>CM035145.1:133534539-133991227 GCA_020205605.1 Panax ginseng | reverse complement strand
CTTTCTATATATAAAATTTAATGGAGGATCCCTCCATTACGCCTATCCTCTGAACATACACAAATATTGCTTTTAGCCACCATAGCAACAACATATTTATTTGCGACAAATTTTATTATGTCGTTAATTATTTGCGACAAATTTTATTATGTCGTTAATTATTTGTGACGATTTTACTGTCGATAAATATAATTTTTGTGTTGCTGAATGTATATTCAGAGGGAGAAATTGAGTGATGGGTGTAATAAATGAGATTCTAATCCAAAATTTAAAGGATAAATCGAGTAAATGTGAAGCACATCCTAAATAAGTTGAACATAATTTAATTATCAACACAACTTAGCCATCACTAAAATATAAATAATTATAGAAATTGTAGGAATGTGTGGTGTGTGTGTGTTCAAACAATCAAAAAGAAAAAAAAAAAAAAATTGCTAAATTGAAATTCATTCATGCTTTCCTTTCACACCTTTTTTCAAATTTTTATTGTTAATCTTCGGTTGTTCTTTATGTTAAAACTGCATACAGAAAAAATTAAATTGTCACTTGCACTTGAAAAAGCAGAATATGAACCATCAAATAACTGCATTTACTTGGAACTTCTGTTGATGCTCAAATAGTTTGCATATAACAAGACATTTACAAAGTAGAGCTATTTTGCATCCCATTGATTTAAACCATAAAATGGTACACGCGCAAAAGACTTCCCAGGTAGCGATTTTTCAGTTCCAAATGATTTACCAGCTTACTCTGAATGAGATGTCCAATAAATCAGCCCACTGCAGCAAAATGAATTCAGTTAATACAAGGTTATCAATGTGAAATGCATGCACATTTTAAAGCTAAAATTTACTATCTCAAAGAAGAGGTTGGGTCCGGGAGTTTGCAGGCATTCATGTGCAAATGTGTATGTGCACGCACAACAGAGTAAATCTGTGCTCTATGAGGAAACATAATCGCAGACATGCATACAGGCCTTTATTTCTTATACGGATTGCTGTGTCCAGCACAGCATTTAAAATTTAGTTGTGGTTTGGCAATTTTTTCTTTCAGGGGGACAAAGAACTCCCTTCAAATCAACATGATATGTTTTTTGGGTTGGGTGGGGGGGGGGGTGGGGGGATAGAGTATGAATTTGACCGGGGGAATAGAGTATGAATTTGACCAATTTATCCGAGGCAAAAGAAAAATATGTACACCAAAATAATGATATGATAAGTCATACATTGACAACAATCTCTAATCAAAAGAAAACTTACCTAATCAGTATAAACACACACTGAAACACACCAGCCGTTCCCGTCCATGCTGATGGGCCTGATTCCACAAGGGCATCTTGTATCAATAAGCCCACCGAAGCCGCCAAAGAGACGAATGACACAACATAAGCAAGGAAAAGCCAAAGCTTCAATCTGCAATTCAGGAAGATGCAATAGTGAGACAGTATACTCCATCATTCAATAAGTAAAAATGATGTGATGATGTAATGCTTTTAACCCTAACCTAGTTCAAGCAAGAAAGCATGGAGATTCTTCAATTTTTTAACCTCAGTTCAAAACACAAGAGCATTACAACCACATAAAACACACTAGCATATGCATATCCATGACCACATACACATCTCTTCTAGGAACTGCTCCCCATTCTGCATATGTATACGACCAACATAGCACGCAAGAGAAGATAAAGCACCTGGTAGATTCTAAAACTTTTGCCAATACCATATAGCAGTAATTATCGTTTGATGAAAAAAAATTGATACTTAAATCCAAGCCAATTGCTATGACAAAATAGAGGGTAGAAAATAAAGAGGACAAGAAAACGGGTTAAATCATTATTTCCCCACTTAAGTGAGGTTGAATTTACATTTACATCATTGAAGTCAATTTTTTTACAATCCGTTACATTTTCTATTAAATAAGTTGACTTTTAACAAAAATTAAGGCACATGACTGGGATGTGGTGTCCATGCAATGTGTTTGTCAACTTGACTTGCCATGTGAAAAATAAAATAAAATAAAAACTAAATATTCAAAGCAACATAGAAAGCATTCATTGTCATCTCTCTCTCATCCTTGTCCCAAATCATCATCATCAACCCACCAAAACCGGCAGCAACAACGCAACTCCCATTTTCTTACTACTAATTTCTTCTTACACCACTCCAACCCATCAATTCTTTTCAATATGTTAGTACTCTTAGATTTTCACTTCTATATCCCAACAACCAAGCTCCACACAACCACCACCACTTTCGCTGCCGAAGGCTGCAACAAAAGATCTCGATTTGCAATGATGAAAAAGGCCCAAGTCTCAGGTCGTTGCTTACTCACTCCTCCCACCATCAAACCCTTCAGTTTCCCCCAAATGGATGCCTCCATGATTGAATATCCCAACCCTAAAGACTCAAGCATGTGTTCTGGGTTTGCTAATTATTTGATAGATACATACATATTAGTTTATTTAGTTTTTGCCCCCCTAGTGATTAGTTTATTATTTCACTTTATTTAAATTATAAATATGTTTAATAGTTTAGCTTTTTATTTTGTTTTAGTTTTATAGTGATATAACAATATTTTATTTTTGTTTTTTAGCATATATTTAGGTTTTATTTTATATTAATTAGTTTACTTTTATTTTGCTGCTTCTTCTTTTTTATAGTAAATTATTTAGTTTTTAATAGATTTACTTAATTTTAATTATTTAATATGTTAAGTATGTTATACATTTATTTTTTTAAAAATTTAATACATGTCATTCACTGCCATATTGTGTTCTAGTCGGTTGAATAATCCACGTAAGCCTTAACATATTGTCACACGGATACACCGTTAACTTTTAACATTCTTAGATGGAATTTTTAAATTTTGTAAAAAAAAGTGTAGTTCAATTAGTTGACTGTAAAAAAATTTTTAACTTCAATGATGTTAGTTCAGTGGGGAAAAAATGATTTAACCCACAAGAAAAGGAATGTGTGGCAGAAATAAAAGGTGGTTACTGAAGGCAATGGTATAGCAGTAAGATATGGATTAACAGGTCAATTATGCTGATGGTTTTATTGGGAAAACAAAAGAATACAAGCAAAGTCGCAAGCAGGCCAGCAAATCCCAAATCCATATTCATGAATTCTTCCAAAAGTCTTTCGTAGTTTTTTTAAATGATAAGAATAGAATATAATACTATAAATATGATATTTTAATTAATATTATATTTATATACTAATACTATCTACAAATTAGTACAAGAATAATTATTATTTACTCCGTCAAATCCCATAAAATGTCTTATTATTACACTTTTCACACAATTTAAGAAAAACAAAAGTCAAGAAGAGGATAAATTAGTTCCCATTTTATATGGATCCCACGTAAGTACACTAAAGATTCTTTTTTTCCCCAAAACTTAAGTACTTTTGAGGATAAAATAGACTTTAAAGAACAGTTTGAATTATGTACTTTAGATATCTTAAGTGAGACAATTTTTTTGTGGGTACTTCAGTCATCTTACCACGATGGAGTGAGTATTTCCTAAATTCATAGATGATATTAGTATATAAATTTTTCTTTTTCTTGAACTTCTTATACTTTATCATTGAACTTTTATTTACTGGTATGGAAATTTTAATGTGCGCATGTATATAAAATATCTGTTTAATATATACAATGTCCAATACCCGAATTTCCATTTTTAAAGATTTTTTGAACCAAAGAATCCCCATACGAGGATTATCGAAAGCCCTAGCCCCTCGTCCACATACGACCTAGGATGATGGGGTAGAAATAATAGTGAGAATCCTTATTTTTCTCTAACTACTAACTAATAGAAGGAGAGACATGTTTACAGAGATGGAAAGAAGAATGGCTACAAATATACTCTAAGTCTTCTACAAAAGTTAAATGAGAAAGCTTTTTATCTTTGATAAATGCCGGAGACTACGAACCTCCAGTTTAATCCTGATGGATTAGTTGCTATCTATGAAGCACTGACTCGGACACGGGAAAGGCGACACATAATGCAACAATTTCCAAAAAAATTGGACACGTATCGGGGGACACAATACGTCGGGAACACGTTCAATTTTTTTATTATATTTTTAATAATATAAATGTATTTTTTACAATAAATAAATTTAATTGTTAATAGAGTATGACAAAAACTTAAACAAATTTATAACATACCCATTATGTAACATACCCATTTTAGGCCGTCCACATGGTCCATATACAAATTTATAAGATATGCAGCCTACACCATATGATATGGTCCATTCAAAGGTATCGACTTGAAGGAATTAGGTTTAAACGGTACCAATTGCATATGGGTACCCTCAATTAACTTTTATCTTGCAATTTAAGTGCTGGATTTTTTTTTATTTTAAAAAAGCCGAGTCGAGATGTGTCCGAGGCGTGTCCGAGTTTTAAAAAAAGAAAAAGAAAAAAGGGAAGCTCACATACATATGTCGGGTGAGTGTTGAAGGCGTGCAGGAGCGAATTCATGGGCTTTCAGGACGTGTCCGTGCTTCCTAGGTCACTATCGTTATGGTTGTTTATCTTTGTTGTCTGAAATGGAGCTTCTATCCCATAAAAGCTTATTAAATTAGAGTATAAGTTCAACAATTTGGATTTTTTTCTAGATGAACCAAGCTCAAGCCAGGAAAAGTGTGATATGGAAAACACCATCAGCTAGTCAGGATATAATGAGTTGCAACCATCAAGGGCATATAATTAAATCCTTGCAAGGGTAGAGTGGAGAAAACCACCCACACACTATTCAGACTCCTAAACCTAAATCATAATTTTGATAAATCACTATTGAGTACAGGGAAAAAATATAGATTATTCTATTTAGTAGCTTTAATACTCTGAGTACTTTCTCTCCCCAATTTAAGCATCCAAATATCCCCTAGAGTCAACTTTGGTGAACACTTTTGCTCCGTTTTTAGTCGACCTTTGTTCCCAAACAATCAAACATATCGTTATCAAATAACGGAAAACAATGTGAAATTAACATTTGGATCTATTGACCATTTGTTGTTACATTGTCTTAAACAATTTAATATTTAAATGTATTACAAAATATTTTATTTAGACTTTGTCATTATTTGGGTCAAATTGGTTATTAATTTGCATGGGCTGATAGTAGTTAATGGCTCCTATTAGTTTAAGTAAAATTGGGCCTTAAAAATAATAGAGTCCAATTTATACTTGTGTATAATTGAAAGCTATTAAAGTTGGGAGAGTTGATAAGTGATATATTAATAAATAAAAGAAACTAAAACCTAAATTTTCCCCTTTATACATACTGAACAAAAGAAGAGGCAACTCAAACATTGTCGAGAGATACATAAAATTGGAGGCTCAAGCAAATATGTGAGGGTATAGAAAAGAAAGGATTAAAGGCAAGTATCTATATTATTATGTTTTCATTGTTAACAGGGAATTGGTATAAGTTCTATTATTCAAATCAAGGCAATCTTTTATATTATCATTCTTCTGTATACCTATATAATTTAATTATGATTAAATTTTCTACTGTTATAAGATCTGTTATTAATACATATTGATGTGAGTTATCCAGGGTGTTTTAATCAATATATTATTATGCACAGTGAGTTGGAGGAAATATATGCTTAGTGTTTCAATGAATTCGTGGCTTCTTATACTAATTAAAAGTTCCATGCGAGGATTTCCTATTTAATATTAAATATGATGTGTAACCTGAAGCTAATGTATGCATGCAAACATATATATATATATATATATATAGCTATGCAGAGTTATGTTTTGGAATATATATATAATTATATATAGGATATAAATTATATATATATATATATATATATATATATATATATTAATTTTAGAATGGAGGGTGCAGTCTATTTACTGCATAATCATATTTGCATCTTTGGAACTGTTATCTAACAGAATATTACTATAATTACAATATTAATAATAATTTGAGTTATATAAAATGGAATTATAAATTAGTAATTTAACTCACAACTTATTATTTATTTATTTCTTTTGGTGACTAGTTCGGAAGGAGGGAGTCTAACGAGTTATATTTGGAATATATTTTGGTTATTACATTTGCTTAATTTAGGTACAGATTTCATACTCTTTTAACAACACTCGTTAATTTAATTATTTCGTTTTGCTCCTTGTTGAAAGTTGGTATTGTCTCAAGTGATTTGTTCCTTGTCAAATTCATATCATAGTTAATTTTCGCTTTGATATTAAGAACTTGGTAAATTATACTCTTTGGACTTTGTTATCATGTCTAGCAAGTGTCTTAATCATTGTAGAGATGTACATGTTGTCTTATTATTTTTTGAGCCATTATATATTTCATTTGTTTTGGCTCAACATGTATAAGTAGACCATTTGCAGATATTGTGTCGCATGTGTTGTAATATTGTATTCTTTATTATAATGAACCGTAGGATATATACCTTAGCTATAACCATATGTGGATTACCACAAGCATGTCATCTTGACACCGAGGCATGTCCGCAATGGTCTACGGCATCTCCATTTGTGCTCTAGTGAGAGTTGACCATATTAGTTGATCATATTATGATTCTGTTTTGGGAGACGTATGGGTTGACCAACTTTGGGTAGTGATTTGACTTGTGGTATTTATTAACTATTAAAATTATTTGGTGGGATAAATTTTTGTTTTGATATGAACGTTCCAAAACATGGTATACTTTTTTTTCTTTCGAGTACAATCCAAAACTTTTTTCTCCTATTTACTTGTACTATTATTGCAAAAGCATGTTATAATATTGTTTTATGATTTACAAATGAGGAAAATCCTCTTATATAATTCTTGGACCATACAACCAATGATTAAGATTAAATCTAATTGTACGCTAAGATCCATTATCTAGAATCATCCTCTAAAATATCCAGGATATTTACAAAGTATAGTAATTATATAAACTAAATGAGGCTAGATTGTATCAAAGTTATATTTCTCTTTCTTAAACGACTTAAGAGGTTCAAACAGAGTAAATAATATTTTCACCAACTGGCCTACTAATAGTAATGGGCTTTGCATAGACTCAATACAGAACCCTGAACCAAGTCAATTAACTCAGCAGAAAGATTTTACTCTGCAATTAAATATTGGCATAGTATGCAATAATTATGAACTAATAGAGTAAGTCTAATCAAAGCTCTTTGCAGGAACCTTTTGTACGCAAATTTCGTTAACTAGGAAAAATAATTTTAACGCAAGGTTTTAATAGACTCATGATTCTTCAATGTACTTCCATTGCACACTAATTCATTTAAATACTAGAGAATAGGAAATGCACATTTAGTCAAAATTAAGACAGCTAGATAATAGATGAATATTGGACAACAAAGAGCACAAGGTGGCAAAATGATTTGATTTACTCCTATCTGTTTAAGAAAAAAGGGTTTTGTCTGCTTGACCTGTCATGAATTTCTTTATTTGATTTACAGCCTCATGGCACATTAACAAAACAATCATAGTCATAGTGAAGGAGAAAAATAACTACATGGAGATACCTAATAACCCATTCTTAGAAGATACATAATGAGGTGTGGAGCTCATGCAATGAACCGTGAACGTATCTCCTCTTGTAATAACATTTTTCAGGCCACAGATAGCATGATGAGAATAAAGACCTATTAATATATCATATCAAATTGGCTTTGGAAAGGAAGCGTGCTAGAGAGTGAAAAGCTCATATCATTCGTGATTTGCTGCCCAAACATGTACATGGCCATTTTATGTGATACAAGATCACATAAATCTTTACTTCTTTTCAGTATTGGTCAATTCTACTGTCATAAAGGTTTAATACATTTCCACATCTCGGCATGATAAGGCTTAAGCAGATTGACATAGTAACTATAGAGCAAAAGAAAACAAAAATTGATGAAGTAACTTGCTTTGCGAACTTCAGTTTGAGAGTTTGACTCCATTTGATTCTTAAGTCTACAAACAACCAAGTACTATGTAGATCAAAACGTAAACATAAATCATAAGAATCTAACATATTACACGTTTCAAGTCCCAAAAGTGAAAAAACAAAAGATGTGTACCAAAAAAACAAAATACGACAGGCAGAGACAACAAAGATGAACATGACACCACATGAAGACACCAACAGGGACAATTTTACTTGAGTGGGACACAAACACTACAAAAACTGGACAGGCTACAAAATATTAAACTAATTATAATTTATCAGTATAAAATATTTATATAGATATATATCTTAGTACCATAACAAATATAGTTGATACATTTGCAGACACAATTGCATAACTACAAGATAAATGTCAAAATTCCCAGAGATACCACCAGTATTTCAATTCATCTACTTTCTGCTAGTTAATTTAAGAAACAAATTGTGAACAAGGTCAATTCTATAGCATATATACACGAACAATAAACTTTTTTCCCTCGAATAAATTTATTTCATGAGAAGCAGTGCACAAATCTCAGCATGTCTACTAATAAGAACTTTTCAAAAGAGCACAAACACACAAATTAGAAGTAGTAGTACAACTAAGTTATCGAAGTAACAATCACATCAAATATAAGCGGTAATAATTATCTACTTGACAGTTTCATTACCAACAATAGAAACATCACAGTCAAGAAAGAAAAAAAACTTTGATCTTTTCTTTCACCTTCTTCCATTTCCGTTATGACGAAACGAAGGACACTAACAATGAGCTACAATCTTTAGAAAGATTGAAATGAGAGTCCATTTTAAAACTAATGTAAAATCTCATTTTGACTAAGTTATGCTCTTTACCAATGATCATCTCAAAATTCTAAATTTTCTTAGAAACTGTTACTTTTGAATTGGGACAGATATAGTACTACAAATAAACACAAACCATAACTATTGAGAAATATCACAACCCTTAATAAAAACAAGAATGATGACTCCAATGAACAAATCAATCTGAATCTTTAACAAACTCAACATAAAATAAACCCAGTTTCAAATATATAAATATACATTTATGTGCACAAAACACAAAAGAAATGGTGGAAATACAGACTGACCTCCACTCGCCTTCCTCGTAGGGAGAATAGTCAATGTCCTCTCTTCTTACGCAATTAAACATCAAAGCTGCTAAAGATGCAAATATACCTACACAAAACACCACCAATCATCCATTTTAATTGAAATCCATCTATTGAACAAGCAAAATGTTGAAATTTTGCAAAACACGCGCGCGCGCACATATATATAATTGTACATACATAGAGGGAGTGAGAGGGATTTACCAGGAAGATAGTGGAGGAAAGACACCTTGACGGCACTGCAGACGACGGCGTCCACCCAAAACCACCAGCCGGCGCCGAATACCGCGCCGGAAACTCCGGGTCCAAAAATTGCCCACAATTCAGCCAAATCCATGACGGTGTTTTGATGTGATTTTGCGATTTTTTAGGGATCCTACTCGAATTTTGGACGATGATCGAGTGTTGGGTGTATTTTGTTTGATGAGAAGAAGTATAAAGTACTCCAATACCCAACTTCTTTCTTTTTGTTCAATTATTCTTTGTAAAAATTACTTTATTTACTTGACTGACTACTATTTTACTTTACATGCGACTAAACTGAAGTAATATAAACACGAGGGGGAAGGTCCTTTTTTTAATTTTCAATTTAATCTAAAATGATAAAAATTGAAATTTTATAAATATATTTCATTAAGAGTAAAATACATTAACAACTCGTACAGATAACTATAATAACATATACCATCTCTTTAGTTTTTCAAATAATTGTCAGTTCTCCTCTAGTCTATAATACGTAACATTTATTAACTTTGGTATGGTTAACCAACTAATATTCAAAAATTTTTAATATAATATTTAATATACCTAATAAGTACATAATGTTCATTGATTTTGATTCCTTTACGTTTAGTTTATTGCATCATTTGTTGTGTATATGAGCTTGATAAGGTTATTTACTGATTTTATGTTAAAATGGAGCTTAAGTGATGAAACGAGATGAGTTGGAGTTGATTAGATGGAAAAGGAAGGAATTCGAAAGCGCATGAATTAAGCCTTAAAATTCAATGCAACCACAAACCACACAAGTTTCTCCGATGTCATTCCTCTATCCGCCGTAAATCATCCAAATGAAGGAATGAATCTGCCCCGACAAATACCCCTCTGTTTCTCAGACAACCAATTCGCCTCGGCAAGCTCGTGAGGCACAAACCAATCTGCCCCGACGGATTCGTCGAGAAATTTGGACAATCTTGAATTTTTGAAAACTTCTCAAAGGTAAATTTTGGCATACTTCTACATGGAATGAGATTGATATTTCTATTAGACTTAGGATTTCTTCTATACTCAGATTTATTTTCCAATTTTGTTTCTAATTCTTTATGGAAACTAGAGTTATGATTTCTTTTAGGATTTGAATTTCTAGTTTTCTTAGGATTTAAGACTTTGCCTATGTGACGCCCCCAAAATTAGGTATACGTCACTCATCTTGGGTCGCCACTTACATGGTACAAAATTCAAATACAACTTAATAATACAACTGTCGTGTACAATACGATAAAACATAAACTGTGAGTTTGAATACAAATATTGTATACTAGAGATTATACAAACTCAAAAGGAGTCCTTATTACAATTATTATTACACTATTTCACAGAATAGTGAGGACTACTAATGCTATCATCTGGTCCGTCACTCCGCTCCCCGTTCACTAGTCCTCGCTTTCGTTTTCATTTCAAGAGAATAATAATAAAAGTAAAAGGGTGAGCTCAACTAGCCCAATGAGAAAATATTATGACTAAGATAATGCGAGAATATATTATCGTTAGCCTTCAACATGTGTTAAACCGATACAATATAACAACCATCAAGTTTAACTGCAATGAGAACAAGCAATCCATTAAAAGAGTCAAGTAGAGAATAAAATCTACTATATTTTATGATTTAGAAGGTTTTTCATCACTTTTATCATTGGGACTCGAAATTTAATAAATAATCCACATCATCGAATCACCCTTGCTTACTGACCAATGATATTCTTTAGTATCACGACCACAATTATCCATGCACTACTTACGGGCCAAGAATATTTGTGTATTCATTAATGGTCATGATCATGCCAACATCCATCCATCAATGCACTACGGGCCAATGAGAACTTTTACCACATCATTTGTAACATTACGGTTATGATTACAATCGAATAATCCTGGTCATAATCATACCAAGTCCATCTATGCACTATAGGCCACATATGACTTTCAACAAAATATACACATGAGGATGATGACAATGATATAAGAATTCAATAAAACAAGTTCAAGAATTATTTTATCCGAGAACTAATAATGTCCAAATTGTCAACATGATCTTTGCTTTGTAGAGTAAAATTCAAGAATGCTCGTAAGAATATTTCCACGAAAGATCTTGGATGAAGCGCGAAATATCAAGGATATTCCACTAATTTCATGGAATATAGAAGTCAAAACTTTAACCAACCGAATATAATAAGGAATGGAATAACAAAAGAAATCACCGGGCATGCGATAGGCATGACATGCAGAAAGTTATTCCAATGAATAATAAAGAAGGAATAAGGTCCCGTAAAACGCATGCAGAACGATATATTCCAATGAAATAATAAAGAGCGGAATCGGTCCCAAGTAAAAACGCATGAGCGGGATATTCCAACAAAATAATAAAGACGAAATCGGTCCAATGTAGAAACGCATGCATGGAGATATTCCAACAAGAATAATAAAGACGGAACCGTGTCCAGCGTAGAAACGCCAGACGTGGATGTTCCAACAGAATGATAAAGAATGGAACAACGTAAGAATTTCACCAAGTATAGGGTAGCTCACAGATATCTGAGTTATTCAATGTAATAATAAGAATGGAATAACGTTCTTCTCTTCATAGATAAGAAAGAAATAATACTCCATACCTTGGAAAAAGCTGGATCTTTGAAATAGTGAGTGTGATTTCTCTTCTTCTTTCTCTCTATAATTCTCTCTCTATAATAATCGCTCTAAAGCTTTTGTGAATTGGTGAGAAATGAAGGAATAATGAGCTTATTTATAGGAAAATATAGTTTCGATAATTGCGTTTGGGGCTTGAAAATTACAATACAATACCTCCAACTTTTCTTTCATTTTTAATTTAGTCCTGCAAGTATTATCAATCTTGCACCAACTCCCCTAATGTGAATCAATAGTTCAATCATGTGAATCAATAGTATAATCATGTGAAAAAATACGAATTACAGTATAGTACCTCCATCTATACCTCAATTTTTAACTTAGTCATGCAAGTATTATCAATCTTGCACCAACTCCCCTAATAGTAAATAATGTGATTCAATAGTACACATATGTGAACAAATAGTTATATAAGCATGTGAATTAGTAGCAATTAATTGCTCATTTATCCGATAAATTACCCGATTTATCAATATAACCCCTAGACATCAATTATCATCGGAATAAATGTCGATTTTCACTAACACAAATAATTCCAATATAATGAAACTATTTTTATCAAAAATATAAAGTTTGAAATTTCGAAATTTGACTTTTACCGAAAAAGTCAACTGTTGACTTTTTGACCAAATAGTGAATCCCAGAAAATTTTGTGTTTATAGACTATTTTTTTACTAATTTAAATGCTTTGGACTCAAATATCACGTCCGCGTCTCCAAATTCAACTCAGAACAACATTTATCATTAATATTATAACTCACAATATTTATCAACCGTGTCGTTCCTGTGAAAGAGGGGCTTTCCAATAAGGATTTCTCCTATTAGCGCCTGAATTAGGTGACCAAACCTCTCCTTGTGAACTTCTAGAAATTGTAAATATTGCGCTTTATAATATGAATAACTTTGTCGCCTCAAGTATTGATTTAATAAAAAACATTTTATGCAGATGATAATCTTGACATAATTGAATCCATAATATGATAGATATGATGCGAAGAATTATCAGAGCAATAATTGAGTATAATCGGTGACTTCTCACGTAAGCATCAATAATCAATACCGTAATAACTACTATGCAACCACAGCGAGATCATCGTACTTTTAACACCGGGTGTTTCAACGATTAACGGTAAAACTTCCGTCGTTATTTTCATAAAGTATTTTTGTCGTTTTCTCAATCCGACAATAATTCCGTTGTGGGGGGTCCACCAATGATTGTACCGTTGTACGAATATTCCCTGTTAAAACGAATATTCCCCGACCAATCGAATATTATATAACAACTTGCGTACTTTGCAAAATTTGTAAATATTACCCACAACTATAACATTATATCAAATCCACACCATAATATTCAAAAATATATTTCGAGAAAATTTAATCTTTATTCAAAAAGTTAGGGTCTTACAGCCTAGCACTATAAATAGACGGTAATAGTCAGGAATCAATCTATCATCTCTCATCTATAACATTGGAGTGCAAAATTGAGTGCATGTTTGGCTAGTTTTCTTTATTCAGTTCTAAAGGGAGGTGGAACCTTGCTTACAAGTAATTGATTAATTGAGTTATATTATTTATTCCTTTTTGCATGAAACTTCTTCTAATAATCTGTTTTCACTATTTGCATGCTAATTGATTTGATATGACCAATTGAGTTAGTTTGATCATTAACATATGCTAGATTAAGATTGGTATTACGGGTAATTGATATCTTTCTTCATCACGAGTAATAAATTAGTGATACTAATTGTGGACAAACTTTTGTGTATTGCTAAGATTATAAGAAAACAAGTTAAACAAATCGAGCTTAAGTGTTTGTTGCTTGGATTAGACTAATTCTCTATTTCTTAATAATTCTGTTATATTAAATTAAGAGAGCTTATTTTAGGTTGTATCACAGTTAGAATCTAGTGGATAGCTTATTTTATACAGTGATGATCTAATGAGAATTTCGGATAGCAGAGCTTATTCTAGGTTGTATCACAAATCTAGTGGAGAGCTTACTTTTGTTTTCATAGTTTAAAGCAATTTCAAAATCCCCCATCTTTATTTTTTTTGTTAAAATAGTAGAATAAATTTAGGAAATCATTAAATCCACAATAGAAAATGTTATTTCCACAACAAAAGTATCGCTAGAGATCCTATAGCGACGATTTTCACCATCTCTATACATCTACAGCGACACTTTTGTTGTACAAAGTGAAAGTGATGTTAATTTATGAGTGTCAATGACAGCTCCCAAATTTTGGCGTCGTTGCCGGGGAGTAATTGTGTGTTTTATTTTATTTTCTGTTTTATTTTATGACTCAATCTTCTTAGGCTACTACATTAGATTTTGACCCATAGATTGAGAAAACTGCAAGGAGGCTAAGGAAGCAAAACTTGTTAGGAATATACATGAGAATTGTATTCCTATTTATATATGATTTGATTATGATATAAATGAATGAATATGCATGTATGCTTGTATTAAGGAAAGTTGTAAAGTCTTTTGATAGATAATAGGAATATATGTATAAGGACTTAGAATGAATTGATCAAATATGTTAGGTTGATCCTACATAAGCAAAATAACTTTGTAAAGTCCTTAAAAAGAAATGATGTAAAAGGACTATAAATATAGAAAGATCAAGCTTGTTAGGTTGATCTTATAATGTAATAGATAGACATGTCTGATCATCAAACACTGCACCAACATCGTAGTCTTTCAGGAGAATCAAGGAAAACTCGAGAACTATCAAGGCGGAATCGTAGTTTGCAAGATAGTAGATCTCGAAGTTCGTAGTCTGTCAGGAGAGACGGAAGGATTGTAGTGTGTTGAGAAGAACTTTCTCAGAGCCGTAGTCTGCTGAGGAAGTCATGTTTAGAATCGTAGAGACAACATGTCTAAGAGCCGACCAAGCATCTGCCAGAGCCAAGTCAAGAATCGTAGGCCACACTTGAAGTAGTGGAGTCTACTGATCATATCAGAGGCATAGATCGTAGTCGAGCCAGATCAAACGAGGACAACAAGCATAAAGACAGGAATTGTAGTCTGTCAAGATCTGATCTCAGAGTCGCAGTGTCTGCAGAACCAAAGCTAAATCATAGTCTGCATAACTAAGGCTTTAACAGAGGTGCTCACAA
The DNA here is from genome assembly GCA_020205605.1 of Panax ginseng. Classification (NCBI taxonomy): domain Eukaryota; kingdom Viridiplantae; phylum Streptophyta; class Magnoliopsida; order Apiales; family Araliaceae; genus Panax; species Panax ginseng. The sequence goes on along the minus strand of CM035145.1, from coordinate 133,976,098 downwards.
CACCAAGGTAGAATCATAGAGTCAACACGATTCTCAAATGAGCACTCCCAGAATATCGAAAGTATGAAGCCTCTGGTCTGACTTGCAAAGATACATTCCACCTGAAGGAAACCAGATAGCACTCAACGAATGGCATGCAAGCTAACCGAAGCTCTAAGAACCAACCCAATTAACATCCAGGTTGAGTTGTGACGTCATTCAAGATGAAGTCTTCCACAAGTCGATCAGAAGAAGACTTCAGTAAATGTGACTGACTAAAGAAAGTCAAGAAGAAGTGCGATGGAGTCGGGTCGAGAGAGAATGAAGACAACGATCTTGGGATTATCTAGGATCGTAGTGTTTGCCAAACAAAGCAGGAACTGATGCAGTTTACACAGAGATACTGGACAGTTTATGAAGTACAAGGTGAAAGTGATTAAGCATGGGTCAAACCATTGATGGTAAGTGAACGGGAGATCACAAGGAGAAAGAGAGTTGGGCATGTCACAAATTTGATGCGGCCTGCTATTCAAAAAAGGCCAAAACAAGAAGTCAAGCTATTAGTTCCTAAGATCAATAGAGGCAAACAGAAGTATTGAAGCATTACACAAGTAAAGGATGATGTGTTCTATATTGAAGATCCAATGAACACTCTTCAGAATCGTAGTGTTGTCTCAACTAATCAATGAACAACATTCAACAAGACACACTACGATCAGGTCCAAGAACATCTGCATTAGAATCGTAGAGTTCGGTCATCTGAAGATTGAAGCATTGGCAATGGTTTAATCTGAAGACTGATATTCAAACGTTGCTAAATAAGAGCATCAATGCAGAAGGACAATTTCTGATGTTCTGATCGAGAAGTCAGAAAGAAAAAATAAAGGTGACTACCAGCCTGACATGGAAAAGTGACATCTATGAGGCGGTAGGTAAGGTAACAGATTGTTGTGTCAGTAAAGTCATAAAGGAGCTGTCACGTCACATCAAGCAGTTTGCACCAAATAACTCGAGATCTGAGAAGGAAATCAAATAGCTCCCAATGGCTATATTCCAACGAAAAGATTGTGAAGGAGTATATATCAGCTAGAACTTCAAAGATCATGAAAGAGAGTGGAAAAAAAAGAAAAATTATTGAAAAAACGTTGAGTTGTCGGAATGCTATATTGTTGACTCTACGAGTTCCACCAGAGCTGAACAGAAAATGTTTTAGTGGCAATGAGACTACGAAGGTAGAAGTGAAGCAAAATTGAAGAATGACTTGAACAGACTAAAGCTTCACTCAACAAGGATGAGAATGCCACTGAATATAACAGCTAAGCTAAGAGCCGAGAAGGCCAAAAAGATAGCATTCAGAAAAGTGGCAGAGCACAAAGAAGATCCAGAGAGCCACTCTACGAATCACCATAAACCAAAAGTTGAAACAGAACAGATGCAGAACCATGTCTTCAAACCATTCACGAGGGGTTCAGGGAATGCTAAGTGCCAGGCGAAGTCTACCAAAAGCTCAAAGACTTAGCAAACCTAAATGGTGATGGTGCATAGCAGACATCAAATGAAGATGAGATAAACAGTATGAAGATCAGCTGCACCAAAGAAGAGGTGGTCCAGACTCTACGCAGAATGCAAAGAGGACCACGTCAAACTGCTAAGTACAAAAGATGTTCAAGCTTCAAGACATCTTAGCAGCAAAGCACCACCACCACCCACCACCACCACCAACAACAAATAGCCAGGGCCTAAGGGGTCCTTATCTGGAGGGACTAAATAAAGTTCCAAGCCTGCTGGGCTTGAAGAATTCGTTGAGAACAAGAGTTCCAAGGCTGCTGGCTTTGAAGAGTTCTTAGTGAACTGATGTTCTAATGCTGTTGGCCTTGAAGGAATCTTAGTGATTCAGGGTGCTGCCCTTCCTTAGTGGAATTCCTGCTTATTAAAGCAGAAGAGTAGATTAGGAGCTTGAGTCTCTGAACCACTTAAAATCCCTTGTGTCTTTTAAATTCAGTCATTTACTTTCGGTCATTTACATTATGTACCTAACTGCTATAAATGCTATGTATGTATTAACTACTTACAACTAAACTAACTCCACGAACAATGTATGTATGTTTATGATATATCAATGAAGGGGATCGTTTATTTATTTCGTTGTGCTTGAAAAGATTATTATGTTTGTCATATGCTAATTCATTAGCAATACAAAATAAATAGGAAAAGTATTTTGAAATAAAAGAGGATCTATTCAACCCCCCTTCTAGATCTATTGTGTGCGTACTGGGAACTAAAAAAACTATAACGCTCAACAGTATACTGCAGATATAGACGTGGCTTTTATTCCATCACCAGGCTTTAACATACCTTTGGAATTACTGTCAGATAAATTATCCACTAAATCAGACAAAGAAGAAGATATGGTGGTGCCAAACAATAACCGGACGCTGAAAGAATTAGCCACTCCCAATTTCATTCAACAACCCTTGTGAGTATCATGTTTTAAGTGCTACATTCAAACTTAAATTCGGACTAATTTATTTTTTGCCTACTTTTCATGGTCTTACATGTGAAGATACATACAAACACTTAAATGAGTTCCATGTGGTGTCCTCTACCATGAAACCACACGAGATTACAGATGAGCAAATCAAGCTTAGAGCTTTCCCATTCTCCCTAGCAGATTTAACAAAGGATTGACTGTAATATCTTTCTTCTGGATCATGAATAAATTCATGGAATGAAATGAAAAGGTTGTTCTTAGAGAAGTATTTTCATACTTCAAGAGTGGCCAGCATAAGGAAGGAGATATACGGGATCCGACAGTTTAGTAGAGAAATATTGTACGAGTACTGGGGGAGATTCAAGAAACTGTGTTCCTGCTGCCCTCCCCACAAAATCGATGAGCAACACTTGATTCAATACTTCTACGAAGGACTTGTACCAATGGATAGAAGTATGATTGACGGTGCCAGTGGAGGAGCACTAGTAGATAAAAGACCAGAGGCCACTAGAAATCTTATTGCAAACATGGCTGCTGTAAGACCCCAACTTTTATGAATAAATTTTAATTTTCTCTAAATATCATTTTGAATATTATGGTGTGGATTTGATATAATATTATAGTTGTGGGTAATATTTACAAATTTTGCAAAGTATGCAAGTATTTATAAAATATTCGTTTGGTCGAAGAATATTCATTTTATCAGAGAATATTAATTGCGACGACCACAATCATTAGTGGACCTACAAAAATTATTGTCGAGAGTTAAAAAGCGGCGAAATAACTTTTTATAAAAATAACGGCAAAAGTTTTATCGTTAACTGTTAAAATACCCGGTGATAAAGTACAGTAATACGCGTGGTTGCATATAGTAGCACACGGTATTGTATAATATCTTTGATTATTGATGCTTACGTGAGAAGTTACTCAGTTTTGTTCAATTATTGCCACAGTAATTGCTGCATAATATCTCACGTTATTGATCCAATTATTGTTATAATATTTTATATTATTAAATCAATAATTAAGACGACAAAGTTATTCATATTATTATTTGCATTATTGGCGATGTCTAGAAAGTTCTGTCGAGAAAGGGGTTTGGTCACCTAATTACGCGCCAATAAGGAGAAATCCTTATCAGAAAGCACCCTCTTTTCTGGGAATGATCTGGTTGTTAATATTGCAAGTTATAATATTAATAATAAATAAATATTATTAAAAATGTGTTTAGTGAAGCTAAGAGACTTGAGATAAATAGAGAGGATTTTTATGAAGTATTTGTTATAAATTTGGATTATTATATGGACCCCACTTACCCATTTTTCAAAATTGTCGGTGAAAGTTATCTCAATTTTGTTTATATATATATATATATATATATATATATATATATATATATATATATATATATATATATATATATATAAGTGCACTTATGGTGGGGTGGGGGTGGGGTGGGGTGGGGTGGGGGGGGGAATCAAAAGTAATCTGGAGTGTGACTATTATTATTATTATTATATATATATATATATTATAATATGTTTTGTTTTTTATTTAAATAAAATATATTATATTTTATTATTTGCATAGTGCAGCATAGTAAAATTAAAAATTTTCACGTGCATTCGTTAGCACGCCCGTGAACTTTTCCTTCACTGTGCATCCAGATAGTACTCTGCCATTTTCCTATAAATAGGATGCTCAGTTTAGAAATAAAAATCACACTAGAATCAGATAATTCTTCTTTTATAATATTAATTGAGCGTATTTCTTTAGAGTTTAAGGAAACTTTAAGTGTAGAAAACAGTACAAGTTTTCTTCAAGAATATCTCTGCTATACCAGTCGAAATTGCTCTCTTTTTGATGTAAGGGGTATTATTTATTCATATTCGCTTACGATATTATTTCTCGTAGTTGTAAGAAATTTTATTTTCGTTCAACATTCGTAAGGAATATTATTTTTGTTCAATATTCGTAAGGAATATTATCTTTGTTCAATATTCGTAAGTAATATTATTTCCGTTCAATAGTTGTAAGGAATATTATTTCCGTTCAACAGTTGTAAGGGATGTTATTTTTGTTCAATATTCGTAAAAAATAATATTTTCTTCCATACTCTGTAGTATGTAAGTAATATTATTTCGTATCAGATTCAGAATTCTACACTTCTTTTGTTAAATATTGCTTCTATACTGCTTGAAATTAGTAGAATATCCTTAAAATTTGCGCTACATCTAGTATCCTTTCACAAGGATATTTTTCTGAACATTTTTGTTAAAATTTAATATTTTCATGTGGGGGTACTATTCACGAAGTACTATTCACGGGGTACTATTCACCCAGAAAATTGATTTCTTTTCTGTCCAAATTATTTTTGATACATGAATATTATTATTGAATTTTACTCCACAAAGCAGTTGTCATGTTGACAATTTGGACATTTTTAAACTCTGAATAAATTAAAAATCTTTAATATTTATCCTTGATTTCGTTTTATTGAATTCTTATATTATTGTCAGCATCCTCATGCTTATATTATGATGAAATTTATCTTTGGCCTGTAGTGCATAGATGGACCGTTGATTGGTATGATTATGACTATGTATCGGTATAATTATGACTTGTAATGTTACAAATGATGTGGTAAAAGTCCTCATTGGCCCGTAATGCATTGATGAATAGTTGTTGGTATGATCATGACCATGGGATCTCTTCGGCCAAGGGTGCAAAGATGAATTGTCGTTTGGCATGATTATGACCATTGGTGATAATAACGAAGATCCTTAGCCCGTAGTGCATGAATTATTCGTGGATGTGATAATAATGAATATCATTGGCCCGTAATGCATGGATAATTCAGTGATATAGCTTATTTATTGAGTTGAGTCTCACCGATAAAATTATTAATAAACTTTTAAATCATAGAAGATAGTAGATATCATGATCTACTTGACTCTTCTAGTGGATTGTTATTTCCACTGCAGTTGTTGATCTAAAACTTATTGTCTATTGTATTCTATCAGATGTTATACTGTTGAAGACTAAGGATAATTTATTCTACATTATCTTAGTCATAATATTCTTTACTGGGCTAGTTGAGCTCACCCTTTTCTTTCATTGTTCTCTTCGGGAAATGAGAATATAGATGGGACTAGTCGGGGAATGTAGTGACAGTCTAGATGGTTGCTTTAGTAGTCCTCACTATTATGTGAAATAATGTAATAATAATTGTAATGAGGACTTCATTTGAGTTTGGATATTGTCTAGAAGACAATATTCGTGTTAAAACTCTTAGCTTATGTTACACGACAGTTGTATAATTAAGTTTGTATTTGTATTCTGTACCATGTATTTGGCGACTTAGAATGGGTGATGTATACCTATTTTGGGGGCGTCACAGTTGGTATCAAAGCTTAGGGATATGATCCCAGACTGAGATTTGAGACTAAAACTAGGAGGGAAGAGACGAGCAATTCCTTCGCTAGTATGTCCTACACAAGCTTAATTGTTATTTAATTGGTCGGTCAGAATATAGGAATAATATGTGGCATATCAATTAACCCTTATTTTGTAACAATATTTGAAAATGACATCTGAAAATATTGAGATAAGCAATGGAGCACATGAGACCGTTGAGTCACCAACGATAAATAACCAGGATAATGTGCATCAGGAAGGCAATAATCCTCGTGTAAACAACAACACCGACCAAATGATGAACGATTGTATGTTTAGGAGGATTTTAGAATTCATGCAACACCAAACGAGAGAGACTCTTGTTCATAATGCATGTGGAGTCAATGGTAACTCACGACTGGTCACTACTAAGCAATTCAAGTAGCTAGGACCACCAGAGTTTTTAGGAAAGCCAGAACCACTTAAGGCAGAGACGTGGATTAACCAGATCACCAAAATATTTGATGTATTGGGATGCTCCGAGGAGCAAAAGGTTCCCTTTGCCACCTTCATGTTGCGAGGAGAGGCAGATCATTAGTGGTAATCTGTAAAACGTACTCAGTTTGCCGCAATAAAAATGTCTTGGGACAAGTTCCAGGAATTGTTCAACGACAAGTACTTTCCCGAAAGTATTCGTCACATGAAGGAGGTGGAATTCATTAAGCTAGAGCAAAACAATATGACCGTATCACAGTACAAGGCTAAGTTTGCAGACTTATCCCGGTTTGCATCCTATTTGGTAGATAATGAGGAGCGAATGACGCGAATATTTCTGCGAGGTTTGAAACCCGAAATACGTCAATACCTCATTTCTCACAAACTTTGTTTATATTCAGATGTTGTTAATAGGGCTTAGCTATTAGAACGCGATTATGAGTCAGCCCAACCAAAAGGTAACGACCAACAACACGATAATAATCATACTGGTGGCAACGACCATCATTACAATGATAACCATCGTGGAGGAAATTATCATGCCATAAATGGTAACTACTTCGGTGGTAATTATGGCCAAGATGATAGGAGAGGTGAACTAAGTGGGAACAACTTTAAGAAGAGAAGGTTCAACAATGATGGAAAGACATTGACAGCAGCACCAACACCCATTTCAAAGGAAGGAGAACGACCACCGGTCGTATGCTACAAATGTAGATAGGAGGGACACATTCGTCCAAACTGTACGCAGCAACCCAAAGCTTGTTTTAATTGCAGAAGAGAAGGTCGTCTAGGTCGATTTTGTCATGTAGGGAAGTCAAGTCCAGCTGAGATGGTGACACCAAAGGTTGTCCCAGAAAAGTCAAAGTCGGTAGTTTAAGGGAGAGCGTTTTTCGTGACGAGGAACCTGAACGAAGTTATCACGGGTAAGTTAATCATAAACTTTTGCGAAGGCTATACCTTATTCAATACCAGTTCTACCCACTCTTTTATTTCACCTACTTGCGCTCAACGTTTAAATTTGACTCCAGAGAAATTAGACTTTGACTTATCTGCTGAAACTCCGTTGGGAGAAACCTTCATTACATCCACTGTTTATTAATCTTGTTTGATTCAAATTGACACCCTCACATTACCTGTCGATCTTATCTATTTGAAAATACTTGCATTTGATGTGATTTTAGGGATTGATTGGTTAACTACTCATCATGCTAAAATTGATTATTTTCATAAGGTTGTTAGCTTTCATATTCCTAACCAACCTATTATGCGAATTCAAGCAACCAAACCACTAAAGTCAATCACTGTCATATCAAGCCATAAAGCCATTTGTTTATTAAAAAATGGATGACAATCTTTCTTAGCCCATGTCACAGATTTAAACAAAAATACGTTAGATTTGAATGATATTTCTATTGTTAATAAATTTCCTGACGTATTCCCAGAAGAACTTCCTGGCCTACCCCTAGAGCGTGAAATCGCATTTTGTATCGACCTTGAACCCGATACAAACCCCTCAAATATTTCTTCACCCAGAACGAACGTAACATGCACCAAAGACATTGGCTCGAGCTGTTGAGAGATTACGACCATACCATTCAATACCATCCTGGAAAGGCAAAACGTGGTAGCTGACGCGTTGAGTAGAAGATCGTATGCGTTTACGAGTGCAATGCTGTTAACACAAAAACCCATTTCGTATAACTTAAAAATGATGAAGATAGAGTAAAATACTCTAGGGAACCACATGAAGATAGAGAATATACGAGTAGAACCGACTTTAATCGATAAATTTAAAGTTGCTCAAGCTACAGACCCAGAGCTGATGAATATTAAGAAGAAGGTGCAAAAAGGCATTATTCTAGAAATAAGAATTGACAAAGAGAAGAAATCTCAACCATCGATTTAATTGGTCTATTTGAAATACTCGATCGAGTAGGAACTGTGGCCTATAGACTCGCTTTACTGCTAAGTATGTCACGTGTTCATAACGTTTTTCATGTATCGATGTTACGTAAATATGTGGATGACCCGAACCACATTAATGATTTAGAACCGAAAGAGATAGCGGAAGATTTAACGTATGAAGAGGTACATGTTAAAATCTTGGATAAGAAAGAATATATTCTACGCTCAAAGGTTATACCTCAAGAGTTAAAATCTGAAATAAAAACAAGGTATCCTCACCTCTTCGGCATACCAGGTACGTACGTCAATTTCGAGGAAGAAATTTCATAAGAAAGGGAGGTTATAAGACCCCAACTTTTAAGAATAAAGTTTAATTTTCTCTAAATATCATTTTGAATATTATGGTGTGGATTTGATATAATGTTATAGTTGTGGGTAATATTTACAAACTTTGCAAAGTATGCAAGTTGTTATAAAATATTCGTTTGGTCGGGGAATATTCGTTTTATCAGAGAATATTCGTACAACGGCACAATAATTGGTGGACCCCACAACGAAATTATTATCGGAGTTAGAAAATGACAGAAATAACTTTTTATAAAAATAACGACAAAAGTTTTATCTTTAACTGTTGAAATACCCGATGATAAAAGTACAGTAATACGCGTGGTTTCATAGTAGCACACAGTATTGTACAGTATCTTTGATTATTAATGCTTACGTGAGAAGTCACTCAGTTTTGTTCAATCATTGCCGCAATAATTTTTGCATAGTATCTCACGTTATTGATTCAATTATTGTCACAATATTTTATATTATTAAATCAATAATTGAGACGACAAAGTTATTAATATTTTTATTTGCATTATTGACGATGTCTAGATAGTTCTGTTGAGGAAAAGGGTTTGGTCACCTAATTGCGCACTAATAGGGAGAAATACTTATCGGAAAGTCCCCTCTTTCGTGGGATTGATCTCGTTGTTAATATTGCGCGTTATAATATTAATAATGAATAAATGTTATTAAAAATGTGTTTAGTGAAGCTAAGTGATTTGAGATAAATAGAGGGGATATTTATGAAGTATTTGTTGTAAATTTGGATTATTATATGGACCCCCACTTATCCATTTTTCAAAACTGTCGTTAGAAAGTTATCTCAGTTTATTATATATATATATATATATATATATATATATTAGTAAGTCTTAGTATTTGGGGGAATCCAAAGTAAGAATGACTATTATTATATATATATATATATATATATATATATATATATATAATATTTTTTGTTTTTTATGTAAAATAAAATATATTATATTTTATTGTTTTCATAGTGCAGCATAATAAAATCAAAAATTTTCACGTGAATTCACTGGTGCGCGCTCGTGAACTTTTCCTTCGCCGTGCATCCAAATAGTACCTTGCCATTCTACTATAAATAAGATGCTCAGTTTAGAAATAAAAATCACACCAGAATCAGAGAATTCTTCTTCTATAATATTAATTGAGCGTTTTTCTTTAGAGTTTAAAGAAACTTTGAGTGTAGAAAACAGTGCAAGTTTTCTTTAAGAATATCTCCGCTATACCAGTCGGAATTGCACTCTTTTTGAGGTAATATGTATTATTTATTTCATATTCGCTTACGATATTATTTCTCGTATTCGTAAAATTTTTTATTTTCGTTCAATATTCGTAAGGACTATTATTTTCGTTCAATATTCGTAAGGAATATTAACTTCGTTTAATATTCGTAATGAATATTATTTTCGTTTAACAGTTGTAAAGGATGTTATTTTTGTTCAATATTCATAAGAAATAATATTTTCTTTCATACTCTGTAGTATGTAAGTAATATTATTTCATTTCAGATTTCAAATTCTACATTCATTTTGTTAAATATTGTTTCTACACTCCTTGAAATTAGTAGAATATCCTTGAAATTTGCGTTTCATCTAGTATCGTTTCACAAGGATATTTTTGAACATTCTTGTTAAAATTTAATCTTTTCATGTCGAAATACTATTCACGGGTTCTATTCACAATCTTATTCACCCTGTACTATTCAATTCAAAAATTGATTTCTTTTCTGTCCAAATTATTTTTGATACATGAATATTATTCTTGAATTTTAATCCACAAAGCAATTTTTATATTGACAATTTGGATATTTTTAAACTCTAGATAAATTAAAAATATTTAATATTTATCCTTGATTTCGTTTGATTGAATTCTTATATTATTGTCAGCATCCTCATGCTTATATTGTGATGAAATTTATCTTTGGCCCGTAGTGCATAGATGGACCGTTGATTGGTATGATTATTACTATGTATCGGTATAATTATGACCTGTAATGTTACAAATGATGTGGTAAAAGTCCTCATTGGCCCGTAGTGCATTGATGGATAGTTGTTGGTATGATCATGACCATGGGTTCTCTTCGCCTAAGGGTGCAAAGATGAATTGTCGTTTGCCATGATTATGACCATTGGTGATAATAACGAAGATCCTTAGCCCGTAGTGCATGAATTATTCGTGGATGTGATAATAATGAATATCATTGGACCGTAGTGCATGGATAATTCAGTGATGTGGATTATTTATTGAGCTGAGTCTCAGCGATAAAATTGTTGATAAACTTTTAAATCATAGAAGATAGTAGATATTATGCTCTACTTGACTCTTCTAAGGGATTGTTATTTTAGCTGCAGTTGTTGATCTAAAACTTGTTGTCTATTATATTCTATCAGTTGTTATACTGTTGAAGACTAATGATAATTTATTCTACATTATCTTAGTCATAATATTCTTTACTGGGCTAGTTGAGCTCACCCTTTTCTTTCATTGTTCTCTTTGGAAAATGAGAATATAGATGAGACTAGTCGGGGAAAGGAGTGACGGTCCAGATGGTTGTTTTAGTAGTCCTCACTATTATGTGAAATAGTGTAATAATAATTGTAATGAGGACTTCATTTGAGTTTTAATATTGTCTAGAAGACAATATTCGTGTTAAAACTCTCAGTTTGTATTTGTATTCTGTACCATATATTTGGCAACTCAGAATGGGTGATGTATACATATTTTGGGGGCGTCACAGCTGATAACTCACAAAAATTCGGAACAAGGAATGATCATGCACCACAAAGGGTAAGTGAGGTAAGCACGAGTAATTTGGAGCAACATATTTCCTACTTAACTGCCGTGGTGAAACAATTAGCAACAGGAAACATATCGATTGCAAAGTCTTACGAAATATGCTTAATGACAGGGCATACCACATATTCATGCCCAACATTGCAAGAGGATGAGACTACACAATAAGTTAGTACAATGGGAAATTATCAGGCACAACCACAGAGAAAGTATGACCCCTATTTTGATACTTACAATTCAGGATGGATGAATCATCCCAACTTGAGTTATGGGGTGCTAGGCCACCGGTACAAGGTTTTCCCCAAACAAACAACAAGGTTTTCATCCCACTCAACCACAATACCAATCCAAACTAGCAAATTTGGCAAATTCTGGAACATCCCTTGAAGACATGTTTAAGCGTTTATGACTCAAACACAACAATTTTAACAAGAGACGAGATCTTTCATCCACAATTTGGAGAATCAAATGAGTTAACTTGCTACTACAATGGGTCGATTGGACTCTCAAGGTTCCCAAAAGCTATCGTCCTAAATTGTTGTCAATCCAAGAGAAAATGCAAGTGTCATAACTTTGCGAAGTGGAAAGCAAATAGATACACCAAAAGTCATTGTAGAGTTTTGAGGAGGAAACAACTGAGGAAGAAACAACTAAGGAGGAAACAAAAAAGTCAAAGGTACAACCTAAACCTCCTAGTCAGCTTAAAATATTCATCTACCCTTTCCCCCCAGGAATTCTAGAACTTTAAGGAAAGATGAGCAAGAAAAAGAAATCCTGGAAACTTTCAGGAAAGTAGAGGTAAACATTCCCTTACTTGATGCAATCAAACAGGTGCCAAGGTATGCAAAGTTTTTAAAAGAATTATGCATTAATAAAAGAAAATTAAAAAATAATGAAAGAGTCACAGTCGGGGAAAATGTATCAGCTGTCCTTCAAAGAAAAATACCCCCTAAATGTAAAGACCCATGCATGTTCACAATACCATTTAAAATAAGAAACGCAAGATTTGAAAAGGCAATACTAGATTTAGGTGCATCAATTAATGTCATGCCATTATCTGTGTATGCTTCTTTAAATCTAGGCCCTTTGAAAAATACTGGTGTGATTATCTAATTGGCAGATCGTACTAACACTTACCCCCAAGGGGTAATTGAAGATGTTTTTCGTACGGGTGAATGAACTAATCTTTCCTGTACACTTTTACATTGTGGGCATGGAGGATGATACATCACCAAACCTGTAAGACCCCGAATTATATGAAATGAAAGTATCTAATTTCATATAATTATTATTCTATTTAATAAATGATTAACTTGATAAAAGGTTAAAGTTAAGGGTGATATTTGAAAATTTTACAAAGTAAGCAAGTTGATATAAAATATTCGTTTTGTCGGGGAATATTCGATTGGTCATGGGATATTTGTACAACCGTACAATCATGGTGGACCCCACAACGAAAGTATTGACGTAATTAGAAAATGACAGAAATATATTTTTATAAAAATAACGGCGAAAGTATTACCGTTAACTGTTGAACTACCCGGTGGTAAAAGTACAATAATACGCATGGTTACATAGTAGCAAACGATATTGATTATTGATGCTTACGTAAGAAGCCACTCAGTTTACTCAATTATTGCTAAAGTAATTGTTGCATAGTATCTCACGTTATTTGATTCAATTATTGTCACAGTACCATCTGCATAATATTTTATATTATTAAATCAATAATTGAGACAACAAAGTTATTCATATTATTATTTGCAATATTGACAATGTCTAGAGTTCTGTCGAGGAGAGGTTTGGTAACCTAATTGGGCGTCAATAGAGAGAAATCCTTATTGGAAAGCCCCCTCTTTCCTGGGAATGATCTGATTGTTAAATATTGTGAGTTATAATATTAGTGATGAATAATTGTTGAAGTATTAAGAATGAGTTTATTGAAGATAAGTGAATTACAAAAGTTAGAGTGGAATAATGCAAACTTGGAAAACTTTAGGGGTACCAAAGTGTAATAAGTTAAATCAATCTGGACCATTGGTGGTGGTTTTAATAGTAAATCAATCTAGACCATTGATGGTGGTTTTAATAGTAAATCAATCTGGACCGTCAGTGGTGGTTTTAATAGTAAATCAATCTGGACCGTTGGTGGTGGTTTTAATAGTAAATCAATCTAGATCGTTGATGATGGTTTTAAAAGTAATCAATCTAGACCGTCGGTGGTGGTTTTAAAAGTAATCAATCTGGACCATCGGTGGTGGTTTTAAAAGTAAATCAATCTGGACCGTCGATTGTGGTTTTAATAGTAATCAATATGGACCGTCCGTTCTAATAGTAAATAAATCTAGACCGTTCGTGAATAAGTTACTATTTAGTCCATTCTCCTATAAATAAAAGCTTAATTCTTCTTTCATTCTCACCAATTCACTGAGATTCATAAGAGACACTATAGAGAGAGAAACTATAGAGAGCAAGAAGAAGAGTATTTTGCTACTTCACTATTGTAGTATCCAGCCTTCTACTAAGGTAAGAGGTATTATTTCTTTCGTATTCATAAGGAATACTACTTTTCGTATTCATCCTTTAATAAGTCGGAATAGCCTACCTACGCGGATTACGTCTCGTATATTGGTGAAAATCCATTCTTGAGCTTAAGTATGTTATTTCTTTTCATATTCTTAAATCTAAACTTACTATGGTAAGTATTGCTTCTATAATCCCTAAAATTAGTGGGATATCCTTGAAGTTTTACGCTTCATCCAGTATCGTTTCATTGGAATACTGATCTGAACTTTCTTATTAAATATCAATATTTTCACTCGGGGTACTATTCACGAGTTACTATTCACTCGGGTATTCGGGACACTTTTCATGCCAGGGTACTATTCACGAGTTACTATTCACTCGGTTACTATTCACTCAAATATTATTCACTCGGGTATTTGGGGTACTTTTCATGTCGGGTTATTATTCGCGAAGTACTATTCATGGGGTACAATTCACCCGGTTACTATTCACCCTTGATTTCTTTTATGTCCAAAATATTTTTGATACATGGATATTATTCTTAAATTTTACTCCACAAAGCAGTATCATGTTGATAATTTGGACATTATTGAATACTGGATAAATTAAATTATAAATCTTTAAAATTTATCTTTTGCTTTCATTTAATTAAATGCTTATATCATTGTCATCATCCTCATGCTTATATTGTGATGAAAGTCATCTTTGGCTTACGTGAATAGATGGACTGTTGATTGATATGATTATGACCATGGATTATTCGGTATAATCATGACCATTGATGATTACATTAATATCCTTGGCCCATAGTACAGGGATGATTCGATGATGTGGTTTATTTATTAAGCTGAGTCTTAGCGATAAAGTTGATGAAAACCTTTTTAAATCATAGAAGATAGTAGATATCATGCTTTACTTGACTCTTCTAATGGATTGCTTATTCCGCTGCAGTTAAACTTTTTGTCGATTATATTTTATTAGTTTAACATTGTTGAAGGCTAATGATAACTTATTATGTATTATCTTAGTCATAATATTTATTACTGGGCTAGTTTAGTTCACCTTTTTACTTCCATTATTCTTTTCAGGAAATGAGAACGTAACCAGAACTAGTCGGAGAACGGAATGATGGCCCGAGATGGTGTTATAGAAGTCCTCACTATTCTATAAAATAGTGTGATAATAAATGTAATGAGGTCTCCATTTGAGTTTGGATATTGTCTAGAAGACAATATTCGTGTAAAAACTCTCAACTCATGTTATATAATTAAGTTTGTATTTGTATTCAGTACCATGTATTTGGAGACCCAAGATGGGTGATGTATACCTATTTTGGGGGCGTCACAAAACCCCTCACATATCTTGTTTAGAAGACCGTTCCTGAAAACAACAAGAACCATGATTGATGTGCACAATGAGACCTTAACAATGGAATTCGATGGAAAAAAGATTCAGTTCAACATATATGATGTCATGAGGTACCCTAATGATGTTAATCATGTTTTTGCGATTGATGTTAGTAACTCCTTAATGCATGAAACTTTTAAACAATCGCATAAGGACAGTTTAGAGGTTTCCATTGCCAACAGTTTGGACGTGGATGAAGAAATTGAATGACATCATGAATTGAAGGAAATTGTGGCAACATTACATTATTTGCCAAAATATTCAGATAAGTATGCAGTTAATTCAATTCAATTACCTGCTTCTCATCAAAAGTTATTACCATCTGTTGTGCAAGCTCAAACGCTAGAATTGAAACAATTACCTACACATTTGAAATATGTATATTTGGGGACTAATGATACATTATCTGTGATTATTGCTAGCAATCTAACCAAAGTGCAGGAAGATAAATTGCAAAGATTCCTAAGGTACCATGTCACAATCTTTGGGTGGACAATAACGGATATCAAAGGTATTAGTCCTGCAATGTGTGTAAGACCCTAACTTTTTATAAATAAAATTAAATTTCTTCTATTCATTATTTTGAAATAATATGGTGTTAATTTGATATAATGCTTTAGTTATGGGTGAAATGTGCAAATTTTGCAAAGTAAATAAGTGGTCATAAAATATTCCTTTTGTCGGGGAATATTCTTGTTGTCGGGGAATATTCGTACGACGGCGCAACCTTTTGTGGGCCCCATAACGGAATAACTATCGGATATAGAAATCGACAGAAATAAATTTTTTATAAAAATAATTGTGTAGTTGTTACCGTTAAAACTGTTGGAATACCTGGTAGTTAAAGTACAGTAATACGCATAGTTGCACAATAGTACACGGTATTGCACAATATTTTTGGATTATTGATTCTTACGTAAGAAGACACTACTCAATAATTGCTACAGTAATTACTGTTCAATATTTTATTTTATTAATTCAATAATTGCTACGTTGATATTTTATATTATTGTTAATTCAATAATTATCACTGTACAGTCTTTCATATTATTGGTGCAATAACTGTTACAGTGATAATTGAATAGTATTTTGCATTATTGATTCAATAATCGTCAAGACACAATAACTTATATTATTGAATTAATATTATTATACAACATTATTGATAATATCTAGAACGTTCTGTCGAGGAAAGGTGTAAGACCCCAAATTATTAATAATTAAAGTTTAATTTTCTCTATTTATCATTTTGAAATAGTAAGGGTTGATTTGATTAATGTGGTTAGTTATGGGTAAAATGCGCAAATATTTCAAATAAGCAAGTGGTTATAAAATACTCATTGTTGTCGGAGAATATTCGTTTGATCATGGAATATTCTTCATTGTCGAGGAATATTCGTAATGCGGCACGACCTTTCGTTGTATAATTCCCATAACGGAAAGAGATTGGATGAAGAAAAGCGACAAGTATAAGTTGTTTATAAATAACGGTATTAGTTATTCTGAATTAACATTGTTGGAATACCGGTGGTCAAAACACGATGTCTACGCGTTGTTGCGTAGTATCGCGCACGTATTACACCAATTATTGATTCTTACGTGAAGGCACTACTCAATAATTATTACGAGTGATTTCTTATTCAATATTTTATTTTATTGATTCAATAATTCTTTGCGTTGATATTTTATATTCTTGTTGTTTTAATAATTGTCACTACGGTATTTTCATTATCGAAGCAATAATTTATATTATCTGAATAATATTATTAGAAAACATTATTGGCAATGTCTAGAAAGTTACATCTAAGGAGAGGTTTGGTCAACTAATTGCGGCGCAAGAAGGAGAGAAATTCTTATTGAAAGCCCGTCTTTCACAGGAACGGCACGGTTGTCGATCTTGTGATTACGTAATATTATTTGTGAATAATTAATTATTAATTTATACGATGAGGAAATATTGATTTTATGTGGATATAGATGGAAAAATTTTTAAAGTGACAATTGTTAAAAATTGATATTTTATCTTTTCCGATAAAATAATATTTTATTATATTATTATAATATAATAATGGTGATATTTTTACAATGAATGTGGGATATATGAGTATATGAGGAGGAAGAGTATTTTTGTTGCAAAAGTTGTTAAAACATGTTAAACATGTTGGTGGACCCATTTCTTGATTGAAATTTGATTATAGCCTGTAAAATCGTCCGTATGTGGATTTCGATCAATTTCTGTTTGGAATTTGGAAAAACTTTCTTCTGCAAAGTTGTAGAGAATTGAATTTTCTATAAAAGGTCGAGAGATTTGAATTTCCTATAAAAGGTCGAGAGATTTGAATTTTCTGATAAAAGGGTTATTTATTATGAATTATTGAAGTTCCGAAATTCCGAAATAATTGATTTTTAGAAGTTTTAATTATTTTAATTAAGAAAAATGTTTTTTTGATTTAGTTGACTATTGTTAGCTGATATTTGGATCTGATTTGGTGTGCGTAGGATTTTAATATATATATATATTAATATTATATTAAATTTTCTGCTTTGGTGTTCTAAGCATTTTCTTATAAATATGGTGCTTAGGTTAGAATTGAAAATCACACCAGAAACTACAGATTTCTCTCTCGATATATTGAGCGTATTCTTGTGAGTATTTTAGTACTTTGAGTATTGCTATATCTGGTGCAAGTTCTTTCAAAGACTATATCCAAAGATTCGATCAAAAGTACTATTCCTTACGAGGTAAGGGATGTTATTTTATTCAAAATGATATTATTTCTTCAATATCATTATCTTGAAATATTGGTTAGAAATTTTTATCAAATTTGGAACTTTTTCATGTTGGGGTTACTATATATGAGTTACTATTCACGAGTTACTATTTATGAGTTACTATTCACGAGTTACTATTCATGAGTACTATTCATGAACCGTGATGATTTTTTTTGTGAAATTTCTATCTTTTGAGGTCGGAGTTACTATTCACCTATACGGCACTATTCACGAATACGACACTATTCACAGAAAAATTAAATTTTTTTTCTGTGTCCAAAATTGTCTGTTATGATTCATATCTTTGATTGGATCTATTTTTTGATCTTCATTCTTGAATTTTACTCCAATCTGGTTATTTATGAAGTATTTTTGAACTTGAATTATTTAAAGTAAGAATCCTTAATACTTGTTCTTTTGTTTCACCGGATTCGTTTTCTTTAAAATATTTTTCATCATCCTCAGTCCTAAATGATGATATTACTGAATATCTTTGGCTTGTAGTGCAAAGATGAATGATTTCTTGATGAATATCTTTGGCCGTAGTGCAAAGATGAGCAGTGTTGAGATGAACATGAATGATGATTAATATCTTTGGCCGTAGTGCAAATATGAACATGTGTTTAGATGAACATGACCAATCGATGAATATCTTTGGCACAGAAGTGCAAAGATGAATATTTGATTCTGATATATATATGGATTGATGTTACGGGGATAAAATATCGACAATGAACTTTTAAAAGTCATATATAGAAGATAGTAGTTTGCATTCTCTACTTAACTCTTCTAATGAATTATTATTTCATTGCGAAGATTGATTTAAAACTGGTTTATCTATTGTATTACATTAGATTTTTCCTCTGTTGAGGACTAACGATAATTTGTTCTATATTATCTTAGTCATAATGTTCTTCTTCGGGCTAGTTGAGCTCACCCTTTTCTTGTTGTTCCATTTTTCTTCTCGGGAGGCGAGAATGTAGCGAGTACTAGTCGGGGTGTGGAATGATGGTTCTAGAAGTTGTTACAGTAGTCCTCACTATTACGTAAAATAGTGTATTAATAATTGTAATGAGGACTTATTTGAGTGTGGATATTGTCTAGATGACAATATTTGTATTTAAACTCACAGTTTTATGTTTGTATTAATAAAGTTGTAAATTGCTTTACATACCATGTATTTTGACGACTTCGAATGCGTGTTGTATACCTATTTTGGGGCGTCACGGTTGGTATCGAGCTTAGGGATATGGTCTTTAGCGGAGATCGGGGAATAGTACTAGGAGGGGAGAGACGAGTAATCCTTCGCTAGTATGTCATACCTAAGCTTATTTGTTGGTCGGTCATAATATAGGGGTATTATGTGATTTGTTAATTTGTTAAATTAACCCTTGTTTTATGGCAGTATTTAAGAATGGCAGCTGAGAATATTAACGGTGGAGTTAATGAGACCGTGAAACACCTTTAATCACCACCCGGGGAACATGCAACAGAAAGCAATATTCCTCCCCATAAACAACAACACCGGAAAGCGGCGATGAACAACGGGATGTTTAGGAGCTTTATGCAGTTCATGCAAAACCAGACGAGGGAGACTCGTGCACAAAATACGGGTGGAAATGCTAGCAATGCGCGGCTTGTCACAGCCAAGCAATTCAAAGAGTTGGGACCACCAGAATTTAAGGAAAAGCCGGATCCAATCATGGCGGAAACGTGGGTCAAGAAAATTACCAAGATATTCGATGTCTTGGGATGTACGAAGGAACAGAAGGTTCCATTCGCCACTTTTATGTTCCGTGGTGAGGCGATACTCTTCGGTGGGAGTCGTGAAGCGAACCCAACTCGCCGCACTCCAAAGATGTCTTGGGAAGCGTTTGAAACTTTTTCAACGAAAAATACTTTCTGAAAGTATTCGCCCATATATGAAAGAGGTAGAGTTTATTAGACTAGAACAAAACAACATGACGATGTCCCAATACGGGCGGAAGTTCGCAGAGTTATCGGTTTCGCACCTCATTTGGTAGAGAATGAGGAACGAATGACGAGGATGTTTCGAGAGGTTTAAAACCCGAGATTCGGCAAATATCTTATCTCTCATAAATTTTCTTTATATTCGGATGTTGTCAATGGGCTCAATTATTAGGCGAGATAATGAAAGTACGTTCATCCAAGAGACCGCAATCGGTGATCATACCGGTGGTGGCGGCCATCGTGAACAACGATAATAAGCGGAGAAAAAAATACGGACAAGAGCGACAACAACCACTCTGGTGGTAATCGTGGCCATGAAAATAGAAGAAGCGAGTCGAGGGAGATTTTAAAAGGGAGATTCAACAATGACATCAAGGAAGACGTCGGCACCAAAGAAGAATCGGTTTTAAGGGAGGAGAACGACCACCGATCGTATCTTATAAATGTGGAAAAGAGGGACATCATCATTAAACTCATATCACAACAGTTCAAGGTATGTTATAATTGTGGAAAGGAAGGACATATCGCTCGAGATTATGCGGTGGCGAAACCAAGCCCAATGGGATGGTGACTCAAAAGGTCATGTCGAAAAGTCAAAGTCAACGGTTCTGGAAGAAGCGTTTGTCGTGGTTGTCAACATGCGAGGAACCCAAACGAGGTGATCACGGGTAAGCTAATCATAAATTCATGTGAAGTTTATACATTACTAGATACCGATGCTACCCATTCATTTATCTCTCCTGCTTGTGCTCAACGTTTAAACTTGACTCCGGAGAAATTAGACTTTGACCTATCTGTGGAAACTCCGTTAGGAGAAACTTTCATCACATCCACTGTTTATAAATCTTGTTTGATCCAAGTTAGCACCATCACATTACCTGTTGACCTTATTTCTTTAAACATTCTTGCATTTGATTTGACCTTAGGGATTGATTGGTCAACCACTCATCATGCTAAAATTGATTGCTTTTGTAAGGTTGTTAGTTTTCATATTCCTAAGCAACCTGTTATTCGAATTTAAGCAACCAAACCATTGAAGTCAAACTCTTTTATATCAAGCTATAAAGTCATTCGTTTATTGAAAAATGGATGTCAAGTTTTCTTAGCCCATGTCATGGACTTGAACAAAAATACGTCAGATTTGAATGATATTTCTGTTGTTAGTAAATTTCCTAACGTATTTCCTGAAGAATTTCCTGGCCTACTCCCAAAGTGTGATATTGAATTTTGTATCGACTTTAAACCCGGTACAAAACCCATTTCTAAAATCTCATGGCTCTATTGAACTTCGTGAGTTAAAAATTCAATCAGAAGTTTGTACTTGAGCCTTTATCTGGTGACTTCCTTTTGGAATGCAATCGCTTTACTCTCTAGGGGATGCCATATTAGTGCGGTAGTAAAACCGATAGGTGTCATTGTGATGTCTTATCCAAGATTGGGATGTGAGTCACGATTGAGAGCAACCTAAGTCGATGTCGAAATACATAGCTTTCTATGCTTAAATGGTTATTATCGAAGATTTTGTGGAAAGATTTTCTCGAATCGCTACTCCATTAACGCAGCTGACTCGTAGAGATACAAAATTTGAATGGAGCAAGGAATGTGGGAAGAGCTTCGAAGAACTTAATAAGAGACTCATTTCGGCACATGTTCTGACCATACCATCCTGGAAAAGCGAACGTGGTAGCTGACATGTTAAGTAAAAGATTGTATATGAGTACGAATGCGATATTGTCAAAGACCCATTTCATATAACTTACAAATGATAGATATAGAGTAAAGACTCTAGGGACTCACGTGATGATATACAAGTAGAACCGACTTTAATGGATAAAGTTAAAAACGTTCAAGCTACACACCGGAGCTGAGGAATATGAAGAAGGAGGTACAAGAAGTTTTTATTCCAAAAGCGAGAATTGGCGAGGTGAGGAAAGCTCAAACCTTCGATTTATTAGTCCATTTGAAATCCTAGATCGAATAGGAGCTGTGGCCTATAGACTTGTTTTACCACCAAGTATGACGCGTGTTCATAACGTTTTTCACGTATCAATGTTACGTAAATATGTGGACGACCCGAACCATGTTATTGAGTTAGAACTGGACGAGATAGCCGAAGACTTAATGTATGAAGAGGTACCTGTCAAGATTTTGGATAGGAAGGAGCATGTCCTTACGACGAAGGTCATACCACAAGTTAAAGTTTTGTGGAGAAACCATGCTATTGAGGAAATGACCTGGGAGTTGGAAACGGAAATGAAAGCGAGGTATCCTCATCTTTTCGAAACACCAGGTACGTACGTCAATTTCGAGGACGAAATTTCATAAGGAGGGGAGGTTGTAAGACCCCAAATTATTAATAATTAAAATTTAATTTCCTCTATTTATCATTTTGAAATAGTAAGGGTTGATTTGATTAATGTGGTTAGTTATGGGTAAAATGCGCAAATATTTCAAATAAGCAAGTGGTTATAAAATACTCATTGTTGTCGGAGAATATTCGTTTGGTCGTGGAATATTCTTGCATTGGGGGGGAATATTCGTATGCACTCGCATGCAAACCTTGTGTGGGCCCCATAACGAGAAGCGATTGGATGAAGAAAGCGACAAGTATAAGTTGTTTATAAATAATGGCGTAGTTATTACTGATTAACACTTGTTGGAATACCCTTGGTTAAAAACACAAGATGTCTGGCGTTGTTGCCGCGATGGCGATACTGCAGTATTGCACCAATTATTGATTCTTACGTAAGAATGCACTACTCAATAATTATTACGAGTGAGTTCTTTATTCGATATTTTATTTTATTGATTCAATAATTGCTGCGTTGATATTTTATATTCTTTGTTGTTTCAACGATTGTCACTTCTGGCGATTATTTTCCATTATCGAAGCAATAATTCATATTATCTGAATAATATTATTAGAAAACATTATTGGCAATGTCTAGAAAGTTCTGTCTAAGGAGGGGTTTGGTCATCTAATTGCATTCCAATAAGGAGAAATTATTATTGGAAAGCCCCCTCTTTCTTGGGAACAGCCTGGTTGTCAGTACTATGATTCTGTAATATTATTTGTGAATAATTAATTATTGATTTATATGATCAGGGAAATATTAATTTTATGTGGATATAGATGGAGAAATTTTTTTTAAGTGACAATTGTTAAAAATTGATATTTTATCTTTTCTGATAAAATAATATTTTATTATATTATTATAATATAATAATGGTGATATTTTTACAATGAATGTGGGATATATGAGTATATGAGGAGGAAGAGTATTTTTGTTGTAAAAGTTGTTTAAAACATGTTAAACATGTTGGTGGACCCATTTCTTGACTGAAATTTGATTATAGCCTATAAAATCGTCCGTATGTGGATTTCGGTCAATTTCTATTTGGAATTTGAAAAAACTTTCTTCTGCAAAGTTGTAGAGAATTGAATTTCCTATAGAAAATCAAAGATTTGAATTTTCTGATAAAAGGGCTATTTATTATGAATTATTGAAGTTCAAATTCAAAATAATTGATTTTTGGAAGTTTTAATTATTTTAATTAAGAAAACGCTTTTTTTGATTTAGTTGACTATTGGTGGGCGATATTTGGATCTGATTTGGTGTAAAGTAGGATTTTAATATATATATATATATATATATATATATATATATATATTAATATTATATTAAATTTTCTGCTTTGGTGTTCTAAGCATTTTCCTATAAATAGGGTGCTTAGATTAGAATTAAAAATCATACCAGAAACTACAGATTTCTCTCTCTTTCTCTCTCGATATATTGAGCGTATTCTTGTGAGTATTTTAGTACTTTGAGTATTGCTATATGGTGTAAGTTCTTTTAGCACTATATCCAGTATTCCAGTCAAAAGTACTATTCCTTCTGAGGTAAGGGATGTTATTTTATTCGAAAATGATATTATTTCTTCAATATCATTATGCCGAAATATTGGTTAGAAATTTTTATCAAATTTGGAACTTTTTCATGTCGGGGTTACTATTCATGAGTTACTATTCACGAGTTACTATTCACGAGTTACTATTCACGAAGCGTGATGATTTTTTGTGTGAAATTTCTATCTTTTGAGGTCGGAGTTACTATTCACGTATACGGCACTATTCACAAATACGACACTATTCACAGAAAAATTAAATTTTCTTTTCTGTGTCCAAAATTGTCTGTTATGATTCCTATCTTTGATTGGATCTATGTTTTGATCTTCATTTTTGAATTTTACTCTAATCTGGTTATTTATGAAGTAATTTTGAACTTGGATTATTTAAAGTACGAATCCTTAATACTTGTTCTTTTGTTTCACTGGATTCGTTTTCTTTAAAATATTTTTCATCATCATCGATCCCTAAATAATGATATTCTTGAATATCTTTGGCTGTAGTCTGAAGATGAATGATTTTTTGATGAATATCATTGGCCGTAGTGCAAAGATGAACAGGTGTTGAGATGAACATAACCGACTGATTAATATTTTTGGCCCGTAGTGCAAAGATGAACATGTGTTTAGATGAACATGACCAACTGATGAATATCTTTGGCCTGTAGTGCAAAGATGAATATTTGATTCCAAATATATATGGATTGATGTTACAGGGATAAAATATCGACGATGAACTTTTAAATTCATATATAGAAGATAGTAGTTTGCATTCTCTACTTAACTCTTCTAATGAATTATTATTTTCGCTGCGAAGATTGATTTAAAACTGGTTGTCTATTGTATTCTATTAGATTTTTCCCTGTTGAGGACTAACGATAATTTGTTCTATATTATCTTAGTCATAATGTTCTTTACTGGGCTAGTTGAGCTCACCCTTTTCCTTGTTGTTCCATTTTTATTCTCAGGAGGCGAGAATGTAGCGAGTACTAGTCGGGGTGTGGAATGATGGTTCTAGAAGTTGTTCTAGTAGTCCTCACTATTCTGTAAAATAGTGTATTAATAATTATAATGAGGACTTATTTGAGTGTAGATATTGTTTAGATGACAATATTTGTATTTAAACTCACAGTTTTTTTGTTGTATTAATAAAGTTGTAATTGTTTCTGTACCATATATTTTGACGACTCAGAATGGGTGTTGTATACCTATTTTGGGGGCGTCACAAAAGGGGTTAGATTATTTAATTACGCGCTAATAAGAAGAAATTCTTATAGGAAAATCCCCTCTTTCCTAAGAACGATCTAGTTATCAGTATTGTGAATCTATAATATTAATTAGTAATAATTATTGAGGAATTATAAATAATTGATGAATATGATAAGGAAATATTTATTTAATGTAGATATAAATGGAGAAATGTTTAGAAAAGTGACAATTTTTGAAAATTAATATTTTATCTTTTCTGATAAAATAATTCATTCAAATATATTATTATAATATTACATTATAATTGTATAATGTGATAATATAATAGTATAATTTTTATAATTTAAATGATAATATTATTATATTTTTTGGCATGTGAATTAAATGGAGTAAAGATGATCAAATTGAATTAGTTTTCAAATTGAATTTGAATCATTTTTTTCAAAAACATGTGCTAAAAGTGGTGGAGTAAGCAAATTGGCTTGGAAAGTCTTGGTTTTCAAAAGGAATGTGTTGCACCTTTTTCAAAAATTATGCACGTACGTAACATTTGTCAAACATGGCGTTCTGTTATTTTTCTATAAATAGGGTGCTTAGTTAGGATTGAAAATCACATCAGAATCAGAAGTTTTTTCTCTTTATACTATCGAGCATATTTTTGAGAGTATTTAGATACTTTGAGAGTTGTTAATCAGTGCAAGTTTCTGTCAGCGTTATATCCGATATTCCAGTCATAAGTACTATTCTTTTGAGGTAAGGAATGTTATTTTCTTCGTAAATGATGTTATTTCTTTCAATATCATTATACCGAAATATTGATATGAATTTTATTATAAAAAATTTACCTTTTCATGTCTAGGTTACTATTTACGTATACGACACTATTTATGAATACGTACTATTCACGAGTACTATTCACGAAGTATGATTTTTCTTGTGGAACTTCAACATTTTCGTGTCAGGGTTACTATTCATGTATACGACACTATTCACGTATACGACATTATTCACAGAAAAAATAAATTTTATTTTCTTTGTCCAAGTTGTCTATTGTGGTTACTATCTTTGATTGTATCTATATTTTGAACTTCATTTTTGAATTCTGCTCCATAAATGATTATTATGGAGTATTTTTGAACTTGGATAACCCGACGTACGAATCCCTAATCTTTGTCCTTTTATCTCACTAGATTCGTTTTCTTTAAGATATTTTTCATCATCCTCAGTCCTAAGTGATGATATAACTGAATATCTTTGGCCTGTAGTGCAAAGATGAATGATTACCTGATGAATATCTTTGGTCATGGTGTAAAGATGGACATGTGTTGAGATGAACATGACCAACTGGTGATACAAATGAATATCTTTGGCCCGTAAAGCAAAGATGAATATTTGGTTCTAGATGTATATTGATTGATGTTACAGGGATAAAATATTGATGATGGACTTTTAAATCATAGAAGATAGTAGATTTCATTCTGGATTGATGTTTCCGCTGCAGTTGTTGATCTAAAACTTGTTATCTATTATATTCTACCAGATTTTTCCCTATTGAGCACTAACGATAATTTGTTCTACATTATCTTAGTCATAATATTCTTTACTGGGCTAGTTGAGCTCACCCTTTTCCTTTTTGTTTCATTTTTTTCTCAAGAGGCGAGAATATAGCGGGAACTAGTCGGGGTGTGTAGTGATATTTTATGGCAGTTGTTTAAGTAGTCCTCACTATTTTGTAAAATAGTGTATCAATAATTATAATGAGGACTTATTTGAGTGTGGATATTGTCTAGAAGACAATATTTGTATTTAAAATCACAGTATATTTGTTGTCGTATTTTGCACGACAATTGTAATAATGAAGTTGTAGTTATTTTCTGTACCATGTATTTGGCGACCCAGAATGGGTGATGTATACCTATTTTGGGGGCGTCACAATGTGGATGCATCATATTTTGCTAAAAGATAGAGCTAAGCCCACGAGGGATGCACAAAAAAGATTGAATCCACCGATAATGGAGGTAGTAAAGAAAGAGATTATAAAATTGCTTGATACATGTATAATTTACCCATCTCTGACAGTCAATGGGTGAGTCCCATGCAGGTAGTTCCAAAGAAATCCAGAATTACAATTATCAAGAATGATAATAATGAGTTGGTGCCCATATGAATGCAAACAGGATGAAGAGTGTGTGTTGACTATAGAAAATTAAATGTTGTAACTAGAAAAGATCAATTTCCCTTCATTTTATTGATCAAATGTTAGAAAAATTAGTTGGGCTTACTTATTATTGCTTTCTAGATGGTTTTTCAGGTTATAACCAGATTGATTGCATAAAGGGACCAATTAAATACCATATTCACATGTCTTTTTGGCACATTTGCATATCGTCAGATGTCCTTCGGACTTTATAATGCCCTGGGTACATTTGCATATCGTCACATGTCCTTGGGAAAAGTGTCATTTTATGGTAGAATAAGGAATAGTACTTGATCATGTTGTGTCAGTTAAAGATCTTGAAGTTGATAAAGCTAAGATATATGTTATTTCTGTTTTGGCTTACCCCATCAGTGTACGAGAGATTCGTTCTTTTTTTGGCTATACAGGTTTCTATCGTAGGCTTATCAAAGATTTCTCGAAGATAGCTTTACTCTTTTGTAAGTTCCTATAAAAGGATGTGGAGTTCCAGTTTGATGATGGGTGCAAGGAGGCTTTTGATAAATTAAAGAAATTATTGACCTCAACACCAGTAATTCAACAACCAAATTAGAAGTATCCATTTGAGATAGTGTGGTGCAAATAATTATGCAATAGGGGATGTCTTAGGCCAAATGATTGACAAAGTTATTCATGCCATTTACTATGTTTCGAGAACTTTGAATGAGGCTCAGATAAAATATTCCACAACTGAAAAAGAACTTTTATCTGTTGTTTTTGCTTTATATAAATTTCAATCATATTTACTTGGCATTAAAGTAATAATTTATTCTAACCATGCTGCTCTCAAGTATTTGTTGACCAAGAAGAACTTTAAACCTAGGATTATCAGATGGATTCTATTTTTGCAAGAATTTGACTTGGAGATCAAGGATAAGAAAGAGATAGATAACTTGGTGGCAGATCACTTTAGTAGGTTGTTAAGAAATGAGGAGGTGCTACCATTCAATGATTCTTTTCTAGATGAGCATCTACTTTCCATACATGATGAGATTCCCTAGTATGCAAATATTATGAATTATTTGGTAAGTACATATTTTCCTAGTGATTTTTCCAAATCCAAGAAAGAAAAGCTGAAGAGTGATTTTAAACACTATATTTGGGATGATCCATATTTGTGGAAATTTTATGCTAACCAAACAGCTAGACGATGTGTGCCTGAAAGTGAATTTCAATCTATTCTAGGCTTTTGTCATTCTCATGTTTGTGGAGACATTTGGTTTTGGAAAGTGGTTTTTATTAGCCTTCTCTTTTTAAAGACACTTATCTGTTATGCAAAACTTGTGTTAATTTTCAAATGACGGGGAATATTTCACAAAGAAATCAAATGCTACAAACACCTATTTTAGTTGTTGAAATCTTTGATGTTTGGGGTATAGATTTTAGGGACCTTTTCATTCTTCCTTTGGTAATGTTTATATTCTTTTGACTATTGATTATGTCTCCAAATGGGTAGAAGCTAAAGCCACCAGAACTGACGATTCTAAAGTTGTTAGAGATTTTGTCAGGACTAACATATTTGTCAAGTTTGGCATGATCATGACCATTGGTGAAAACACGAATATCCTTGGCCCGTAATGCATGGATAATTCGTGGTTGTAATACTAATGAATATCCTTGGCCCGTAGTGCATGGATAATTCAGTGATGTGGATTATTTATTAAGTTGAGTCTTAGCGATAAAATTGATGATAAACTTTTAAATAATAGAAGATAATAGATATCATGCCCTACTTGACTCTTCTAATGGATTGCTTGTTCCGCTGCAGTTGTTAATCTAAAAATTGTTGTCTATTATATTTTATCAGTTGTTATATTATTGAAGGCTAACGATAATTTATTCTGCATTATCTTAGTCATAATATTTCTTACTAGGCTAGTTTAACTTTTCTTTTTCTTTCACTATTTTCTTCAAGAAATGAGAACGTAGCCGGGACTAGTCGGGGAACGGAGTGATGGTCCGAATGGTGGCTATAGTTGTCCTCACTATTCTGTGAAATAGTGTGATAATAAATGTAATGAAGACTCCATTTGAGTTTGGATATTATCTAGAAGACAATATTCGTGTAAAACCTCTCAGCTACGTTTTGTCATATTGTATAAAAGAAGTTTGTATTTAAATTCTGTACCGTGTATTTGGCGACTCAGAATGAGTGATGTATACCTATTTGGGGGGCGTCACATATGTAATATCTTCTATGATTTAAAAAGTTATCATCAATTTTCTCGCTGAGACTGAGCTTAATAAATAATCTACATCACTGAATTATCCATGCACTACGGGCCAAGGATATTCATTAATATCACGTCCACGAATTATCCATGCACTACAGGCCAAGGATATCGTGTTATCACCAATGGTCATGATCATGCCAACAACTGTCCATCAATGCACTACAGACCAATGATGACTTTTACCACATCATTTGTAACATTATGGTCATAATTATACCGAATAATTCATGGTTGTAATCATACCAATCAACAGTCCATATATGAATTACGGGCCACAGATGACTTTCATCATAATATAAGCATGAAGATGATAACAATGATATAATAATTTAATTATCTGAAAGCAAATGATAAATTTTTAAAAATTAATAATTTAATTTATCAATAATGTCCAAATTGTCAACATGATACTGCTTTGTGGAGTAAAATTCAAGAATAATATTGTACCAAAAATGATTTGGACCGGAAAAAATTTAATTTTTATCATGAATAGTACCCGAGTGAATAGTATTTTGTGAATAGTACTCCGGCACAAAAAATTAAACTTTATCAAGAAAGCTCAGAATAATATTTCCATAAAAAGATACTAGATGAAGTGCAAATTTCAAGGATATTCTACTAATTTCACAGAGTATAGAAGCAACACTTTAACAAAGAGAGTGTAGAATTCGGAATCTGAAACGAAATAATATTCCTTATATACTATAGAGTATAGAAGAAAATATTATTTCATACGAATATTGAACAAAAAAATAACATCTCTTACCTTAAAAAGAAGAGTATTCCGACTGATAGGGCAGGGATATTCTTGAAGAAAACTTGAACTGTTTTGTACGCTCAAAGCTTTCTTAAACTCTAAAGAAATACGCTCAAGATTATAGAAAAAGAATTCTCTAATTCTGGTGTGATTTTCAATTCTAAACTAAGCATCATATTTATAGGATAATGGAAAGGATAATATTTGAATTTAGAAATCACTGACTGCACAGGAATCGTTCACGGGCACTCAATCGATTGGCTAAAAATTTCTCACTTTACTATGCAAACACTATGCAGACACTAATACATTCCCTCCTTTCCCGGTAAACTCCCCCCCATTTCTATTCATTTCATCACACGTGGGTCCCACCCATGTCATCATCACATGTGGGCTCCACATCTTATAATGAATAACTTTCTACCAATTTTTTTTTAAAAATGAATAAGTGGGGGTCCATATAATAAGCAAAATTTAAAACAAATACTTCATAAAAAATCTCCTCAATATTTTTAACAACATTTATTCATTATTATTATAACTCGCAATATTAACAACCAGATCGTTCCCAGGAAAGAGGGGGCTTTTCGATAAGGATTTTTCCCTATTGGCGCGTAATTAGATGACCAAACCCCTTTCCTCGACAGAATTTTATAGACATTGTCAATAATACAAATAATAATATGAATAATTTGTCATCTCAATTATTGATTTAATAATATAAAATATTGTGCAAATGATACTATAACAATAATAGAATCAATAATGTGATATACTATGTAGTAATTTTTGTAGCAATAATTGAGTGTAACTGAGTGACTTCTCACGTAAGCATCAATAATCAATCTTTGTATCTTCTTACGCTATTCACGCCAGACATTCTTATACTTTTTAATCAAGGGTATTTCAACAATTAACGGTAAAAAACTTCCGCCGTTATTTTTATAAAAAGATATTTACGCCATTTTCTAACTCCGATAATAATTCCGTTGTGGTGTCCACCAATGATTGTGCCGTCGTACGAATATTCCTGTTAAAACGAATATTCCCCGACCAATCGAATATTTTATAACAACTTGCTTACTTTATAAAATTTATAAATATTACCCACAACTTTAATATTACAACAAATCCACACCATAATTATTCAAAATAATATTTAGAGAAAAATTCATCTTTATTCATAAAAGTTGTGGTCTTATAAGCGGGGTGGGAGTGTATACGTAATCGATAAATATTATTTTTGGTGGGTGTGGGGGCGGGGTGGGGGTAGGGGTGGGAATGTATACATAATCATAAAAAACTAAACATAACATGAGATTATTTTAAGTTATCCCATGAATAATCCCATAAAAAATAAACATATGACTAGAATTATTTAATCCTAAAATTAATAGTCTTGAAATTATAATCCCATGGATTATAATTCCAGAATTATAATCCTTACAAACAAACATAACCTAAGAGTATAATATTCACTTTTATATCTATTATATATACTAAATCACAGTACATGGCACAATAAATTGACATATGTCATTCTACAAAATTGACACATGTCCATCCTAATTAATGCTTCTTATTGCCCTTGACAAAAATACCCTTGATAATTACTTTGATATATATATATTGATCACCTTATTTTATGGATATTATCAACAACCACGTTATTTTAATATCCATTAATTAGATAACTCTCTTAGGCAACAATCAGATTGGATCAATTTAAACACGATAGGGCCAACTTACTTTTTATGCAAAATTAGTTTTAATTATTTGTAAAGTAAATTTCCTTTAATATTAGACTTTTATTTATTTTACCTACTTTTCATAGTTCCATGCAATTAAAAATTATTTTCATATTCATTTTAAAACTTTAATCTATTAGCTTCCAAAAATTCTTCCAATTATTTGAACCACGCTAATTGATTCTAAAGATATGAAAATTTATTTACTTAACCAATTTATGGAAAACTCAATCAATTTAAAATTCATGTGAATATTTATTTTTATCTTTAAAATAATAATTTTGTAGTAACTGATATTTTTTAAAAATAGTTCAAGAAATCAACTATTACATTATCAAATTAATTTACATGAATTGAAATTGTAATTTTCACTAATTAATTAGTAAAAGAATCTAAACTTGGTTTTTTTTATGGGATACTGGAAGTATAATTAATTTTGTCATAAAATTTGAAATTAGTTTAATTATTTTATTAAAATGGAATGAACAATTTACGTGAGTTCATATGATCAGGCTGTGCTGATATGATAAGATTTTGAATGGAATCTATCTATTATTTATTATTTATTATCTGTTATCTACATAGCACCATTTAATGACACAAGTGCCTTTCCCATATTGTAACACATGTTCTATATAATTATTATGCATCCCACACTAATTTAATTATATTACAACATAATATTATATTGTTTAAAACATTTAAAACAATTATATCCTAAAATTACTACTTTTCTAATATTATACCATTCATAATTATATCATACATTATATCATACATGTATGGTATAATATTATAATACACGTATATAACAAAATAACTACCTATCTAAAGCTGCATGATATTATCATTACTAATTTAATTATATTACAAGATAATATTATACCATTTATAATTATATTACAACATAATATTATACATTTTAAAACATTTAAAACAATATCAAAATAACAAATAATATCAATCAAAACTTCACTATGTTTATTTTATAATCTCATAAATCACTATTTTCTCAATCTAAACGGTTTTTATATTAATATTATTATTTTAATCTTATAATCCCTAAATCACTACAAAAATCTAAACTGCTTCGATAATGTTAAATGTTCTAATATTATCATTACTAAATTAATTATTATATTTTAAAATCATTACTTTTTAGTTCCAAAATAATATTTTAAATTTATAATCCACTAAATCACTACAAATCTAAATTATTTTGGTAATGTCAACTGCTCGATATTATCCTTTCTAATTTAATTATTATCTCCTAAAATCAAGGTACTTTTTAATCCCAAATTAATATTTTGAATTTATAATCCACTAAATCACTACAAATATATTTTTTTTTTTAGTAATATCAACTGCTACGATATTATCCTTTTTAATTTAATTATTATATCCTAAAATCACTATTTTTAAATCCCAAATTAATATTTTTATTTTATAATCCCCTAAAATCCACTACTTTTTAAATCATTACTAATTTAATTATGTTAAAACATAATTATTATATCCTAAATTAATTACTTTTCTAATATTATAACATTCATAATTATACCATACATTATATCATACATATATGGTAAAATATTATAATACACGTATATAATAAAATCACTACCTATCTAAATTGTGCAGATATTATCATTACTAATATAATTATATTACAACATAATATTATACCATTTATAATTATATTACAAAATAATATTATACAATTAAAACATTTAAAAAAATTAAAATAACAAATAATATAAATCATAAGTTACTTATGTTAATTTTATAATCCACTAAATCACTACTTTTTCAATCTAAACGATTTTTATATTATCATAATGTAATTATTATCTTCTAAAATCATTACTTTTTAATCCTACATTATTATTTTGATTTTATTATCCTCCCAATAACTATACATCTAAACTGTTCTAAATAATGTTAACTGTTCTAATATTATCATTACTAAATTAATTATTATCTACTAAAATCACTACTTTTTTTAATCCCAAATTAATATTTTAAATGTATAACCCTCTAAATCACTACAAATCTAAACTATTTTGGTGTAAACTGTTCTGATATTATACTTTAATTTCTAATTTAATTATTATCTCCTAAAATCACTACTTTATGATATTATCATTATTGAGCTATTATCATTACTCTCCGTTATTTATCCAAATTTTCTTATAAAATATCCGATCAATCCCCTTGCAGCAATTGTTGATATCACATATCCTAATTTATTGAAAAAATTTGACAATGAATTTTATTTCCAAGACCAAGCCATCCTTCTCCAAAATAGGTCCATTCCATCCAACCCATTCTGAGTCACCAAATACATGGTACAGAAAACAACTACAACTTTATTACAACAATTGTCGTGTAAAATACAACTCATGTGTTGTGAGTTTTGATACAAATATATATATCAACTGTGACTCTTGACACCAACTTGGGTAAAGACGTCACCATGACATCTTACATAAATGTATAGTCAAAAAATCCTGCTTTAGAAATTAAAATCTTTGGGAAGTGCTCAAGAAAACCTTCGTGTATGGGAGGCCATGCGTCTAGGTTATAATAGATATCATATGGCCACAGAATTATCCTTGGTTGACCCAATAGACCCCAAAGAAAAATGAGAAGATTACTATCATATTCTTTCCAATGGTGAGTCTTCTCTTGACATATAAATATCTCTACTATCTCTAATTGAGAATTATACTTCAAATAAACTCCAAGATCATATAGGTAGTACTCGTAGATATACTTAGTAAGTGGATGTGCACAACCCTATCTTATGATGACACGAGGTTGTATGTCTTTAGACATCTTGTATGATAGTGGCAAAACACCCTTCCAACGTTGGGTTCGCATCACCCTATTTGATTCACCAAATATAACTACTAAATGATAACCACCGTTCTATTCCCCTGTTACCCCCGCTCAACCCAGCAACACTCTTATTACCTGAAAGGAATTGTAAAGCAAAAGGGTGAGCACAACTAGCCCAAAGAAAGAATATCATGACTAAAGATAATTAAATTATCAATAGCCTTCATCAAGAATAAATCGTAGATTTAGAAATATATGGTAGATGATAAAACTTTTCAACCATAGTTGCAAATGAACGAAGCAATCCATTAGAAGAGTCAAATAGACCATAAAGTCTACTATCTTCTCCACATTAAAAGTCCACCAACAAAGTTTTTATCCTCAGTAACATCACTCAATGCAGTTCATTTCCACAATTATATGAATAACTCATAATCATAATTGTGATTCTAAATTCCTCTTCGCACCCAGGACGAAGATAATTTTTATCACATGTCTTTACCTGAAACATCAAATATCATGGTTATACCAAATCACAGTTCATGTTTATAATCATACTAACAATTTCATATTTGCACTACGGGCCAAAGATATTCATCAACAGACCATCTTTGCACTACAGGCCAAAGATATTCAACAACATGTCATCTTTGCACTACGGGCCAAAGATATTCATCAACAATTCATCTTTGCACTACAGGCCAAAGATATTCTTCAACAGTTCATATTTGCACTACAGGACAAATATATTCATCAACAGTTCATATTTGCACTACAGGCCAAATATATATATATTAATATCTCAAAGAAATATATAATCATTTCAGAATTTATATAAACAATAATTATAACCATGTTAATCATTTCACCTTTGCACTTAAGCTAAAGATATTCAATTATAAATTTAATGGTCATGATCATACCAGTCAAAAATTCAACTTTGTACTACTGGCCAAAGAGAACCCATAGTCATGATCATACCAATAATCTACCCATCTTTACACTCAAGTCAAAGAGAAATTTCTTCACTAAGATTATAAAAATTTTATATATGATAATAAAAACAATATGATCAAAATATGGATTTAATTTCAAGAGTAAGATTCATAAATCAACGATAATTTGGTTAGAAAAAGAAATCAATTTTGTCGTGAATAGTAACTCGTGAATAGTAACTCATGAATAGTAACTCATGAATAATAATTCCGACATGAAAAAGGTAGAAATTCCACAATAAAATTCATATCAATATTTTGGTATAATGATATTGAAAGAATAACATTTCTTAAACTTATAAACAATTTATTTTAATTGTTTATACTTTACTAAATAATGCATTTAATCATCCTAAAATGCCAAACTCATAAGATTTCATCACCAATAACCAAAACTCTCATCAAAAATCTTCATATACCTCATATAGGATTCTCAAGTCATAAAATTCTATTTTCAATTTTCTTACTTCACATAACATATTTAATTCATTTACTCATAACTAGTCCATTTTCATGAAAAATAACAAATCAGTTCCAAAAAATATTTCTTTTACGGGATTTAGCGAATATAGTCCTATATTAAACATATATTTTCTCTAATTTTTAAAATTTATTTACTATTTTTCATATATTAGCCAAAACAAAATTTAATATTTAAATATTTATCATAAATCGTACTTTTATCCAAAAATTCTGAAATTCACAGAGTACACTGATATTATATAGATGTACTCCCAATAAAAATTTCATCAATTTTGGAGTTAACCAAAAGGAGGTATAAGTGGTTACTTTTAAAATAGTCTTTTCTCATAAAATTCATAACTCTTAATCTATACATCCAAAAATCACCATTTTTGGACTCAATCAATAAAACTCATCAAAATATCATTTCAAATATTTCCAGAATTTTCTGAAGGTCGGAAGAAGTACGAACTGAAAAACATAATAACCCTTAAAATCCCTTACCTTAAA
Source organism: Panax ginseng (assembly GCA_020205605.1). NCBI lineage: Eukaryota > Viridiplantae > Streptophyta > Magnoliopsida > Apiales > Araliaceae > Panax > Panax ginseng. The sequence continues at coordinate 133,939,120 of CM035145.1, read as the reverse complement.
AGAGCAGTACTTCTAACTGGAATATCAGATGAAAAATCGAAGGAAACTTCTACTAAATAGCAACTCTCAAAGTATCTAAATACTCTCAAAAATATGATTGATAATATAGAGAGAAAGAAAACTTGTTTCTGGTGTAATTTTCAATTCTAACATAAGCGCCTATTTATAGGAAAATGCTAGAACGCAAAAGGAGACTAAAATAAAAAAATATTATTATTTTAATTTTTCAATTCAACCTTCCACGTCTCTTACTTGAATTAGCAGCCAACTTGGAAGAATCTAGCAGCCCACATGTTATAAACAAAAGTGGGTCCCACCCATAATTTTAATAAAAATTATTTTATTTTCTGAAACTTCAATAATTCATAGAAAATAGCCCGTTTATCAGAAAAATATGAATTTTATATCCATTCCACACGAAATTGAATTCTCTACAACTTTGTAGCTTTAAGTTTTTCCAAATTCCAAATAAAAAATATCCGAAATTCACAAACGGATGATTTTAAACATCGTTTCAACACCTTTTAAAATTCATAACAAATCATGCGTTAATTTTCAACGGTTCAAAATTTGTGGACATATACTCAACTCATATATGTATAACATATCCAAAAATCACAATAATCCAACGGTTAGATCAAAATTATAATTCACGCAATAGAGCTTTAAGAATACCGATTTGATCTTTTAATACCTCCGATCCGACAAAATATTGATAAAACACCTCAACATTAATTTCTTCATTTATAACCACATAAATAAATCCATCATTTATATCCGCATCAAATAAATATTTCCTTATTATATAAATCAATAATTAATTATTCACAAATAATATTACAGAATCACAATAATGACAACCAGGTAGTTTCCAAGAAAGAGGGGGCTTTCCGATAAGGATTTCTCCTTACTGGCGCGTAATTAGGTGACCAAACCTCTCACTGACAGAACTTTCTAGACATTGCCAATAATGTTATCTAATAATATTATTCTAAATAATATGAATTATTGATCTGATAATGGAGATGATGTGCAGTGACAATTATTGAGCAACAATAATATAAAATATCAACGCAGCAATTATTGAATCAATAAAATAAAATATTGAACAGTAATTATTGTAACATTTATTGAGTAGTGCTTTCTTACGTAAGAATCAATAATTCAAAAATATTTGCAATACCGTGTGCTTCTTTCTTATCACAATAACGCCAGATTCTTATATTTTAACCAATTTGATATTCCAAAAGTGTTAACGGTAACAACTACGCCGTTATTTGTAAAAACTCAAATTTGTCGTTTTCTTCATCCGATAGTTATCCGTTATGGGGCCCGCGAATGGCTGCGTCGTCGTACGAATATTCCCTGACAGAAAGAATATTCCACGACCAATCGAATATTCCCCGACAACAATGAATATTTTATAACCACTTGTGTATTTTAAAAAAATTCATATATCACCCTTAACTTTAACCTCTTATCAATTTAACCATTTACTGAATAGTTATTATAAGAAAAATTGAATACTTTTATTTCATAAAATTCGGGGTCTTACAATAAATAAGGTGAACGAATATGTGATGTATTTATGGCCAGGTGATGAATACCATATCTAAGATGTCCTATGTAAAGTTGATGAAAACTCAAACAACTATGAAGGCATTTACACCCTATATTTTTTTTAATAACATTACATCTTCTGGAATGTCAAACCACACGATAACGTTGAAGATTGGGGTTCCTATAATGTTGCTCCGAAATATAGATCAGTGATTTGGTTTGTGCAATGTCACGAGATTAATAGTAACTCAATTGGGAAAACATCTGATAGAAGCAAAAGTAATTTCAGTCAGCAATTTTGGACACAAAATTTTCATACCTCGCTTGGTCTTAACACCGTCAAACATTTGATTACCTTTCAAATTCCAACAAAGACAATTTCCTTTGGTTGTTTGTTTTTTCATGACAATTAATAAGAGTCATGGGCAATCTCTCTCACATGCTGGACTGTATCTGTCAAGTCCAGTTTTTAGTCATGACCAATTGTATGTAGCAGTATCAAGAGTTACAAACAATAGTGGAGTAAAAATACTAATTTGTGACAAAGATGGACAAACATACAATACTACAAAGAATGTAGTTTTCCAGAAAGTTTTTCACAATTTAATGTATAAAGGTTTGACTATTTCTGGCTATTAACTTTTTGCTGCTCATTATTAGTGTAAACCCTGATTATTTTATTATTATATCACATAAATTTTTTACTATAATCTATTTGAATCTTTTTAGGTAAATCTTTGATCTGCATTTACAAAGCTATCTCGATCGAGCCAAATTCGAGTTGCAAAGACAAAATAAAGCCTAAAAACTCTCAACACTACCCCCAACAAAATTGTTTAGTTTTTATTATACCTTCAACTCGAAATTTTGTTAATACATGTACTGAGTAGAGTTTATGTGTATTCATTTTTTTGTCTGTGTATATATATTCATGTATAACCATTGAAAAACTTTTAAATAAGAGTATAATAGGTTTGTCTTTTATTTTTTGGATGACAGTATTTGTAAGACCCCAACTTTTATAAATAAAGATTAAATTTTCTCGAAATATATTTTTGAATATTATAGTGTGGATATGATATAATGTTATAGTTGTGGGTAATATTTACAAATTTTGCAAAGAAAGCAAGTGGTTATATAATATTCGATTGGTCGGGGAATATTCGTTTTAACAGAGAATATTCGTACGACGACACAATTATTGGTGGACCCCACAACGGAAGTATTGTCATAGTTAGAAAATAACAAAATTATCTTTTTATAAAAATAACGGCGAAAGTTTTACCGTTAAACTGTTGAACTACCCGGTAGTAAAAGTACAGTAATACGCGTGGTTGCATAGTATATTGATTATTGATGTTTACGTGAGAAGTCACTCGCTTATATTCAATTATTACTACTGAATCGTTGATGCATCATATCTCTCTTATATTATTGATTCAATTATTGTCACAAAGATCATCATCGCATAATATGTTATACTATTAAATCAATAATTGAGACGACAAAGTTATTCATATTATTATTAGCAATATTGACAATGTCTAGAAGTTCTGTTAAGGAGAGGTTTGGTCACCTAATTGCGCGCCAATAAGGAGAAATCCTTATCGAAAAGCTCCCTCTTTTCTGGGAACGATCTGGTTGTTAAATATTGTGAGTTATAATATTAATGATGAATAAGTTCGTGTTGATTAAAGATGAAATTGATAGTTCCATTGTGTGGGGATTATTAGTGTTAGTAGAAATTGACATCTATTTCAATAATAATGGATGTCTGGAGGTTATATTGATCAATCGGGTAATTAATCGGATAAATGAGCAATTAATTGCTATTAATTCACATGCTTATAACTATGTGTTCACATGTGTGCACTATTAATTCACATTCATGTACTATTAGGGGAGGTGGTGCAAGATTGATAATACTTGCATGACTAAATTAAAAATGGAGGTATAGATGAAGGTACTATACTGTAATTAGTTTTTTCATATGATTATACTAATAAGTCACATGAATGAACTATTAATTCATATTATTTACTATTAGGGGAGGTGGTGCAAGTTTGATAATACTTGCAGGACTAAATTAAAAATGAAGAAAAAGAGGAAGGTATTATACTGTAATATTTTGAGCACCAAAACGTACAATTATCGAAACTATATTTTCCTATAAATAGAAGCTCATTCTTCCTTCATTTCTCACCAATTCATTAAAGCTATAGAGCAATTATTATAGAGAAAAATTATAGGGAGAAAGAAGAAGAGAAGTTTGCTACCTCACTATTCCAGTATCCAGTCTTCTTCTAAGGTAAGGGGTATTATTCTTTCGTATTCATGAAGAGAGTTATTTTCTTTCAATAATCGTAAGAGTTGTTATTCCATTCTTTATTATTATGTTGGAATAACCTTTCTGCCACAATCCGCATACATGGTGAATTTCTTCATTATTCCATTCTTTATTATTCTCATTGGAATAACTTTTCTGCATGCGCCTATCACATGCCCGTGAATTACATTTGTTATTCCATTCTTTATTATTCTGTTTGAATATCCTGTCTGCATGCGATTACGCATGACCAGTTCGATTCTTTACTATTCATTTGGAATATCCAAAGATGCGGGATTACTCATAACCTGGTTCCATTCTTTATTATTATGTTAGAATAACTTTTCTGCATGCGGCATTACACATTACTGATGAATTCTTCTCATTATTCCATTCTTTATTATTCTATTGGAATAATCATACATATGGATTACAGATTTATGGTGAATGATCCTTCATTATTCATTCCTTATTAAATTGTGGAAATGATCTGTCTATGTGGATTACCGCATGGCGGACAAAAATCCATTTGCGGTTTCATATATTCTATTATACTCAATTGGTTAAAGTTTTGACTTCTATACTCCATGAAATTAGTGGAATATCCTTGATATTTGCGCTTCATCAAGTATCTTTTTATGAAAATATTCTTCTGAGCATTCTTGAATTTTACTCCACAAAGAAGTATAATGTTGACAATTTGGAAGTTATTAATTTTTGGATAAATTAAAATTATAAATCTTTAAAATTTATCCTTGAACTTGTTTTATTGAATTATTATGTCATTGTCATCATCCTCATGCTTATATTGTGATTAAAGTCATCTTTGGCTTACGTGCATAGATGAACTTGGTATGATTATGACCAGAGATTATTCGGTGTAATCATGACCGTAATGTGACGAATGATGTGGTAAAAGTCCTCATGGGCCTGTAGTTTATTGATGGACAGTTGTTGGTATGATTATGACCAAGGATAATTCAGTATAATCATGACCATTGATGATTACATGAATATCCTCGGCCGTGATGCGAGGATGATTCGATTTTATTTATTGTCGAGTCTCAAACATTAAGTTGATGAAAAAACTTTTAAATCATAGAAGATAGTAGATTTTATGCTCTACTTAACTCTTCTAATGGATTGCTTGTTCCTACTGCAGCTTAAACTTGTTGTACATTATATTCTATCGCTTTAACATTGTTGAAGGCTAATGATAATTTATTCTGCATTATCTTAGTCATAATATTTCTTCTTGGGCTAGTTGAGCTCACCCTTTCTTTCACCGCTCTTTTCGGAAAATGAGAATATAAATTTGAGTGTAGAGAGCTGATTGACGGTCCGGATGGTTGTTTTAGTAGTCCTCACTATTCTATAAAATAGTGTGACAATAAATTTAATGAGGACTCCATTGAGTGTGAATATTGTCTAGATGACAATATTCTTATTAAAACTCTTAGATTATGTTTTATCGTATATTTTTACACGACTATTGTATAATTAAGTTGTATTTGAATTTTGTACCATGTATTTGGCGACTCAAGATGGGTGACGTATACCTGTTTTGGGGGCATCACAGTATTTGAAATTCTATGTAAGTCCATTTCATATGTGTTTTAATTACTCTAATTCTTTTCGTTTTTATTTAATATAGGATCTAAATTCCTTTATGTTCTGTTAGTTTTCAATCCGACAAGCATATGAATTTTTAGCTAAGTGTGAGACTTTTTTTATCTCGGGCAATACTATTTCCTATAAAAGAGTTATGGAAAGATAATTATTTATTTGGTTGATAGTTTATGCAATGTTGAAATCAACTATTAAGTATGTCTAAATTCTTATATTTCACTATTGTCTAGATTCCTGTCGCAAATATTTTTAAGATTGCAACGACTGTTAAAAAGATCATTTAAGTGCTAATTTTTGTTTGTGTGAATATATTGCACATTCAATAAATATAACTGGATTGAAGACCTAAACTGGAAGAAGCTTAAATGTGATAATCCTGGTACCTATGGTTCAATGGTAATGTGATAATGAATTTGGTGTATGCAGTTCTTGGCAGAGTTAAATTTTTTTTGTCATGCTTCTTGCATTATTTCAGGTGCATCATGGATTTTATTCTGCTTAGCACAACAAAATTTTGAGCCCTACAATTCTAAATACTGTTGAAAGTGCAAAGGAGTTATATGAAGACCTTCAGATTATGGGATAGTGCATTCAATGGGAGGGGCTATGGCTTCATTTTGTGGACTATCTCCCACGGTGTTTGTATTTATGGCTTCTTCATTTATTGCATTCTATTATATGGATTGTGGCTTTGCATGATTTGTTAAGTACTAGTATCTGGTAAATCATTTTCATCATCATTAATATATTTTTTTGGCATTATGGTAATACTGTGAGTGCCTATACAATTATCAAAAATTGATTAAAAAAAACTAATGAGGTAATGTATTCGTTCTTTAACTATAACATTGTGTTATGTATGACACGGTGCTATACTGCTATGTTTTTGGACATGGTGTTTATTTGACATGAAGATCCAACATAATTATTAATTCTCGTGCTTTTCAGTTTTCGCATGTAACATGTGCTTTCCCTTCATGTCTGAGGGCCGAAACTGAGACATTCTTTCGTTGTTTTCCCTTTCGTTTGGATGTTAGACTTCTGGTGCAAGTAAGCGTATACGAGACATGGACTCTTCAAAATGCATCAAGTACATGTGTCAGATATTTGAGGCTTGGTGAGGTTTGTGTAATGTGTAACAGACTTCAAATATACTACTATCAATCATATCAATATAACAATTCGATGGCATTGTGCATGACACTTTCTAAATTTTTGTTAGTGCTTTAGAATGAAAGAGTTACCCATTTTTAACCATATTGGTTACATTATAAACATTTTTATCAAGACATTAATATATATATATATATACACACACACACACACACACACAAATTGTTATGTAATGTTCTGGGGTTTAGTGATCAGATTAATTATATACTTGGATATGTATTTGCACACAAAATTTTTATACAACACTATATAATATATGCTATTAAAATTTGATATCGCACAACAATCTACCATCTTCTTATTATATTTTAATTTATTAATTGCATGTATAAATTTATTATTAACAAAATTAATAAAGCGCGGGGTTGTATCTAGTTTTATTCTATATTAGATTACACAAACTTTTTGCAAAATTATAGATATATTTTAATTTTTAAAAATTAATTAAAAATTCTAAAAAATAAAAAAGTTGAATTTTGAATTCATTTAAATATTTATATGCATCCATTGCTAAACTTCCGACAATTTAGAATTTTGACCAAGTCTACACTAAAATCCTTAGCCGTTTTAATTTGGAACCTCATCGTATCACATGTTCAAAATGCAGAAAGAGAACTTAGAATTCATTATTAGTCTTTATTGGTGTGCCGCTTGTAACTAATGATTAATTACACAAAATTTGAATATAAAAATTGGATACGAGGGTATTTAAATTTTATTTATTTATATTTAATTTTAATAAAAGATAAAAATATAAATAAATAAAATTTAAATACATCATGTCTAATTTTCATGTCTCATAAAAAAAAACTCTTAGTTAAAACATACTATCCTCTTAGAAATACTCAAATTTAAATTGTATTGATATAATACAGTTTCATTTTAAATCACGTTTGTTATACAAGTATTATATGATCGTAACTCTTAGTAATTCAGATGTAATTTATTTTTAAAGACTGTTCAAATAAACATTTCAATTTAAACTAACTCAAGTCTAAATTAAATTATCACTTATTACCAAAATTGGTAAAAGTCTAAAGATAGACTTGAATTACTATAGGGAGAAGTTGCCATCATCTTCACCCTAATAAGATAATATAACTTTTTATTATATTAGTTATAAAAAATGTTATATTAATTAATTAATGTAAATATGTAATAAGAAATTATAAAATTTATCAATATAATATTTTTTATAACCAATGTAATAAAAAGGTGTAACTACCGTGAATTTTCAATCTAATAGGATCCAATTCTTCTATCACATAAATAATGAATAAGACCCAATAAAATCTTGTAATAATATTAACTTTTCCTAGTAGAAAAAAAATAATTTTCTTCAAATAAAGAGAGAAAAAAAAGAAAGAAAAATCTATACAATATTATGGAAATAAAGAAACCATTTACAATTTTATTTCTCAAACGGTGATTGGTTGAGAAAAATGACTTGTTTTGTTGGGTAACTGAAATGGTTGAATCTGTAAACCTTTAAGTCCTGCCCCACCAGATCTCCTCTTCCATAAACTCACCCCTTCTTCTCCACCAACACCACCGCACGGCGGTTGCTGCACCTTCTTGACCACCGGCAACGGCGGATCCAACTCGGCGAGATTCAACGGAACAACCACAGCACCATTCTCATGATGACCATGATTACCACTTTTACACTTAGACCTTGTTCTTCTTCTATCAATCATTTGATCTTTACTAGTCCCTCTACAACTTACACTAGATGCGGTGGTGGTGGTGGTGGTGAGGAGGACGTTTTTGCCAGAGAATATTTTCTTGAGCTTTGTGTATTTGACTTTGGCGGTGGCGGTGGTGGCCGTGGGTGGAGTAGGGAAGGGGAGGAGGAGTTTGTTGTTGCTGTTGTTGTGACGGTGTTTGACTTGGCCCATGCAGCTGACTTTTGGGGAAGAAGGGTCATCTTTTTTGGGACATTTTGGGAGATTTAGTGCTGTATCTTTAATTGATACTCTGCATAGTAATGGCAAGAAAATTGTACTAGTAGGAGGAGTAGGAGGAGAAGAGCTTGCATTTTTGTGGTGGTGAAGGTGGTGATGATTGTAAGATTTATTTCCCATTTTTATTCTAGCTAGATAGATCTCTGTTAATTCTGATCTAAAATGGTTGATCTAACTAATGTGCCTAGCTAGTAGCTATATATACTTCTTGCTTTTTTCTTGCTATATATATATACCACTCTCTTCTCTCCCTCTCTCTCTATATGTAGTTTTAGTAAGAGAAAGGAGAGAGACGGTCTGGGCCTTTGGGGAAGAAGTATGTGGATGATGGGAGGTTAAAAAGGAGAGAGTAAGTTGAAAAAGTCAAATTTTATAAAATAATGTTTTCTCTGTGTTTTATTTATTTTTTATTAAAAAAGGTTTAATTTATAGAATTTTCTAAATTTTAATTTTTTTTTTGTCTTGTGTTTAGTATTTGTTCGTCATGTTTTGTAAATTTAAAAAATAATACTATTATCACATAAAAAAAATTCACATATACACACATGCATATTTGTGGGCCCAACATGTCAGGCGGGAGCTTACGGTATATATGTGTGTATGTAAGTATTATGTGAATTTTTTTTATGTGACAACAACATTGTTGAAATTTAAAATGTATTTCATAAGTTGTTTGTCTAACAACAGTGTGTAATTTCAAATACACTTATTTAACTCACGCAACGTTAGAACTAAACACCACACACTAAAATTGTCTAATATATTTAAAGTCTATACATATTAAACCATGTCGCATCAAAAATTAGTAACCAATCGTAAACTAATGGGATAAAAGGATTCGGTTAGTATGAAATTTATTTTTTGGTAAGTTGGTCAATTGACCAATAAAATACTGACACACATAGAATCTCGTCTGCGTATCAACATTCTATTTGTCAATTGATTAACTTACTCTAAAATAAACTTCATGCTAACCGGTTCCGGATAAAAGGGACAATAATAATGAGAAAAAGGGGACAAGACAAGTGCACGGAAGGCTTTTGGCTCTAGTGTTATTATCCAATTCATGTTAATTATGAGGTTGGAGTTCGAGACAGAATGTATGAGTGTGTTCAAATTAAAATAAAAAGGGGGGTGTACGAGTATACCCAGTGATATGACTAGCCTCATGGTATTCATGAAGTTGATGATTTGATTCTTGGTGACAGTAAAGAAGTAAAGAGGGTGTGTGTGTGTCAATATAGCAAAAAAGAAAGATATCTGGTTAGAAAATTAAAGTTAAACGGTAGAGTCACAAGTCTTCTCCAAGTAAATGTGTAAAACGGTAAAAGAAGAAAACATGTGCTTAATTATTCCCAAAATTAGCATAAAACCCTCATGTGCTTAAATTCCAAAATCATTCTTGATGGCTGTTTAATTTTTCTTAGAGACATTACAACAATTCTTTTTACATAAAGGTTGGAGCTTTTTCTTCTTAGAAATAAACATGTTTTTATATTTTATTGTTTGGTATATTATTATTATTATTGCTTAAATGGATTGAGAATTTTGTTTGAAACATAGGGGGACTCATTAATTATTGTTAAAAAATATTTTAAAATTAATTGGCTTTATATTATTTGTGAATCTTAAATAAGATTATTCTAGAAGACTTTTATATTATTATAAAACACCAAAATTAAAAATTAAAAAAAGAAGTAAAATTTGGATTATATATGGGTCTGTGCTAATAATACTGAATTACTGGCTTTTTCTTCTTTTAAAGTCAAAAGAGTCATGATTTTCTCTTGAGATTTGTTTTTTGGAGACAACTCTCTCGGTATTTTCCATACCCTTATCTAAGTAAGAGTTAAATATAAGTAGTGCTTAGTAGTATTTATTGAATTTGTTGAAGACTATTTCCTGTGTGTGTGTGTGTGTGAGAGAGAGAGAGAGAGAGAGACCACTATTTTGGAACCTTCTAAATGCAAACTCCTTAATTTGCAACATTTTAAGGTCTTTTATGGCTTCAAAAAAATAAGCCTTTAAAAAAAAATGAAAATCAGAATATTTTTTTTAACTAAACCATGTTTTGCACTATTAATAGACTACAGAAATCGTCCATAAAATTTTATCCTAATAATTAAAATTGAGATATTGTGACTTATAGATTTTATATTCATGACTTGTTTATGCGTGTTTTTTCTTTATGTGAAATTTGTTTGTTTGTAATTTAAATTTCTCGATTTTTTTCTAAATTTATCGGCGTAAAATATTATTGAATGGTGTAAAATACAGTTTTACAAGTCATCTTTATATAATTTATTTTTTTTAAAAAATAACCAATAAATTATTTTAAAATAATTACTCATTTTGACACATCTTTGTAACAGTTCACTTACTCTCTACCCACCATGAAATGTTTATCTGGAATTAATTCAACTATTAAGAAGGATTTAAGGGAGTCAACATCAAAGAAAATAACTAATAAATCATACCAAGGTTTTTTCTTAATTGAAAATGTCATAGGAATAGGTCAATTAGGTTTGAATATGGTCCAATCCAAGATGGAGTTCGATTATCAACTTCAACCAATTCTCGAGTTTTGAACATGTTTTTTTTTTAATAATGTTTTTATGAGTATACTTTTTTATACTTATTAAATTAATAATACAATTATCAAGAATAAAAATAATAAATTTTGTAAAAGGGTAAAATAAATACTTTATAAAACTATTATTATTATTATTTGAAACAAATCAATAGAACCAAACGAGAAAATAATGAAAAGATTGAGGAGGATCACAATAAATTAATTAAATATATGACTTTATTCTTTATTATACTAACTCTCATGTCTCATTAATTTAATTTTATTTGGTTACAACTTATTTAATTAATTCTCTCATTAGTGGCTCATATAAGAGTAACTTCTTAAAAATGTAAATTTAAAAAGTTTATCCTCTTGATAAATGAGACACTCATTTATATATTATAATCATATTGCATGCTTATATATTATTTAAAACGAAACTATTTTTTTTGTTATTATATTTTAGAACGGAAAAAATATATTAATTAAAATAAACAATATATTCCTGACAAGAGACTATATATATATACTAGATGTGTCCCGTGCCTCCGGCACCATTCGAGCCAACGAAATTAGTAATATTATCCGGGAACGTATTGAGCAATATAATAGAGAAGTAAAGATTATAAATCTTAGACTGCATCTTTCGCGGTAGTAAACGACATTACTCGTATTCATGGTCTTGATGAAGTAATGGCGGGTGAATTAGTAGAGGAGCCATGGTGGTCCCCCCCGGACCGCCCGGATCCCACGAGTGAATCGAAAGTTGGATCTACATTGGATCTCACCTGATCGTCCCCATCTATCCTCCCGAGGAGAAGTTTGGTTTCAAACCCCGGTTCGAGCAGGAGGAGTGCGCCATGCTAATGTGCCTTGGATGATCCACATCTCAGGTCGGTGCCACGAGCACAATGAACTATCTATGTGGTGAGAGCCCTCACACCTGAACCAACGACGCAATTATCGGTAAGGCTTTCTACCATCGAATAGCCTAATCGCGTCACGCAGCCCCCCATCGGGGGCCCGCTATGCAAAAACGAGAGAAACTCATCCTCTCTTTCCTTTTTTTTCCCCCATGTCGCCATACGTGGGGATCCTATCAACTTGTTCCGACTTGGGATAATAAGCTCATGAGCTTGGTCTTACTTCACCATCGAGAAGCGAAAGAAGACTTCCATCTCCAAGTTTCACTCGGGACGTAGCTCCCTTCTTTTTTTGGGTGTGAAACAAAGGTCAAACCAAAATACCCAACAAACATTAGCCCTTGTAAAAACACTAGCCTGCTTTCACTTTTATAATGAGAATATTTTCATCTTTTTGATTCCTGCTTTATTTTCATTATGCACATAAAGAGAGCCGTATGAGATGAAAATCTCATATACGGCTCGAATGGAGATTCTTTGAATTGAATGACGACCGTAATTGGATGTCACTCAATCCGAAGGAAATTATCGCTAAGCTTTACAGAATTATTATGAAGCTATGCGACTGTCAATAACTGTTCGATCTTTGATTAGATCAGTGATCAATTCATTCAGTATTTTTTTTTGTTCGATGAACGATCCAGTTATGAAAACCTAGGTAACAAAGAATTGAATCTGAAACCAATTAATGGTTATAGGTATCAGTCATAGTTGTCTTGCGAAGACATTATTAACAAATTAATTTAAATTAGCCAAAGCTTATTTCAAGCTTTTTATTGAATACCTTTTACAATAAACCTTTTGTTTTATTTTTATTTTTTTTAAATAAAGCATATAATTTGTTCATGAGTTTATATCTAATGATCAGCATATATTGACACGTTTTTATTTAAGGGAGAGGGAGAGGGAGAGGGAGAGGGAGAGGGGGAGGATAAATGAAAAAGAAGCATTACTGATTTATGAAGAAATTATAACCCCATAATTAAATATATCGTATTAATTTTAAAAATATTTTAAATTCATTTTTAAAAAAGAAATTATAACCCCATAATTAAATAAATTATGTCAATTTTAAATTCATTTTTAAAAGTTAATATTAATTTTTTAATTAGGATTGGATGGAATTTATGGCACCAAAAATGTACTTGATTTCTTTCGGGCATTTTGGGGATATACAATAATTAATCAATTAATGTCATTGCACACGGTGTACGGCAACACCAAGAACATTCGAGTGAGCACCACCATTGACTATTCAATCTTAATTACTAATACTATTCGTTTTAAATTATAAAGTTATTATTAATTAATTTTAAATTTATAAATATTTCATTAAAAGTTAATTAGTAAACAATAAATATTACACCATCTGTTTTAAAATTAGAGATGTAATTTTATTTTTGAGGTCAGACGACAATATATTAAACTTTAAAATTAGTATGACTCGTAAAAATTTAGAATAAAATAAAATTTGTGACTAATGATTTTTGTTATATACTATACAATTAATTATAATAATTGTATCAATTAAAATTAAATATATTCATACAAATTTAAAATTTAATTAATATATCATCGTTTAATTTCAAAAATCATGTAGTACTTTTTAATCAGCTTACGGTTATATTAACCTAAAATTAAATAAATATATGTTAATTTTACATACTCCTGTATAGGGCAATATAGGGATCAAACCATCAAGTCTCAATGTGAAATCAAGATTATGTTGAAGATTTGAGAAACTTTTGTTTATGGGGCCAGACCAAACCTAATACCAACATTATTGATGAAATATTGCAACTCACGTGTTGATGGATTCTCTTATTTATCCATTTTCACAGAAAACAAAAGAAAGAGGACATTCTCATTTATCATATTATATAATTTTATTTTATATATTAAAATAATATTTTAAATATAATGGCATTCAATAAAATTCTAATTAATTGTTTGAATATATAAGTGATACCCCCTTAGCTCCATTTCTTAAAAATAGTATAGTACTTGCAACTTTACAAATTTTAAAAATATATATTTGAATTATATATATATATATACCAAGTTTTTCTTTCAATACATTTGTGGCATTAAAAATTGAACTCAAAATTTATTTTAAATTTTCTAATGTGGATCTTAACATGGGCGAACAATTTCATGTAGGTCTAGAACCAAACCTAACACAAAACATTATTCTTGAAATTAATATTACAACTCACTTGTTGATGGATTTCTTTACTTGATTCTTTTTCACAAAAAACAAAAGCAAGAGAATAATACAGTTGCTTCCCACAAAGTATATATATATATATATATATATATATATATATATATATATATATATAAAAGAAACAAAAAAAAAGTTGTTTCTGTTTTGTTGTCATCTACTTGCACGTTCATTTGAACAGTAACGTCTTCTTTCCTTCAGTCAAAAATCAAGATTTTTGTTTTTTGTATTTTAGTGTTTTGCACTGGGATCTGCAGAACAAATTATAATTAAATATAACATATATATATATATATATAAACATATATATATATATATAAACGGTCCATGTTTCCAGCGAATTATAGAGAGTAAATTAAAAACGAACCGATTTCACCGGAGAGAGTCGGCAGCTGTATATATATATATATATATATATATATATATATATATATATATATAGAGAGAGAGAGACTATAAGGTCGTGAATATTTAATGAGGTTTGGGGACATCGTTATTGATCCAAATTTTGTGAATAAATTTATACTTATTGATTGAAATAAGATTATTTTTTTTTAAGTATGCTATACATATGTACCCTTTACAGTACACAAAGTTGAGTAAAAAAATCATAAAATTTGATATATATATATATATATATAGATATATATATATAATGATAACCAAAAACGAGAAGAACCATAAATTTATGAATTTGTCTATTTCAAATTAACTTAAATCAATAAAAATAACTCTTATATTTAGAATAAAAGTACATTCTTATATTTTTTGAAAAAAGTATCAAATGATATATATATATATATATATATATATATATATATATATATAGCACTAAAACACAAATGTCTTCAAGGGGTGAGTATATTTGTGGATCTGGAGAGTCAAAATCAATTATTTCACTTGTTATGTCTCTCCATAGCCAGACAAGTTAACTAGCAGGTAGCTATGATTCTATTTCTTATGATCTTTCAACAGCTCACTATATATGTGTGTGTTTTTTGTATATTTAATAATATGAGAATATATATCTAATATCTGTATATGCATAATTTGTATTGAATTTGTGAGAGTGATGTGACAAATATGCATGGACGATTTCTTCGCTTACATGCCAATATGTGTCATTATTATAGTTATGAAAATATAACTAAGGATGTTTTCATCTATATATGTCTAATTAACTTAATTTATTAATACTTGATACTTGATACTAGCTATATTATTAAAAATGTTAATTATTATGCATGTGATTCACTATCTGTCAATTTTTATCGATCACGTGACTACAGATATATATAAACAAATATGTTATTATTATTACTATGTTTATCATTTATAAAATATTACCATATATGCACCTCACTTTTGTATATATCTCTGCTCTTTCATGATGAGAGAGATAACTAAGACTCACTTCCACATCCACTTAATTATTTTAAAATTACTTAAAATTAAAATATAAGTTGAATTATAAGTTATTTTAAGTTTTGACTTATAAGTATAAACGTTCGACATCAATTTGAATTATAAGTTAGAGATTAAGTTAAAACAAGTTATGAAGTTATTTGACACTTATAAGTTAAAATCAAATGCAAAGATTATTAAAAATGACATTAATAAAGAAGGGACAAAATAAACATTATATTTGATCAAACTAACTTATTTTAAAATAACTTATAAATCATTTTAAAATAAGTTACAAATACTTGCTTCTTCTTTTAAATCATTTTTTCTTGTTTGTTAGATAATAAAACAAGATAGGGTCAGGGTCCTCGAGGGGAAAAGTAACTTTGAAATTTATTTATGTGGACTAGAGTAAGTTTGTTCTATGGATTGTTGTTAGTAAGATGAGATGGAAAGAAAAAAAAAAGACGAAGCTTTTGCCCAAAGAAGAAACTGATTAGGAAATAACAATTGACTGTTTAAGAAAAGAAACAAGAAACAAGGAAACAAAATAACTTTCTTTATCTTTTGTTTTTTTATGTATTGTATTCATCTTGATTTAAACTAAAAATAATTCAAAATTGAAGGAAAATTTATGGTAAAATTATTTCTTATCACATGATTTTTCTTATCTCTCTGATCATGTGATGAGAGAGATCTACACACTGTTATATCAAGTATATAATATTGTCCCACATTGAATACATTGAAAAAATGTTTTGTTTATAATGATTTGAACAAACTTTTCTCATTGTCAATTGATTGCGAGTTACAGAGCTTAATATCTTTATATATTAGACTTTGAGCCCATTTTATAAATCTAACATAGTATCAGAGCGTTTTATCCCTTTTATCATCACATGAATTTTCTTATCGTATCCACATTGAATACCTTGAAAAAATATGGCTATTATATAATGATTTGGACCAACTTTTTTCATTGCCAATTGATTTTGAGTTAAAGAGCTTGATGTCTTTATATACTAAACTTTGAACCCATTTTATAAATCTAACATGGTATCAGAGCAGGCTATCCTTGAGCCGAATTAAACACTCTTCTTAGCCTTTATTTTTACCCATTTGCAGTCCATTTTGGTAGAGTGTGAATATATAATATCTTGTCCCACATTGAATACTTGAGAAAATATATCTAGTTTAAAATGACTGGATCAACTCTTCTTATTTCTAATTGGTTATGACTTAGAGAGATTGATGGACCCATTTTATAAATTAACATAAATATTTGTAACAAAAGTATTAAATTTATTTAAATTTTAGACCTTTATATTGTTTTCTTAGAAAATTTCAAAATATTCCCTACAAACACATGACAGAAAAAATGCAATGGAAAATATTTTCTTAACCCTAACCCTAACCCTAACCCTAACCCTTGAAAAGTAAACAGAAAATCAATTTGAAAACCCAATGAAATTGAAAACAAGTACAACCTTAACCAACTACTACTAGTATTTTGTTTGTATTTATGAAAAGTTATTGAAGAAGAAATTGGCCTTGCACTTGAGTACAAATGATTAGTTGTAAAGGTCAAGCTTGGGCATGAAATTACACTAAAATTAATGAGAATTTGACCAATTAATTAATTATATAGGTATGTCATTAATTTAATAGCCGCCTCATTTATTTATTAATTTGGTAGTATAATTTTTCTTGGAGGTATGCGGTTTTGAATTTTGACTCTTACCATTTGTACGTACTTAATTGACCTCATCCATAATTCCACTAGAAAAACCAGGCCAACTACGACTACTAATACTACTTAATTTATAGTCACTTAAGCTATGCAATCAAAAAGTGAGATCAGCAGCCGACTGATAAGTTATCTCACCTCATTTTCAATATATCATTATTTAATCATCAACTTAATAATTTAATCGTACAAATATAATGAACATGTAAAAATATAAATTTATGTAAAATTTCGTTTGATTTAAAATTATACATCAAAAACTTTGTAACAATAGAAGTAAATAAAATATACTCGTATACAAATTATATACACTATTAACAAAATAATATTTCGATGCCTCAAATCAAACAAAATTTTACACAATCTCATACTTTTACATACTCATTACATATTTACAGTAAGATTATTAAGTTTAAGATCAAATGATATTATATTAAAAGTGACATGAGATAACTTATCTTTGGTCGATCTAAGATACCTTTCACTTATATATATATATATATATATATATATATATATATATATAGGATTTATCAATTCATAACTAACGTTGTAAGAATAAGATTATCTTTATTACATATCTCAGTCGTTTATTTGCGGATCAAATGTAGAATCCAAAACCTTAAAAGTGTTTAAATACATAACAATCTCAGTCATTCAATGTTATATACTCCATCCGTCCCTATTTAAATGATGTTTTAGAGTTTTTTATTTGTCCCTAATTAATTGACGTTTGTTCAAATCTAGGAGAATTAATGATAATTTTTCCAAAATTATCCCTCAGTACTCTACCTATTTTTTTGGTACTTTAAATTCTTGTACTATGATAAATTAATGATTTAAGGGTATTATAGACAATTGAGTACTATTTTTAATGCTTTTTAATTATTATTTTAATTATTGTGTCCATCTCTAATACTTCATTTAAATAGGGACGGAAGGAGTAATAAACATTAAGAAAGAGAAAAAGGGAATACAAGTTATAAACTATGGGCAACTCAAATTTAATTAGAACTATCGGGTTAGTAAACTATTTTTTGGGTTGGTTAAAGTTTGAAATTATATTTTTAAAATGAAAACTAGGTCCAAACTTGATAAACATATTTTAATCCATTTTCATGTTCATTCTAATTTTACAGAGAGAAAGTGTAGTCATATTTTAGAGAGAGAAAGTGTAATCATATTTTAGACAGAAGTTTAAAGAACATTAGAGATAGTGTGTAAAAAAATTTAGAGAGGAAATCTAAAAATTTTCGAGTGTATAAAAATTTTTAGAGAGAGGAATAATGTATAAAATATTAGAAATAAAAGGTGAAGGAAAATATATAAATTAAATATTATAAATAATTTATTAATTAGACTATAATAATGATAAGATTTTTAAAATACGAGTTGACATATATTTAATTCATAACTATATGGTTCTAACCCCAGAACTCGTATTAAAAATAAATAATTTGATTTTAGTTTTGAAATAAAAATATAACCAAAATTTATAAATATAAACTAACCCATATAATTATCTTTTGTCAGACCTACTTGTAGCTAAAAAAATTCTTACTGTGTTCCCCTTTTTCTCTGGTTGTATATTAACAAAGAGTAAGAGAAAAAAAAACACACAAAGAGAGTAAGAGAAATCTTCTGATTATTCTTTTATTTGCTTTAATATTAAATATGTAGATTTTAGCAACAAATTCGAGAAAAATTCGTATAATATTAAGAAAACAAATAGAGAGAGATGTAATAGAGATAAGTCAAATTCAATTAGATTGCAGCTTCCAGTCAAATGTGGTGAGCTTAAGACAAGTGTACAGTTAATACGCTTTTGAAACTTTCTAGCAAATTGAGGGAACTGGAAAATGATCACTTATTGCAAGTCAAGAAACAACACTCATGGCTACTAGAAATAGTCTAATTTATATCAAGTCAAAAACAAAAAATATATATTTAAATTTCATGATAGACTTTCATTTTGAGACATTCTAAATAGAAATGTTACACTCAAAATAACACGGTGTGTGTGTGTATATATATATATATATATATATATATATATATATATATATATATATATATATATATATATATATATATAAAAAAATACAATGTAGTGTGTAGTTCCAAATATATATACAGTCTATTGTTGGGATATAATTATTTGGGTCTAGCTAAGGTGTAGCCCAATTTATTTAAGAATGAATTACATATTCTATTATATTTTTAAAAATAATACAACAATAGTGCACTCATAAAATCTTTACACAACTAATACACTTCCATATTTATTTACAATAGTAGTGCAATTATGATTCCTTAATTTAGGAAATTAGTATTCAATTAGAATTCCTTAATTTAGAGATTAGTTATACCCATGACTTCTTCTCTCTCTCCTCATCTATAACAACTGCAGTAAGTCATCACCTTTCTTCTTCATTCAACGTATTATTTTTCTATATATATATATATATATATATATATATATATATATATATATATATATATATTAGTTAGTAAATACATGCTTCTCATAAATCGTTTTTTTCATTAATCATTTTCTTGTTAAACTTTGAAAATATTCCTAGGCGACTACTCTAAGTAAATTCACTGGGGGTCGCCTTTTCGGGGTGATTGGAGAGAGAGAAGCTCGAGTCCCACTTAGAATAATACGGTCATGCAAAAGGGTCACGTGGCGGCGGAAGAAGATGAGAGAGAGTCATCTAATTAGGGGAAGCAGAGATATTGAAGAGATAGAAATTGGAAGAAGATCAATTTGGAAAGATCGGTGCATGAAAAGGGTCACATATTCTTTTTTATATATATATATATATATATATATATATATATATATATATATATATATATTTATGAGTCAACCAACAGTATATCTCCAAAGAGCTTCTCAAAATGAAGGGTCAAAATAGAGGTGAGTATAAAGATTCAAAGGTGGTGGCGGTGGATATGAATCTTTGGATGATGGTAACTAAACCTTCATAACAAGGTAACCAAACCTCATATCAAAGTAACCAATCAACCTCCACACTTTAAATTTTTTCTTAAGACAAATTTGTTACCAAATATTCGGATCAAGGTAAGCAAACCTTCGTACCAAGGTAACAAAACCTTCATACCAAAGTAACTAATTCACATCCACACCTGCAGTTTTTTCATAGTACAGTTGGTAGCCAAACCTTCAAACCAAGGTAACCAATTCAATTTTATTAAGTTACCAATTTTGTTTGAATGTGATGCAGTTGGTAGCCAATCATTCATACAAAGGTAACCATTTTATTATTTATGAGTAACAAAATAGTTATAAAAAAATTTCAGAACATTAAAAGTTACATCTATTTATTTTTAAATTTCTTGTAGGGCGAATCTTCTTCTTATTCTCATTGGGCGTTTTGGACAATCGGAGATTCATGCATGGATCTGCCATGGAGTATGTGAGTGTAACGATTTTACTTATTATTTCAAAGTGTATGTGAGGGAGATGAAGATTTGAATTTGAATATTTAAATTTGAATTATTATTTTGAATTTGAATTATTAATTATGGCAGTTATTTGTCCTTGATTTTAGGTTTTCTTATTAATGTGAATTGTACTATTTTTTGTAATATGGCTCCTAATTACACTCTTTTTGTAATTATTTGGTTGATGCACTTTTCTTGTAATTACTTTCTATTTATTGTATACTTATGTAAAGAACCCATTATTTAATGGTTCGGATCTAGTGTTGGGCCATATACATTTGTTTTGATAGGTTGCTCAAATATATAGTGGGAGAGTTCTTAAAGTAAGATTGTGTTTCCTTATTTGGTGGAATAAGAAGTTCTAATTTGAGAAGGAATCGATCAATCATTAATTGCAGTTATAAGGTCTTAATTGGATTCAGGTGGATATGACACAAATAAATAATTTGTACTCTCCATATTATTTTAGTAGATTTCTTATCTCTCTCCGTGGGTTTTTTCAGTTAGGTTTTCACGTAAATTCTCGTGTCCAATATATTTTATATATCTTACAATGATGTGTGTATGTTTATCTGTGTGTATTTCGTGAGTCACAACAATACAATCAACTACTCCATCAATTGTTAGCGCAATTTTGGCATGTTGTTTTGGTGATTTCGTCATGCGTACAAAATCTGGCGTTAATATTGGCGCCATTTGTGGGAATCCAAAATTCTGTTCAAAAAATCACCAACACAATTAATATATCTCTGTGTCGGCTTACTAAGATAAGGATGTGCCTAAAAGATAAGTGGTTCTCTTTTATTAATTTATGAAATCATCATGATTAACAATACTGCTTCACTTGTAATATAAATTTCGTAATATGATGTTATGTTTAACTGATAAATCCTACTGTTACGTTATGCATTACTTATATTATTAATTTTCTTTATTCAAAGTAATACATCATATTCATATATGAGATTACATGTGGTTTAACGTGGTGACACTTTTGTCCTCTGGAGACCCATTTTTTCCCCAGGTCCTCATGATCGAATTAAATAGGCGGAGAGAAAAAATATAGAAAGGAATTTTTTGAGTTCCAAAAGTCAGAGAACTTAACGGATTCAAATTTAGCGTCAACCATCTTTGGCTCGCCAATACGCTTCGGCACATCAACCCGCTTCGGCACATCGATCTACTTCTGGAACATTAATCCGTTTTTAGCATTGTTAACAATTTCTAGCACTAACAGATCAGGTCTTGTTTTATTATCTCCT
The DNA here is from genome assembly GCA_020205605.1 of Panax ginseng. Classification (NCBI taxonomy): domain Eukaryota; kingdom Viridiplantae; phylum Streptophyta; class Magnoliopsida; order Apiales; family Araliaceae; genus Panax; species Panax ginseng. The sequence goes on along the minus strand of CM035145.1, from coordinate 133,916,865 downwards.
TAGTTTTGCCGAATAAATAAAAGAAGAAAAAGAATTTCAGGCATCAATTATATTTTTACCACTTGGGGGCAAGATATACAAGCCTGGTATGAGCTCCAATGGACCAGCGTCCTTATATTTTTTTTACCACCTGGTGGCAAGATATACAAGCCTAGTATGAGCTCCAACGGACCAGCATCCTCCCGAACGGATAACATCCTTCGGGACGAATTAACGTCCTACCGAACGGATTACATCCTTCGAGACGGATAAACGTTCTAACGAACGAATAACATCCTTCGGGATGGATTAACGTTCTCCCGAACGGATAACATCCTTTAGGACATACCAATGTCCTCCCGAACGGATAACATCATTTGGGACAGACCAGCGTCCTCCCGAACGGATTACATCCTTCGGGACATGTAAGACCCCAACTTTTCTGAATAAAGATGAATTTTCTATAAATATCATTTTTGAATATTATGGAGTGAATTTGATATAATGTTATAGTTGTGGGTAATATTTATAAATTTTGCAAAGTACGCAAGTTGTTATATAATATTCGATTGGTCTGGGAATATTCGTTTTAACGAGAGAATATTCGTGCATGCGACCAAGACAATCATTAGTGGACCCCACAACGGAATTATTATCATTTGATTGAGAAAATAAAAAAAATATTTTTATGAAAATAACAATGGAAGTTTTACCGTTAACTGCTGAACTACCCTAGTAGTAAAGTACAAAGAATACGCGCGTGGTTGCATAAGAGTAGCACCTGGGTATTGATTATTGATGCTTACGTGAGAAGTCACTCGGTTTTGTTCAATTATTGCTACAAGATAATTGCGCATGATAAGATCTCACGTTATTTGATTCAATTATTGTTGATATTTTATATATTATTAAATCAATAATTGAGACGACAAAAAGTTATTAATATTATTATTTGCAATATTAACGATGTCTAGAAGTTCTGTCAAGGAGAGGTTTTGTGAGACCCTAGATTTTATAAATAAAGATTTAATTTTCTCGAAATATTTTTTTTGAATATTATGGTGTGAATTTGAGATAGTGTTATAGTTGTGGGTTATATTTATAAATTTTGCAAAGTATGCAAGTTGTTGTATAATATTCGATTGGTCGGGGAATATTCGTACGACGGCACAATCATTGGTGGACCCCACAACGAAAGTATTGTTGTATTTAAAAAATGATAGAATTATCATTTTATAAAAATAACGGCAAAAGTGTTACCGTTAAAACTGTTGAACTACTCGGTAGTAAAAGTACATAATACGCGTGGTTGCATAGTAGCATATAGTATTGATTATTGATGCTTACGTGATAAGTCACTCGGTTATACTCAATTATTGCTACAAAGAATTCTTTGCATCATATCTCTCATATTATTGATTCAATTATTGTCACAGATTATCATCAGATAATATGATATATTATTAAATCAATAATTGAGACGGCAAAGTTATTCATATTATTATTTGCAATATTGACAATGTCTAGAAGATCTGTCAAGGAGAGGTTTGGTCACCTAATTGCGCGTCAATAAGGAGAAATCCTTATCGGAAAGCCCCCTCTTTCTTGGGAACGACCTGGTTGTTAAATATTATGAGTTATAATATTAATGATGAATAAGTTTGTGTTGATTAAAAATGAAATTGATAGTTTTATTGTGTTGGAATTATTAGTGTTAGTAGAAATCGACATTTATTTCTATAATAATTGATGTCTGGAGGTTATATTGTTCAATCGGGTATTCGGGACACTTTTCGTGTCGAGTTACTATTCACGAGTTACTATTCACGAATTACTATTCATAGGATACTATTCACCCGTAAGATATATTTCTTTTCGGTACAAATCATTTTTGGGTATAATATTATACCATTAGGAGATGTGCTAATTTTTCAGACCGTTGGTGGAAAGTTGTAATAGTAAATCAATATGGATCGCTGGTTTAAAGTTTTAATATTAAATCAGTATGGACCGTTGCTTTAAGTTTTAATAGTAAATCAATATGGACCGTCCGTTTAAAAGTAAATCAATCTGGACCATTCATGAATTAGTTACTATTCACCCATTCTCCTATAAATAAGCTCATTCCTTCATTATTTCTTACGAATTCAATTGAAACTCTAGAGAGAAACTAGAGAGAAAAAGAAGAAAAATATTATGCTACTTCACTACTCCAATATCCGGTTTCTTCTAAGGTAAGGGATATTATTTGTTGTACTCGTAAGGGGTATTATTTCTTCAGATTCATGAAGAGAACTTCATTATTCCATTCTTTATTATTATGTTGAATAACTCAGATATGCTGGCTACCCTATACTTGGTGAAATTCTTCCATTATTCCATTCTTTATCATTATGTTGAATAACTTTGTTTATCGCCAAGTACCGCATACATGGTGAAATTCTTCTAATATTCCTTTCTTTATTATTATGTCTAATATCCTATACGTGCGTTTACGCCTTTACCGGTTCCATTATTTATTATTCACATTAATATCCTGCTTTGTGCGCTTTCTGTAACCTCGGTTCCATTATTTATTATTCTCGCCGAATATCCTGCTCATGCGTTTATGCTTGGGACTGGTTCCATTATTTATTATTCATTGGGAATAACCTCGTTATGGTGCGATCTATCGCACATGGGTGAATCCTTACATTATTCTATTCTTTATTATTACATTGGAATAACTCGTTGTCTATGGATTACCATATGCATGGTGAATGATCCTTCGTATTCATTCCTTATTAAATTATGGAAATGATCTGCCTACGTGGATTACCGCATTTATTGCGAAAATCCATTTGCAGTTTCATATATTCTATTATACTCAGTTGGTTAAAGCTTTGGCTTCTATACTCCATGAAATTAGTGGAATATCCCTTATATTTGCGCTTCATCCAGTATCTTTTCATGAAAATATTCTTCTGAGCATCTTAAATTTTACTCTATAAAGCAGTATCATATTGACAAATTGGACGTTATTGGTTCCTGGATAAATTAATTTATAAGTCTTTAAAATTTATTCTTGAACTTGTTTTATTGAATTATTATGTCATTGTCATCATCCTCATGCTTATATTGTGATGAAAGTCATCTTTGACTTACGTTCATAGATGGACTTGGTATGATTATGACCAGATATTATTCGGTATAATCATAACCGTAATGTGACGAATGATGTGGTAAAAGTCCTCATTGGCCTGTAGTTCATTGGTGGACAGTTGTTGGTATGATTATGACAAGGATTATTCGGTATAGTCATGACCATTGATGATTACATGAATATCCTTGACCGTGGAGCAAGGATGATTCGATTTTATTTATTAAGCTGAGTCTCAGCGATAAAGTTGATGAAAAACTTTTTAAATCATAGAAGATAGTAGATTTATACATTACTTGACTCTTTTAATGGATTGCTTGATCCGCTGCAGTTAAACTTGATGTCTATTGTATTTTATCAGTTTAACATTGTTGAAGGCTAATGATAATTTGTTCTGCATTATCTTAGTCATAATATTTCTTACTGGGCTAGTTGAGCTCACCTTTTCTTTCACCTATTCTCTTCGGAAATGAGAACGTGGGCGGACTAGTCGGGGAACAGAGTGATGGTCCTAGATGGTGCATTAGTAGTCCTCACTATTCTGCGAAATAGTGTGATAATAAATGTAATGTGGACTCCATTGAGTGTGGATATTGTCTAGATGACAATATTTGTATTAAAACTCACAGCCTATGTTTTTTCGTATTTTACACGACTATTGTATAATTAAGTTGTATTTGTATTCAGTACCTTGTATCTGGCGACCCAAGATGGGTGATGTATACCTGTTTTGGGGGCGTCACAGTTGGTATCAAAGTTTAGGGATATGATCCTTGGCTGAGATGTGAGATAAGAACTAGGAGGGGAGAGACGGGGAATTCCTTCGCTAGTATGACCTACCTAAATTTATTTAGTATTTAATTGGTCGGTCAGAGTATAGGGATAATATGTGATATGTTAATTAACCCTTGTTTTGTTGCAGTATTTGAAAATGACATCCTAGAATGTTGAGAATAGCAATGGAGCACATGAGACCGTGGAGACACCTCTAATCACCAACCAAGATAATGTGATTAGAGATATCCATGTGGTGATTGAGGAATTAAAAGTTGCACTCAAGCTAGTCGCAAAGGTAGCAACTGATTGTGAGGAAGAAGAGGAACCTAAGGAGGATTTATTAGAGGAACTTATTGATCAAAATGTAGAATTGCAAAATCATATTCATGAGTTAGAAGAGCAGGATGAAGAACGGAAGGCGGATACGGACAAAACAAATTCAATGGTTTCAAGAAGAGAGTTTTTCTTGACTTCTCAAAAAGCGAGTAACCCGAACGAAGTTAGCGCGGGTTAGTTAATTATAAACTTTTGCAAAGTCTATACCTTATTAGATACCGGTTCTACCCATTCTTTTATCTCTCCTACTTACGCTCAACATTTAAATTTGACTCCTGAGAAATTAGACTTTGACTTATCTGTTGAAACTCCGTTGGGAGAAACCTTCATTACATGTGTTATCCAAGTCTTGGATGAGAGTCACAGCTTTGAATGATAATTCTATTGTTAATAAATTTCTTGACGTATTCTTGAAGACTTTTTAGCCTACCCCTAGAGCGTGAAATCGAATTTTGTATTGACCCCAGTACAAAACCCATTTCTAAAACCCTCAAATATTTCTTTACCTAAAATGATCGTATAATGTGCCAAAGACGTTGGCTCGAGCTGTTGAATATTATGATCGTACTATTCAATACCATCGTGGGAAAAATGAACGTGGTAGCTGACGCGTTGAGTAGAAGATCGTATGCGTTTATGAGTGCGATGTTGTTAACACAAAGACCCATCTCGTATAACTTACAAATGATGAAGATAGAGTTAAAGACTCTAGGGACCCAAGTGAAGATAACGAATATATGATTAGAATAGACTTTAATCGATAAAGTTAAAGCCGCTCAAGATACACACCCGAATCTGATGAATTTGAAGAAAAGGTTCAAGAGGGCGTTATTCTAGAAGCAAGAATCGATGAAGAGAGGAAATTTCAACCCTCGATTTTATTGGCCCATTTGAAATCCTGGATCGAGTAGGAATTGTGGCCTATAGACTCATTTTACCGCCAAGTATGTCGCGTGGTCATAACGTTTTTTACGTATCGATGTTACGTAAATATGTGGATGACCCGAATCATATTATTAAATTAGAACCAAACGAGATAGCAGAAGATTTAACGTATGAGGAGATACGTGTTAAAATCTTGGATAAGAAGGATTATATTCGACAATCAAAGGTTATACCTCAAGAGTTAGAATCTGAAATGAAGTCAAGGTATCCTCACCTCTTCGGCATACCAGGTAAGTACATAAATTTTGAGGATAAAATTTCATAAGGAGGGGAGATTGTGAGACCCCAGATTTTATGAATAAAGATTTAATTTTCTCAAAATATTTTTTTGAATATTGTGGTGTGGATTTGAGATGGTGTTATAGTTGTGGGTTATATTTATAAATTTTGCAAAGTATACAAGTTGTTGTATAATATTCGATTAGTCGGGGAATATTCTTTTTATCGGGGAATATCCGTACGACGGCACAATCATTGGTGGACCCCACAACGAAAGTCTTGTCGTATTTAGAAAACGACAGAATTATCATTTTATAAAAATAACAAATGAAAGTTTTACCGTTAAAACTGTTGAACTACTCGGTAGTAAAAGTGCAATGTCTGGCGTGGTTGCATAGTATCACACCAGTATTGATTATTGATGTTTACGTGATAAGTCACTCAGTTATACTCAATTATTGCTACAGTAATTGCTGCATCATATCTCTCATATTATTGATTCAATTATTGTCACAGTATCATCTGTATAATATGATATATTATTAAATCAATAATTGAGACGGCAAAGTTATTCATATTATTATTTCTAATATTGACAATGTCTAGAAGTTCTGTCAAAGAGAGGTTTGGTCACCTAAATGCGCGCCAATAAGGAGAAATCATTTTCGGAAAGCCCCCTCTTTCCTGGGAATGACCTGGTTGTTAAATATTATGAGTTATAATATTAATGATGAATAAGTTCGTGTTGATTAAAGATAAAATTGATAATTCCATTATGTTGGGATTATTAGTGTTAGCAGAAATTGACATTTATTTCGATAATAATTGATGTCTGGAGGTTATATTGTTCAATCGGGTATTCGGGGCAATTTTCGTCACGAGTTACTATTCACGAGTTACTATTCATGAGTTACTAATCACGAGTTACTATTCACGGGATATTATTCACCCGTAAGATATATTTCTTTTCGGTCCAAATCATTTTTTAGTATAATATTATTCCATGAGGAGATGTGCTAATTTTTCAGACCGTTGGTGGAAAGTTATAATAGTAAATCAATATGGATTGCTGGTTTAAAGTTTTAATAGTAAATCAAGATATGACCGTTGCTTTAAGTTTTAATAGTAAATCAATATGGATAGTCTGCTTAAAAGTAAATCAATCTGGACCATTCATGAATTAGTTACTATTCACCCATTCTCCTATAAATAGAAGCTCATTCCTTCATTATTTCTTACGAATTCAATCAAAACTCTAGAGAGAAAGAAAGAAAAGTATTCTGCTACTTCACTACTCCAATATCCAGCTTTCTTCTAAGGTAAGGGATATTATTTGTTGTACTAAATAAAGGGTATTATTTCTTTCAGATTCATGAAGAGAAACTTCATTATTCTATTTTTATTATTATGTTGGAATAACTCAGATATCATGTGGGCTACCCTATACTTGGTGAAATTCTTCCATTATTCCATTCTTTATTATTATGTTGGAATAACCTGTTTATGCGAAGTACTGCATACATGGTGAAATTCTTCTAATATTTCGTTCTTTATTATTTTGTCGAATATCCTGTCTGTGCGTTTACGCCGGACCTGGTTCCATTATTTATTATTCTGTCGGAATATCCTGTTTGTGCGTTTACGCTGGACCTGGTTCCATTATTTATTATTCTGTCAGAATATCTTGTCTGTGCGTTTATGCCAGACCTGGTTCCATTATTTATTATTCTGTTGGGAATAACCTGTCGGTGCAGTCTATCGCACCCATGGTGAATCCTTCTATTATTCTGTTGGAATAACCTGTCTATGTGGATTACCATATGCATGGTGAATGATCCTTCGTATTCATTCCTTATTAAATTATGGAAATGATCTGTCTACGTGGATTACCGCATGACGGGCAAAAATCATTTGCAGTTTCATATATTCTATTATACTCAATTGGTTAAAGCTTTGGCTTCTATACTCCATGAAATTAGTTGAATATCCCTTATATTTGCGCTTCATCCAGTATCTTTTCATGGAAATATTCTTCTGAGCATTCTTAAATTTTACTCTACAAAACAGTATCATGTTGACAAATTGGACGTTATTGGTTCCTGGATAAATTAATTTATAAGTCTTTAAAATTTATTCTTGAACTTGTTTTATTGAATTATTATGTCATTGTCATCATCCTCATGCTTATATTGTGATGAAAGTCATCTTTGGCTTACGTTCATAGATGGACTTGGTATGATTATGACCAGATATTATTCGGTGTAATCATAACCATAATGTGATGAATGATGTGGTAAAATTCCTCATTGGTCTGTAGTTCATTGGTGGACAGTTGTTGGTATGATTATGACCAGGATTATTCGGTATAGTCATGACCATTGATGATTACATGAATATCCTTGACCGTGGAGCAAGGATGATTCGATTTTATTTATTAAGCTGAGTCTAAGTGATAAAGTTGATGAAAAACTTTTTAAATCATAGAAGATAGTAGATTTTATACATTACTTGACTCTTCTAATGGATTGCTTGATCCGCTGCAGTTAAACTTGATGTCTATTGTATTTTATCAGTTTAACATTATTGAAGGCTAATGATAATTTGTTCTGCATTATCTTAGTCATAATATTTCTTACTGGGCTAGTTGAGCTCACCCTTTCTTTCACTGTTCTCTTCAGGAAATGAGAACGTAGCTGGGACTAGTCGGGGAACAGAGTGATGGTCCTAGATGGTGCATTAGTAGTCCTCACTATTCTGCGAAATTGTGTGATAATAAATGTAATGTGGACTCCATTGAGTGTGGATATTGTCTAGATAAAAATATTTGTATTAAAACTCACAGCCTATGTTTTGTCGTATTTTACACGACTGTTGTATAATTAAGTTGTATTTGTATTCAGTACCTTGTATCTGGCGACCCAAGATGGGTGATGTATACCTGTTTTGGGGGTGTCACAGGTTTGGTCACTTAATTGCGCGCAAATAGGGAGAAATCCTAATTGGAAAGCCCCCTCTTTCCTGGGAACGACCTGGTCGATTTATATTGTGAATTATAATAATGATGATAAATGTTGTTAAAAATATTGAGGCGATTTTTATAAAGTAGTTGTTATAAATTTTGCTTATTATTTGGATTCCCATTTACACATTTATCAAAATAATCGGAAGGAAGTTATTAAGTATTTATATATATATATATATATATATATTTACGTATTATACAATATATATATATATATGTGTGTGTATAACATGTGAGTGGGTGGTGGTGGTGGTCCAGGTGGATGAGATTTTTGGCAGGATATATGTAAGTTTTTTTTCAAAGCTAGCTTTCACTTTATTTGGCCAAACTTTTCAATCATGCGATATTATTGATAACTTGTAATTAAGGGTGCATTCTAATTGGTTAAAACTTATAATTGGCATGTGTTGGTTTTCCTTATTGGTTAGCACTTTGAAAAGAAAATATTGATATGTTAAAACCATGAACTTCGTTCGAATAATTATTGTTGCATCCGTGATTTTTGCAAATAGTATCCTTCCATTCTCCTATAAATAGGATGTTTAGTTAGAATTGAAAATCACACCAGAATCAGAGAATTCTTCTTCTATAATCTTGAGCGTATTTCTTTAGAGTTTTAGAAAGTTTTGAGCGAAGAAAATAGTGAAAGTTTTCTTCAAGAATATCTCCACCCTACCAGTCGAAATACTCTTCTTTTCAAGGTAAGGGGTATTATTCTTTCGTATTCATGAAGAGAGTTATTTTTTTTTCAATACTCGTAAGGGTTGTTATTCCATTCTTTATTATTCTGTTGGAATAACTTGTCTGTGCGGTCTATCGCATGCCTAGTGAATTCTGTTGGTATTTCATTTTTTATTATTCTGTTGGAATATCCTGTCTATGCGGATTACGCATGACCTGGTTCAATTCTTTATTATTCTGTTGGAACATCCTGTCTGTGCAGATTACGCATGACCTGGTTCCATTCTTTATCATTCTGTTGGAATAATCATCTCATGGATTACTGGCGTATGGCGGCAAAAAATCCATTTGAGGTTTCATATATTCTATTATACTCGATTGGGTTAAAGTTTTGGCTTATATACTCCATGAAATTAGTGGAATATCCTTGATATTTGCGCTTCATCCAAAGATCTTTTCATAGAAATATTCTTCTAAGCATTCTTGAATTTTACTCCACAAAATAGATTATCATGTTGACAATTTGACGTTATTGATTTACGGATAAATTAAATTATAAATCTTTAAAAATTTATCCTTGAACTTGTTTTATTGAATTCTTATATCATTGTCATCATCCTCATGTTTATAATATGTTGAAAGTCATCTCGTGGCTCAGAAGTGCATAGATGGACTTGGTATGATTATGACCAAGATTATTCGGTATAATCATGACCATAATGTTACAAATGATGTAGTAAAAATCCTCATTGGTCGTAGTGCATTGATGGACAGTTGTTGGCATGATCATGACCATTGATGAATACACGAATATCATTGGCCCGTAGTGTGACGCCCCCAAAATAGGTATACAACACCCATTCTGAGTCGCCAAATACATGGTACAAAAAGCAAACTACAACTTCAATAATACAATTGTCGTGCAAAATACGACAACACATACTGTGAGTTTAAATTAAAATATTGTCTTCTAGACAATATCCACACTCAAATAAGTACTCATTACAATTATTCATACACTATTTTACGAAATAGTGAGGGATCGCTAAAACATCTTTCTAGAACCATCACTCCATACCCACTAGATCCTCGCTATGTTCTCACCTCCTGAGAAGAAAAATGGTACAAAAAGGAAAAGGGTGAGCTCAACAAGTCCAGTAAATAATATTATGAGTATGATAATATACAACTAATTATCATTAATTTTTAACAGGGAAAAATCTGATAAAATATAATAGACAACAAGTTTTAGATCAACAACTCGCAATAAAATAAAGAATCCATTGTAAGAGTCAAGTAGAGAATGAGTTCTACTATCTTCTAAGATTTAAAAAGTCCATAATCAATATTTTATCCTCAGTAACATCAATCAATATACATCTTTAATCAAATATTCATCTTTGCACTATAGGCCAAAGATATTCATTTATATCACCAAATTGGTCATGTTCATCTCAACACTGCTCATCTTCAGACTACGGGCCAAAAGATATTCATCGATTAATCATTCATCTTTTGCACTACTGAGCCAAAGATATTCAATAATATCATCATTTAGGACCGAGGATGATGAAAAATATTTTAAAAAAAAGCGAATCCATGGGAGATGAAGGACAAATAGTAGGGATTCGTATAACAGTTTTATCCAATATCAATAATACTTCATAATAACCAATTGTGAAGCAAAATCCAAAATAAAGATCAAAACATGGATACAATCAAAGATAGTAACCATAATAGACATCTTGGACAAAAAGGAAAAATTTTATTTTTCTATGAATAAAGGTCAGTATACATGAATAAAGCCATATACGTGAATAAGAACCCCGACACAAAAAAGTTCCAAATTTGATAAAAATTTCGGACCAATATTTTAGCATAATGATATTGAAAGAAACAATATCATTTACGAAAAAAATAACATCCCTTACCTCAAAATAAACGTGCTTACATTGAATTTGGATATAAATCTTGTGAAAACTTGCACTAAATAGCAACTCTCAAAGTATCAAAATACTCACAAAAATACGCTTCGATAATCTAAAGAGAAAACTTGTTTACGGTGTGATTTTTAATTCTAACCTAAGCGCCTATTTATATGGAAAATGCTTTAAAGCCATAGGAGACTAAAATAATAAAATATATTATTTCTTTCTTATTATTCCTACGCATGCCATCCTTGAATCAAGCTAGCCACTAATTCTGAAAATTTTCAGCAGCCCATGTGCATTCAACACCAGCCAAAAAGTGGGTCCCCACCCATAATTTAATAAAAATTATTTTATTTTTCGAAACTTCAGTAATTCATAGAAAATAGCCCGTTTATCAGAAAAATACGAATTTTATATCCATTTCACACGAAATCGAATTCTTTACAACTTTGTAGAAGAAAGTTTTTCCAAATTCCAAACAAAAAATATCCGAAATCCATAAACGAGTGATTTTTAATACCTCCACACCGACAAAATACTGATAAAACACTTCAGCATTAATTCCTTCATTTATAACTACATAAATAAATCCATCATTTATATCCACATCAAATAAATATTTCCTTATCATATAAATCAATAATTAATTATTCACAAATAATATTATAGAATCACAATTATGACAACCAGGCCGTTCCTAGGAAAGTGGGGGCTTTCCAATAAGAATTTTTTCTTACTGGCGCGCAATTAGGTGACCAAACCTCTCATTGATAGAACTGTCTAGACATTGTCAATAATGCTATCTAATAATATTATTCAAATAATATGAATTATTGATCTGATAATGGGAAATACTGTGCAGTGATAATTATTGAAACAACAATAATATAAAATATCAACGTAGCAATTATTGAATCAATAAAATAAAATATTGAACAGTAATTACTGTAACAATTATTGAGTAGTGTATTCTTACGTAAGAATCAATAATTCAACAATCTTTGTGCAATACCATGTCTTCTTGTGCTACCGCCAGACATCAGTATTTTAACCACCGTGTAAACCAACAATGTTAATTTGTAACAATTACGCCGCTATTATATAAAAACTAAAACTTGTCGTTTTCTTCATCCAGCGATTATTATTCTTATATGGGCCCATGAAATGACTACTGTTTGTCGTCATTTAATATTCCCCAACAACAAGAATATTCCACGACCAAACGAATATTCCCCGACAACAATGATTATTTTATAACCACTTGCTTATTTTGCAAAATTTGCACATTTCATCCATAACCAAAGCATTATATCAAATTAAAACCTTATTATTCACAATAATAATTAGAGGAAATTCTATTTTATTCATAATAAGTTGGGGTCTTACAACCTCTCCTCCTTATGAAATTTCGTCCTCTAAATTAACGTACGTACCTGGTGTTTCGAAAAGGTGAGGGTACCTCGCTTTCATTTTCGATTCCAACTCCAGGTCATTTTCTCAATAGCATGGTTCCTCCACAAAACCTTAACTTGTGGTATAACCTTGGTGCGTAGGACATGCTCTTTCCTATCCAAGATCTTAACATGTACCTCTTCGTACGTTAAATCTTCGGCTATCTTGTCTGGTTCTAACGCAATAATATGGTTCAGGTCTTTCACATATTTACGAAGCATAGATATGTGAAAAATATTATGAACACGAGACATACTTGGAGGTAATGCGAGTCTATAGGCCACATTTTCTATTCGGTCAAGAATCTCAAATGGACCAACAAATTGTGGATTGAGCTTTCCTGTCTTCCCAAATCTTGTAACTCCCTTCCATGGAGTGATACGTAACAGTACATGATCTCCAATATTAAATTCCACAACCTTTCGATGAAGATCAGCATAACTCTTTTGTCGATCTTGTGAGGTTTGAATACGTTGTCGAATCATTTGGATCTTTTCTGTAGTCATGCGTACTAATTTTGGTCCCAACAACGTTGCTTCTCCCACCTCGTCCCAGCATACTGGAGAACGACACTTTCATCCATACAACGCTTCGAATGGAGCCATGCCTATACTTGTTTGATAACTGTTGTTGTAGGAGAATTCCACCAGTGGCAAGTACTTATCCCAACTTCCTTTGAAATCTAGGACACAAAGTCTTAATAGATCTTCAAGGGTTTGAATAGTCCTTTCCAATTGCCTGTCCATTTGAGGATGGTATGCTGAACTAAATCGTAAATCCGTGCCCATAGCTTTCTGCAAGCTAACCCAAAATCGTGAAGTAAATCTTGGGTCACGATCTGAAACTATGGATAATGGCATGCCATGCAATCTTATAATTTCATTCACGTACATACTAGCAAGACGTTCAAGGGAATAGGTCTCCCGTATAGGCAAGAAATGGGCAGACTTGGTTAATCTATCAACAATAACCCAAATAGCATCTATGCCTTGAGAAACTTTGGGAAGACCTGTAACGAAATCCATGGTAATGTGTTCCCACTTCCATTTCGGAATCTCAAGTGGTTGCAATGGACCCTTTAGCACTTGATGCTCCGCCTTTACACGTTGACAGGTTAAACACCTCGAGGTAAACTCCGCGATCTCCCCCTTCATATTGTTCAACCAAAATGTGTGTCTAATATCATGATACATTTTGGTACTCCCATGATGGATTGCAAATAGTGTGTTATGTGCCTCCATCATGATTTTATGCTTCAAGTCAAAGTCGTTAGGAATACAAAGTCTGGAGTTGACTCGAAGTATTCCTTCTTCATCGATTCTTGCTTCTGGAATAACACCTTCTTACACTTTCTTCTTCATACGCATCAGCTCCATGTCCGTAGCTTGAGCAACTTTAACTTTATCGATTAAAGTCAGTTCTACTTGTATGTTTGATATCATCATGTGGGTACTTGAAGCCTTTAACTCTATATCCATCCTTTGCAAGTCATACAAAATGGGCCTTTGTGTTAACAACATTGCACTTGTACCCGCATACGATCTTCTACTCAATGCGTCAGCTACTACGTTTGCTTTTCCACGATGGTATTGAATGGTATGATCGTAATCTTTCAACAGCTCAAGCCAACGTCGTTGCCGCATGTTAAGTTCCTTTTGGGTGAAGAAATATTTGAGGCTTTTATGATCCGTATAGATCTCCACTTTCTCCCCATACAGGTAGTGTCTCCAGATTTTCAACGCGAAAACAACTGTTGCCAACTCTAAATCATGAGTAGGATAATTCCTCTCATATTCTTTGAGTTGTCGTGAGGCATAGGCTATGACTTTCCCATGTTGTATGAGAACATATCCTAACCCTTTGCACAAGCATCATTTGATATAACAAATCCATCCGAACCGGATGGTATTGCGAAACAGTCTTAGAAATGAGTCTCCTCTTGAGCTCTTGGAAACTCTTCTCGCATTCCTCGCTCCATATAAATTTTGTATCTTTCCGAGTCAACTGATTTAACAGAGTAGCGATTCGAGAAAATCCTTCCACGAATCTCCGATAATAACCAGCTAAGCCCAGAAAGCTACGCACTTCGGTCACCGACTTTGGTTGCTCCCAACTTTGTACTGCTTCAATCTTCGCCGGGTCAACAGATACTCCATGTTTTTACCCACGTGCCCAAGGAATGCTACTTCCTCGCCGAACTTCGCATTTCTTGAAATTAGCATAAAGTTTGTTTTCACGAAGCCTTTCAAGTATCGACTTCAAATGGTGCTCATATGATCTTCTTTTTTGGAATAGATGAGGATGTCATCAATAAAGACAACAACGAATGGTCCAAATATTCCTTGAATACTCGGTTCATCATATCCATGAAAGCAGCAGGAGCATTAGTCAATCCAAAAGACATGACTAAGAATTCATAATGCCCATACCGAGTTCTGAAGGCAGTCTTTGGAATATCCTCAGTTTTAATCTTCAGCTGATGATATCCAGAACGAAGATCGATCTTTGAAAAGAATTTTACTCCTTGTAACTGGTCAAATAGGTCATCAATGCGAGGTAGCGGATACCTATTCTTGATGGTGACATGGTTCAATTCTCATTAGTCAATACAAAGTCACATACTCCCGCCTTTCTTCTTTACTGAATAAAACAGAGCACCCCAAGGAGATGTACTAGGGCGAATGAAACGATGTCTAATAACTCCACAGTAGTTGGACTTTTAACTCCACGAAGTTCAATAGGAGCCATTCGATATGGGGTTTTAGAAATGGGTTTTGTACCTACGGCTCCAAGGTTAATAAAGAATTCAACATCACGTTAAGGGGTGAACCGAGAAGTTCTTCAGAAATACATCGTGAAATTCTCTAACCACGTAAATATTATTCAAATCGACTTGTCTTTATTCAAATCCATAACATGGGCTAAGAAAGCTTGACATCCGCTTTTCAATAAACGAATAGCTTTGTGGCTTGATATGACGATGGATCGATTTTAGTGGTTTAGTTGCTTGAATTCGCATAACAGGTTGGTTAGGAATATGAAAACTAACAACCTTACGAAAACAATCAATTTTAGCATGTTGAGTGGTTAACCAATCAATTCTTAAAATCACATCAAAAGCAAGTATCTTTAAAGAGATAAGATCAATAGGTAATGTGATAGTGCCAACTTAGATCAAGCAAGATTTATAAACTGTAGATGTAACGAAGGTTTCACCCAATGGAGTTTCAACAGATAAATCAAAGTCTAATTTCTCCGGAGTCAAGTTTAAACGTTGAGCACAAGCAGGAGAGATAAAAGAAGCGGGTTGAACCCTAGATCTAGTAAGGTATAAACTTCGCAAGAATTCAAGATTAGCTTACCCGTGATCACTTCGTTCGGGTTCCTCACGTTTTGGCCAGTCACGACAAACGCTCTTCCAGGAACCGCTGATTTCGTCTTATCCGGGACAGCCTTTGGAGTTACCATCCCTGCTGAACTTGGTTTTGCTACAGAATAGTCTCGAGCTATATGGCCCTCCTTTCCATAGTTATAACATACCTTGGATTTTTGTGTGCAGTTTGGGCTGATATGTCCCTCTTTCCCGCATTTGTAACAAACGACCGGTGGTCGTTCTCCTCCCCTAGAATTTGTTGTTGGTGTTGGTGCTGATGTCTTCCCGTCATTGTTGAATCTCCTCTTTTTAAAATTTCCACTTGACTCACCTCTTCTATTATCATGGCCACGATGACCACCCGAGTGGTTACTGCTTTGTTAAGATATTTTCCTCCTCGCCGGTTATCATCGCTCGATGATCTTTATCCTTAGATATGACCTTGGTTGTGATCCTTGGTTGAACATACTCACTATCTCGCTCTAATAATTGAGCCATGTTGACAACATCTGAATACAAAGAAAATTTATGAGAGATAAGGTATTGACGAATCTCGGGTTTTAGACCTCTCAGAAACATCCTTGTCATTCGTTCCTCATTCTCTACCAAATGAGGTGCAAACCTGGATAACTCAAATGAACTTAGCCTCAGACTTTGGGACACCGGCATGTTATTTTGTTCGGTCGATAAACTCTACCTCTTTCATATATTTAATACTTTCAGGAAAATACTTGTCATTGAATAGTTTTTGAAACGTTTCCCAAGACATATTGAGTGCGGCAGACTGGGTACGCTTCACAGACTTCCACCAGTAGTCTGCCTCACCGCGAAACATAAAGGTGGAAAATGGAACCTTCTGTTCCTCCGTGCATCCCAAAACATCGAATATCTTGGTAATTTGCTTGACCCACATTTCTGCCTTGATCGGATCCGGCTTTCCAATAAATTCTGGTGGTCCCAACTCCTTGAACTACTTGGTTATGACAGACCGCGCGTTGGTATCATTTCCACCCGTATTTTGTACACAAGTCTCCCTCGTCTGATTTTGCATGAACTGCAAAAAGCTCATAAACATTCCATCATTCATCGTTTGCTCTCAGTAGTGTTGTTTCTGGGAGGAATATTGTCTTCCGTTAGACGTTCTCTGGTTTGTGACTAAAGGTTGTTCCACAATCTCATACACTCCATTGTTCACGTTCTCAGCAGTCATTCTTAAATACTGCCATAAAACAAGGGTTAATTAAACAAATTAACATATCACATAATATCCCTATATTATGACCGACCAACAAATAAGCTTAGATAGGACACACTAGCGAAGGATTTACTCATCTCTCCCCTACTAGTTCTATTCCCCGATCTCCGCCAAAGACCATATCCCTAAGCTTTGATACCAACTGTGACGCCCCCAAAATAGGTATACAACACTCATTCTGAGTCGCCAAATACATGGTACAAAAAGCAAACTACAACTTTAATAATACAATTGTCGTGCAAAATACGACAACACATACTGTGAGTTTAAATACAAATATTGTCTTCTAGACAATATCCACACTCAAATAAGTACTCATTATAATTATTCATACACTATTTTACATAAATAGTGAGGACTGCTAAAACATCTTTCTAGAACCATCACTCCATACCCCGACTAGATCCTGCTATGTTCTCACCTCCTGAAAAGAAAAATGGAACAAAAGGAAAAGGGTGAGCTCAACTAGCCCAAAAAAAGAATATTATGACTAAGATAATATACAACAAATTATCATTAGTTTTCAACAGGGGAATATCCGATAAAATATAATAGACAACAAGTTTTAGATCAACAAGCTGCGGTGAATAACAATCCATTAGAAGAGTCAAGTAGAGAATGAGTTCTACTATCTTCTAAGATTTAAAAGTCCATCATCAATATTTTATCCTCAGAACATCAATCAATATACATCTTTAATCAAATATTCATCTTTGCACTTATAGGCCAAAGATATTCATTTGTATATCACCGATTGGTCATGTTCATCTCAACACTGCTCATCTTTTGCTACGGGCCAAAGATATTCATCGATTAATCATTCATCTTTGCACTACGGGCCAAAGATATTCAAGAATATCATCATTTAGGACCGAGGATGATGAAAATATTTTAAAAAAAAACAAATCCAAAGAGACGGAAGGACAAATAGTAGGGATTAAGTATAATTTTATCCAATATCAATAATACTTCATAATAACCAATTGTGAAGCAAAATCCAAAAATAAAGATCAAAACATGGATACAATCAAAGATAGTAACCATAATAGACATCTTGGACAAAAAAAAAAAAAAATTATTTTTCTATTGAATAGTGAGTATACATGAATAAAGTGCCATATCGTGAATAAGAACCCCAGACACAAAAGTTTCAAATTTGATAAAATTTCGCACCAATATTTTCGACATAATGATATTGAAAGAAACAATATCATTTACGAAAGAAAATAACATCCCTTACCTCAAAATAAACGTCTCTTAACCGAATTTGGATATAGTCTTGTGAAACTTGCCTTTGAATAGCAACTCTCAAAGTATCAAAATACTCACAAAAATACGCTCGATAATCTAAAGAGAAAGAAAACTTGTTTCTAGTGTGATTTTTAATTCTAACCTAAGCATTTATTTATAGGAAAATGCTAGAACGCCATAGGAGACTAAAATAATAAAATATATTATTTCTTTCTTATTATTCCTACACATGCCATCCTTGAATCAAGCTAGCCACCAATTCTGAAAATTTTCAGCAGCCCATGTGCATTCAACACCAGCCAAAAAGTGGGTCCCACCCATAATTTAATAAAAATCATTTTATTTTTTGAAACTTCAGTAATTCATAGAAAATAGCCCGTTTATCAGAAAAATACGAATTTTATCTCCATTTCACACGAAATCGAATTCTCTACAACTTTGCAGAAGAAAGTTTTTCCAAATTTCAAACAGAAAATATCTTAAATCCATAAACGGGTGATTTTTAATACATCCACACCGACAAAATACTGATAAAACACCTCAGCATTAATTCCTTCATTTATAACCTCATAAATAAATCCATCATTTATATCCACATCAAATAAATATTTCCTTATCATATAAATCAATAATTAATTATTCACAAATAATATTATAGAATCACAATTATGACAACCAGGCCGTTCTCAGGAAAGAGGGGGCTTTCCAATAAGAATTTCTCCTTACTAGCGCGCAATTAGGTGACCAAACCTCTCCTTGACAGAACTTTTTATACATTGTCAATAATGTTATTTAATAATATTATTCAAATAATATGAATTATTGATCTGATAATGAGAAATATTGTGCAGTGACAATTATTGAAACAACAATAATATAAAATATCAACGCAGCAATTATTGAATCAATAAAATAAAATATTGAACAGTAACTATTGTAACAATTATTGAGTAGTGCCTTCTTACGTAAGAATCAATAATTCAACAATACTGTGCAATACCATGTGCTACTGTGCAACCACGCGTATTATTGTATTTTAACCACCAGGTAAACCAATAATGTTAACGGTAACAATTACGCCGTTATTTATAAAAACTCAAACTTGTCGTTTTTTTCATCCGACAGTTATTCTGTTATGGGGCCCACAAATGACTGCGCCATCGTACAAATATTCTCCGACAACAAGAATATTCTCCGACAACAAGAATATTCCACGACCAAATGAATATTCCACGACAACAATGATTATTTTATAACCACTTGCTTATTTTACAAAATTTGCATATTTCACCCATAACCAAAGCATTATATCAAATTAACACCTTATTATTCACAATAATAATTAGAGGAAATTCGATTTTATTCATAATAAGTTGGGGTCTTACACGTAGTGTATGGATAATTTGTGGTCGTGATACTAATGAATATCATTGGTCGTAGTGCAAGGATGATGTGAATTATTTATTAAGCTGAGTCTCAGCGATAAAAGTGATGAAAAATCTTTTAAATCATAGAAGATAGTAGATTTTATTCTCTACTTGACTCTTCTAATGGATTGCTTGTTCCACTGCAGTTAAACTTGATGTTTGTTATATTTTATCAGTTTAACACTGTTGAAGGCTAACGATAAATTATTTTGCATTATCTTAGTCATAATATTTTTTACTAGGCTAGTTGAGCTCACCCTTTTTGCTTTCATTGTTCTCTTCAGGAAATGAGAACGTAGCAGAACTAGTCAGGGAATGGAGTGACGGTCCAGATGATAGTATTAGTAGTCCTCACTATTCTATAAAATAGTGTGATAATAAATGTATTGAGGACTTATTTTGAGTTTGAATACTGTCTAGAAGACAATATTTGTATTAAAACTCATAGCTCATATTGTATTATTAAGTTGTATTTGAATTTTGTACCATGTATTTAGCGACTCAAGATGGGTGATGTATACCTATTTTGGGGGCGTCCCAGGACAGATTAAGGTTCTCCCGAACTGGTAACATCCTTCGGGACAGACCAACGTCCTTCCGAACGGATAACATTCTTCGAGACGGATTAACGTTCTCCCGAACGGATAACATTTTTCGGTTGTGATAAAGTCGATTATATATCTTCGATTGTGATAAGGTTGGTTATCTACATCTTCGGTTGTGATAAGGTCAATTATCTATATATTCGGTTGTGATAAGGTTGTTTATCTACATCTTCGATTGTGATAAGGTCGATTATCTATATTTTCAGGTGTGATAAGGTTGGTTATCTACATCTTCTGTTGTGATAAAGTTGATTATCTACATTTTCGGTTGTGATAAGGTTTGCTATTTATCTATCTTCAGTAGGGATAAGAGCGATTATTTATCTATCTTAGAATTGAATAGAAGAGTGGGGCGACAATATTGAGAGGCAAAAGTTTCTGTTCGGCGTGTGGTGTTTGGGTGTGACAGTTCGTCTTCAGCAGATATGGATCTTTTGTTGGTATAAATTTGTATACTCTCTAATTTTAAGTTCCTTATAAATAAGAGATTAGGGGGCAATGTTGGGATATGATTATTTGGGTCTAGCCATGATGTAGCCCAATTTATTTAATGGTCCAGATCTAGTGTTGGCCCATATATATTTGTTTTGATAACTTGCTCAAATAGTGGGAGAGTTCTTAAAGTAAGATTGTGTTTCCTTATTTGGTGGGATAAGAAGATCTAATTTGGGAAGAAATCGATCAATCATTAATTGTAGTTATAAGGTGATTCTAAAAAGAATTTCTAGTCCTAATTAGATTCGGGTGGATATGACACAAATAAATAATTTGTACTCTCCATATTATTTTAGTGAACTTTTTATCTGTCTCCGTGATTTTTTTTCAGTTGGGTTTCTACGTAAATTCTCGTATCCAATATATTTTATATATCTTACAACGATGTGTGTATGTTTATCTGTGTGTATTTCATGAGTTTAATTTCACAACAATATAATCAACTACTTCATCAACTGTTAGCGCAATTTTGACTCTTTGTTTTGATAATTTCGTCAGCGTACAAAATCCAACGTTAACGTCTCACGATCGTAGAGAGTTAAGTCATCATACGATCGTAAAGTACGATCGTAGAGTAGTCATTCTACGATCTGATGATTCAATTTACGTTTCTACGCTAGTAGAGTGACTATTCTACGATCATAGAGTGACTTAACTCTACAATTATAAATTATGTACATTTGAGAATCTACACAGCTGTGCAGCTCCATTAACCTCATATATATATATATATATTTTAACTTATAAAGTAACAAAAAAATTTTTTTATTTTTATTTTTATGCCAACTATAAATAAATAATTTAGAATCATTTTACAAGTACAATCATATCATAAAAAACATGTATTGAAATTTTTTTTAGATAAGAAAAATTTGTACTAATTTATTACTACTTCTTAAATATTGTATTGTTTTAATTAATCTATTATTTAATTTATCGACTATTTATATATATATATATATATATATATATATATATATATATATTATTGATTCCAAATAATTTGATATAATATTTCCATTATCTATTTTAAAACTAAAGATTTTTAGTTTTAAGTGGTGAACAAATTTTAACGCAAACTAAAATTCAACTTTTCAAGCCCCTCAAATCGGATTTTTCTGTGCTTCAATTGAGAAAGAGGCATGGCATCTCGTCACATACTTCATCATCATTAGAATTTTCCCTCCATCATCAAATCAAATCAAATGGCTTTAGAAATAATAAAACATAATTCATTAATTAAATTATGGATTATTTATAAACAAAATTCCACTTGAATAAAAAATGACACTTAAATATTTGATACAAAATTACCCACAAGCACAAAAGACATTTCCAGTTCAAATGTCAAAATTCTCATTTCTTTCTGATTTCATCTTGCACTTTGTTTTTCACCTATATCTATAATATAAATACATAAATAAATAACCAGAAAAAAGTTGCTTACTGCTACCCTACATACAGAGAATTTTACCAATTCATCACAAGGTTATCAGAAGATTCATAGTAGTCATCGCAGTGTGTAAATTTGAACTACATATTACCTCTGGGGATTCTCATCATTTCTCTAACCTTGGAATGCATCAGCATCAGCTCGAGTCTCAGTTGGATTTTCAGAATGTTCTACCTCAAAATTTGGAACTTTTTCTGAGCTAAAAAGGTCTTCATGTTTCTCATCATTAGACTCCGCTATTCTGGTATCTTCGGGCTCCTTCCTAGTTTCAGCATTGTCTTCCACTAGACTTAGTGAAATGGACAATGAAGAAGGTGGAATTGATACACCCATTCCTTTAGAAAGACAAACATACTTGAAGACAAGTTGCTTATAGTTATTTAGCAGCTCCTCAACGTCACTAACCGTTAGGTCACCAGCCTGTGCATACAAGTATGGGAAATCCTGAAACTCGTCGTTTGCCTTTTCATCCTTCATAAGCATAGTTGCTCCTCTGTTCTCTAGATCTGAGATAGACGGAATTTTATTCAAAGAAAATGGATCTTTAGGATGGGATCCCTCATTTCTGGACTTAATTTCAGGGGATTGCGGTGAGGCCTGCATACGCACCACAGTGCCCTGATTCTTCTTAGGATTTATAACTTCCTGTTCTGGTCCATAGCTTTGATCATTTTGACTAGGCATACCGTCTGACTCCGAAGAAAGGCCAAAAACAAGTGCTTGAGCAAATTCCATGTTCTTCTCAAATTCAGTTTCTTCCATGGAGAGGGCTTTCGCGTCAATGTTCATAATGAAGGACTCAGCAGAAAGCATGTTCGTGAAAAAATAGGCTGCTTCTGAAACTAAACGGGACTGACGCCTGTAACGCTGGATATACAACAGATTCAAGTGCAGTTGTGGAGGGTTTGCCTGCAATATAAACATCACTATCATTTTGAAAATATAAGAGTATGATAATGAGTTAGGGTGAGTGGAAACTAGCTGGTAAGTTGGCAGATGCTAAAATAATATTTTTATAAATTCTGTCATTGAGGAAGTAAGAGATTAAAGCTCAAAGATACAGAAAAAAGGTAAATAGTGGGTGAATGATTAAGGATTATAGGACAATGGATACTATGCGGACACCTATCTTCTAGCATCCGCAAGTAGTATTTTTTTTCTTCGTGCAAAGTGATTGTGTAATTCAGTGACCAAGCATGACATGCCTATTTTCTCTAGGAAATTTGTATAGGAAGAGTGTTCACCATGATTTACTCAGTGTTATCCTAGAGAATGTAACCATCACTCTTGATGTTTACCTTAAAAGTATCTTCTTTTTTCTGGTTGAAGTAGAAAAGGCATTATGAACTAAAACAAAAAATATATGGCGTCAACTGCAAAGCAATTAAAATGGCTCAGTTAAACATGCAACAGAATACAGACTTTACCTTTATGGTAACATAAATTAGAACAGGAAGAAATTCATCAGCTCCAGGAGGATTCACATTCGAAGCGATGGAAGCATTGAGCAGCAAATTATTAATAACCTTGCAACAGTTGAGGATGCAGATAAGTTTGTCTCTTGGTGCTTTGTACATATTGATTTTTTGTAATTCTTTCTGTGCAAGCTGGTAAAATGGAACTATAAGTCAAGAAGTAAGATTTCTTAAGAAATCAAAATTTGAGCACGATTAACAATGTAATTGCAACTTGAGGAACTTTATAAGTGATCAAACTGGGGCATTATGCCACATGTATTGATGCCGCTGTCACATCAAAGAATGTCCTACTAGCAGACCAGTGAAAAAGTAATGAATTCAGGAAATCACATACTAAACGGTTGAAAAGGAATTTCATACAAAGCATTGCAGAACTCACCAACCATGAGGTTTCATTTTGGTAAGTCGGCAGAATATCCAAATTCTCTGGGCGGATAAACTGTTGTATCAGAAACACCTTTTGGTGAAGTTGGGTATCTACATTCACCTCATCTGGCAATGACGCAAATACACGGGTAAATAACTTTGTCATGACATACTTCTCCAGTCCCTGTATTTGAGAAATATATGCATGTCATATACAAACATGTAAAAACTACCATATATAAGAAAGATCATTCCATTAAGAACCAAAATTATGGAAGCAACGACCCAGAAGAGAAGAGCGGAAATAAACTACATAAGATAAGAAAGATGACGGACAATATAACAGAGAAAATTTAGAAATCGGAGGCTCACACACTACAAGGTAAAGAAACAGATACGTAATAATACGTGTACAACACAATTACACAACAATGACAGGTCCAATACAATAAATGCACTAAAAAAGGCATGGACACAATTAAATAATATAACAAGCATATTCTCTTATGATTAATAATTCTATCGAAACTTGTAACCAAGAATCATGATAATCAGTAATCATTCATGTAAAGAAAACATAGCAAAGTTTATGCGCATGTACATAAAAGTAGGTAGATATTACAGCATATTTATATACATATTATATATATATATATATATATATATATATATATACTCGAATTAGGATGCTTACTATCTACTCCTATGCCTACTCCTTCAACAAAGTCTTCTCTACTTTTACATTAGTTATGATACACATTCTCTTCTTGTTCATTTTGACAGAACTACTTCATACTCAACATTCAAGATTTTTTATTTATTTATTTATTTTGCATTTTTGTGGGTTCTAAAAGGTGTTAGATAATTCTCACTATGCAGATGCAGATATATATTCACTTTTGGACACATTGAAGAAGTGTTATGGGTTTAAGATAGGTTGGTTTCTTGCACATCACCGACATGGAGGACACGTACCCTTCTAAATGTCCATACTTCCTAACAAATACATATGTTACTTTTATGTTGTGTTTTTGTGGGACCTAACAAAAGCATGAACAATGCAAAATCATGGGTGGTTTTGGATTGTACTTACTTAAACCAAAATATCAATAATTAACAAATAACAGCTTTCAAACAAAAGAAATTCTAAATATTTACACATCGTTTGCAATCGTTTCCACAACATGCCACTAAATAAATAAATTCAGTTGAGGGAAAATCTTAACTCACTTCACCAGCACTATCCAACTCTTCCTCAGAGCAACCTGCCCAAAGCGAATGAGCTCTAAAAGCCACTTCCATGTTGCTAAGAAAATCCTGTACAGCTGCACTGTCCCTTTCTGGATCTGGTGCATTGTTCAAAAATGATACAACGAAACTGCCAAATTCATAATTATATATTCATATATATTAGCACTCTCATTGTCCATAAGAATTTTTTTTAAAAACTATGATGCCATGGAAAAAACTTGTACTCCTCCATCCCAAATTACTCGATTCCATTGAGATTTCAAAACTGTAAGGTAATTTTAATATAGTTGTAAAAGGTCTTCTAAAGTACCAAACTATCTTTTCGTGATGGTCCTCGCCGCAATTCTTAATGTTCTAAACAAATGAAGATTAGCACTCCCTACATTTCACAAAAAGTCCCATTTTGACTTTTTGAAGTCAATTTGTGAAAATTTAAAAATTAATGTGAAATCATTTAAATTTGGAAACACAGATTCTGTAATTAGTAGTACTTTTCAAGTAGTTTACAATGTTCATGATTGTATTGATCAGAGTTACAGTAATTCACGTCAATTTTCAATTTCAGGATTTTACAATTCAAATTCAAAATGTCAAATTGGGGCTCTTTTTGTAGAACAAAAGCAACATTTAAAAAGTAGAGCGACTTAACTAAGGGACAACCTCTAAAGGAAAGGACAAGTATTTCCGGAAGAGGGATAAATCATTATAATATATAATCATAAAATTAGTGACTACTACAACAAATTGAGTATTGAATTAGCCTACACGTGAGTCATACTTGGATCTAATTCATTTAAGCTCCTATTGTCATATGGACATCACATTTTTCGTAAAGCTTGTATTATAAGCTTATAGGACCTCACTATTCAATTAATTGAGAATTAGCCTCGACAGATTGGGTGCAATTCTGAAGTAAAAATTTTAGGTAAATTATCATCATTTCCAACATTCTCTCTCCATCCCAAAGAAAGAATCTCACATTTCTAAAAGTCAATTAGTCATATCCTGCTATTTTAAATTACTGTCAATTTATGTATAATTTGAAAACCACAATTTTTGTAATCCAAAACTTTGTAGATGTTTGTATTAACTAAAATCAAACAAATTCATATCAAGTTCGAATTTTAGGATTTTGCAAATTGACAAAAGGATAAAATGGGACATTTTCGGAAGAGGGGGGGAATTGTATACACATATATGGGTGTGAATTATATTCTACATTTATTTATATATATATATATATATATATATATATATATAGCGGGCAAAACAGAACAATTATTACCATTAATTATTAGAATTTAAACAACCTAATTTACAGTACATCATGGTTTTTAAGTGCACGAAATTATGTAAATTAATGGAGAGAGATACGTTTTGATGGCTTTGACGAAATCGGCAGCGGAGGGTTGACGCATGCGGTCCAAGAAGTCGTGCCACGTCAGTGGAGCCGTCGACGAGCCGAAAACGTCTGCGTTTTCCATTTCTCGCCGGCGGAAAGAGTAGAAGTTCAGATCAGATCGACGAAGCAGTGGAGGACTACGACCATATAGGAGGAGAGAGAAAGTGAAGTACCAGTAGAGGACAAGAAGAGAGAGAGAAAAAAAAAAAATTAAAAGTGGAAAAGTACACGTGGGTTCCTAACAAATGGAGTTTCACTGTTTATCTTTAAATATAAAATATATTTAATTTTAAAGAAAATTAAAATAAAATATTCCATATGTTCCCTTTTAAAATCAATATTAACTTTTTTAAAATTAATTTAAGATATTTTTAATTTAAAATTGACATGATTCATTTAACAGTTTGTAATTTTTTAGATAATTTATGATATTTATAATTGTATTGACAAAAATTAAATGAATTTATGTAAATTTTGAGTTTGAAATTGTTAGAAATTGACTTTTAAAAAAATTAATATTGATCTTATAATTTAGATAGGAGAAAATGTGACGCCCCAAAATAGGTATACATCACTCATTCTTCGAACTCAGAATTTCAAAGAATACAATTGTCGCAAAAAATACGATAAAATGTTGTTCATATATCATGAGTTTGAATATAACTATATTTCATTGTAGAAGTATACAAACTCAAAAGGAGTTCTCATTATAATTATTGATACACTATTTTATAAAATAGTGAGGACTACTAATACAATTATCCTGAACCATCACTCCATACCTCGGCTAATTTCTGCTATGTTCTCACCTCCTGAGAAGAAAAATGGAACAAAAAGAAAAATGGTGAGCTCAACTAGCCCAGTAAAGAATATTATGACTAAGATATTATACAACAATTTATTATTAGTCTTCAACAGAGAAAAATCTGATAAAATATAATAGACAACAAATTTTAGATCAACAACTACAGCGAAAAAAATAATCCATTAGAAGAGTCAAGTAGAGAAAGAATTCCACTATCTTCTAATATTTAAAAGTCTATCATCAATATTTTATCCCTGTAACATCAATCAATATACATCTTGAATCAAATATTCATCTTTGCACTACAGACCAAAATTATATTCATTTGTATCACCAGTTGGTCATGTTCATCTCAACACCTGTTCATCTTTGCACTACGGGCCAAAGATATTCATTAGGTAATCATTCATCTTTCCACTACAGGCCAAAGATATTCATTAATATCATCATTTAGGACTGAGGAAGAAAACGAATTCAGTGAAATAAAAGGACAAATATTAGGGATTCAGACATACCATCAAGTTCAATAATACTCCATAATAACTAAATTTGAAGCAGAATTCAAAAATAAAGATCAAAACATGGATACAATCAAAGGTAGTAACTATAATAGACATCTTGGATAAAAAGAAGAAAATTTTATTTTTCTACGATTAGTAGTCAGATTCGTGAATAAAGGTCGTGAGCACGTGAATAAGAACTCCAACACAACAAGTTTCAAATTTGATAAAAAGTTCGCACCAATATTTTGGCATAATGATATCGAAAGAAATAATATCATTTACAAAGAAAATAACATCTATTACCTCAAAATAACAGGCTTTAACTACTACTATTGCCACCCACCACATTTGAAATAAAATTCAAAGACATTTCTTCACCAACCACAAGTGGGGGCCCACTCAATTCTAGAATTTTCCACTAAAATTATTTATAAACCTAATTTCAATTAGTCACCAGCTAAAATTCATAACAAATTATAACTGCTCATTTTAATTCGGCTCAAAATTTGTGGACATATACATAACTTATATATGTATAACATATCCGAAAATCACAACGATCCAACTACGATTAAAAATTATAACTAACGAATATATCTCAAGATGTTGATTTAATTTTTAATACCTCCATTCCGACAAAAAACACCTCAACATTTCCTTCAATTATATCCACATAAAATAAATATTTTCTTATCATATAAATCAATAATTAATTATTCACAAATAATATTACGTAATCACAATTATGACAACCTGCATCTGCTCCTGTGAGCAGGGGGCTTTCCAATAAGAATTTCTCCTCATCATGCCAAGCAATTAGGTGACCAAACCTCTCTCGATGTAACTTTCTATACATCGCTAATAATGCTATCTCATAATATTATTCAAATAATATGAATTATTGATCCGATAATGGAAAATATCGTAAATGACAATTATTGAAACAAAGAATAATATAAAATATCAACGCAAAGAATTATCAACCAATAAAATAAAATATCGAATAATAATTATCGTAATAATTATCGAGTAAGGCCTTCTTTACGTAAGAATCAATAATTTAAAAAATATCGCAAAAATCATGTACTATCGCGCAACCATACGACATCGTATTTTAACCGCTTTATTCCAACAAGGTTAATTCAGAATAACCACGCCAAGTTATTTGTAAAAACTCAAATTTGTCGCTTTTTTCATCCGACTCATTATCCGCATGGGGCCCACAAATGATCTACTGGTCATCGCATTTAACATTCCCACGTAAAAATAATATTCCACGACCAAACGAATATTCCCCAACAATAATGAATATTTTATAACCACTTGCTTATTTTATAAAATTTGCACATTTCACTCATAACCAACGCATTACATCAAATTAATACTTTATTGTTCACAATAATAATTAGAAGAAATTTGATTTTATTTATAATAAATTGGGGTCTTACAGAAAATATGTATATGTTTGGTTACTCAAAATTTGGAGGCGTTTGGTACGTTTAAAAGTTCAAACACATTTGAAAATGTTATTATGTCTAGTCCAAATATTAAGTCAGCAAACATTGGTAGCCGAACAGACCTACTTTTAACATTGGGAATATTAATATGTGATTTTTCTAGTTGTTGTTTTTTTCCTTTTTGGGATAAATCACAAATATACCCTATAGACTATAGTACGGCCCTGAAATTATTTTTATACACAAGGTGCAGCTGATTAGGGGTGAGCATTCGGTTATTAACCGAATCGAATTAACATTTCTGTTATAACCGAAAATCAAGTCATTTCTATTTTGAATATCCAACAAATAATCGAATATACGATAATCGAATAAATCAATTAATAATTTGGTTCTTATTAATAAATCAAATTAAAATGCATAATTGAGATCGTAATTCGTAGTGGGAAAATACTCACATGCTCAAAACGATTAGTAAGATAAAAAGGGAAAAATACTCACAAGCTCCATATTAAGTTGTTGTTTTTTAACGTAATGTATGAGAAATGTAACTTCACCAAAAAGTCAAAACTAATCAATTTAATTATCAATATAAGTCAATGATCGAACCACACGAATTCCTATAATTGCACCTGAAAGATCCAAAGAATAATGTAAACAAAGTTTCAATCTAAACAAAACAACGAAATCCTCGCTTAATTTTGAAAAATAAATTTAAACCCCAGCCACAATAGCTCTCCTCCAATGAGATACATACATACATGTATATAATAACATAACAAAAAAAAGGTCAAAAATGTTCACCAATCGATTTGAGAGAAGGATTTACAATTAATAGAAGAGAGAGAAGATAAAATAGGAGAGAAAAGAAAGGAGATAAGGTCTTCCGCTATATGTACCAAATTACAATAATGGTCACTTGATAAAATAGGAGAGAAAGAAAGGAGATAAGGTCTCCCCGCCACTCCTCGATCTCCGACGCACCTCCTCCATCCTTCTTGCCGCCCAGATCTGCTTTGAGGTCGCCAGAGGGGTCATTGTGTGTTCTGGCTTCTAGGTCTCTCTCTAAGAGCCTTCATTGCTTTCAAGTTACTCTAGAGTAAGACAGATTCAAACCGATCTGGCCAGAGAATTTCCAAGCAATCGAAAGCAAAGTTTAACAGAGCAAAAGAGAGAAAAAGAGAGTGCTTGATTTTGAGAGAGAAAAGAGAGATGCTTGGTTTTGGGTGGATTTACCTCGAGAGGTGGCAAAAGAGAGAAAAGAGAGTCATCGTTGGTTTCTTCTAGCTATGCACGAAAAGTGTTAAAAAAAACCAAGTGTTATTCGATTTACCCGAATAACCCAAAAGTAATACCCGTACAACCTAACCGAAAACCGTAATAAATTTCGATTATAACCGAATTTTTAAAAATAACCGAATTATTAGACAATTTCAGTTAAATTATTTTGCTTGCCTTTGCATCTTCTATTATATCCATTTTTTACTCAAATTCACAAATGATGTATACTAATAAGATAGAATCCAAATTTGAATTTGGACAAAAAAATATAAGGATATTTTAGATTCATTCTAATTAATTTGAACAGAAAAGAGTGGTGGAAGATAAAAGAGGAGAGTGACAAAATGAAAGTGGGAGAAAAAGAGGGAGAATTTCGTTACGCCATACCGGGTAATTACTAGTAATATATATAATATAGTATAAGCGCTCAAAATTTAGGATATTAATTAAAAATAAAGGGAAATGATATTTTCACAACAATTTTTTGATATTTTCACACGAAAAAGTGTCGCTATAGATCCTATAGCGACGATTTTTACATCTACAAATGACACTTTATGAGACAATATCAAAATTATTGTGAAAATATCACTTGCCAAAAATAAAATTTGGGAAAGAAATCGAATTATTAGAAGGTGCTAAGGTGGTAATTTATGCATTTCAAATTATTTACTACTACCATAATATAGTAGTAGTAGTAAATAACTCCATGCAAGTGTAGATTTAAAAAATCCATTTATTGACAGCAACTTTAGTAATATAAACATCACTTTTTAATATTTTCAATAGTAGGACCCACATATTAACTAATAAAAATTTAAAAATAAGTTTACAAATGTGGGAAGTAGACTAGATAACAGTTCAGCCAAAAGAAAAGTCTCTAAATACCAACATCTATGCACATGAAAAGGAAAATAAAAGGGTAACACTTGCAGAAAATGCTCATTTTTCCAAAACTCATAGGTAATGTCAATGGGAACAACTACCACCCATCAGTCAGGTTCAACAGTATACAAATAATTTACTGACAAATCTTTTGTCCCGACTCGATGGCTGCCACAACAAGGCATTTTAAACGGCAACCTGTACAGACGTGTATATAGAATTGATCTCTCGTCTCTCAGAACTTCCTCCCACAGTCCGGTAGCTAAATATGGGCAGTTTCTTGTGTACTAAAAAGGTCATTCTGGTATCGGAATGAATTTTATAGTAGGGCATTCCAGAGAGCTTCATCGCCTTCACCGCACCTTTCATGAACAAATTTGATCTTCTCCACAGATTTGCAAATTCCGCTGCAACTCCAGTCAAAGGATGCAACGCATACATTACCTGCCTGCGCTTTCCATTCACAATCTGCCAAGTTGCAATTTATAAAAGATGTGCATTAGTAA
This sequence comes from Panax ginseng, assembly GCA_020205605.1. Taxonomy (NCBI): domain Eukaryota; kingdom Viridiplantae; phylum Streptophyta; class Magnoliopsida; order Apiales; family Araliaceae; genus Panax; species Panax ginseng. Next base: position 133,884,591 of record CM035145.1, on the reverse strand, counting down.
AACATGCCTTGTGCAAGCACAAGATTAATCCAACAGGTAAAAAAAATTATGCAACGGGCTATAGAAATAAAGGAATGAAAAATTGAGTAGATTATAAAGCTAATTCGAAATTGAGTAGATTATAAAGCTAATTCGTGTTTCCAGTTAAGATGAATAAATTCATTGGAAATTGTTAAATGTGTCTACATAAAATCAAAGTTGCATGAAAGTTCTTTAAAATGCCTCACACTTGCACATCAAAAACAATAGGATGACAAGAGTTGTGTTAATAATCATAACTAATCCTCTTTCAAAGAATGTTGTTAGAGAATAACAACGCAGCGAAAACAATAGCAAAAGAAAAACAATCACACAAAACGCAAAATTTACGTGGTTCACCCAAAATGTTTGGGCTAGTCAGAAGTCGACGGTTGACGTTTGGGCCCGGTTACTTTTTCGATAACTTTACAATCACCTCACCTCACCTCTGAATTAAAGTTGGATCAGACTTCACCAATAACATGTCTACGCTCTAAAAAGAACAATGATCTGAGAACCTAGCTAGAAGTAACCAGCATAATAAGAAAAACAAAACGCGTATATAAAGCACAAGCTTGAAATCTACAAAATAGAGGACAACAGTGTGCTTAGAGATGATTGAAGCACAAGGAACAAGTGAAACTCTTGATTCTTTTCTTCGATCTGAATATAAAGTGAGTTAGTATTTAAAAATCAAACTGATGATGGTAATCCTATTTTGAGTATTTTCCATTATATTCCGCCCCCTTTTAATTGAAATCCTTAAAATCAGCTAATCCTCGAGAATTCCTTAGGGCCATGTTTGTTAGCAATAATTATGGATGGGATTGGACTATTTATACTCTTTTAATACTTTTAGTCTCATGTGTGGTATTAAAAATTTACACTTTGAAGTATGAAATATTAGTATTAGGATAACATATTACCCCAAAAGGCCATTTGTCAGGTGGTATTAAATAGTCCCTCATTCTATGGCCTTTTGAGATATTCTTTTATCCTAAGACTAATAGTTCATACTGTAAAGTTAATACCACACTAGATTAAAGGTATTAAAAGTGGATACATAGTCCAATCCCATCCATAACTTTAGCATGGACTAGATACTGAAAGTCTTTGAATAACTAGACATTTTTATACCTAGTAAACGCTGGTTCTAGTTATGAGCCACAACTGATTTATAAATGCAAGAGACATTTAAAGTGCTCAAAAAACCCCAACTTAGCAGAGATTCAAGCAATGTGTTCTTTTTTTTCTCTCTTTTGTCATGATGATTCAAGCAAAGTGTTCAAGATCATGTCTAGTAATATATCTCCAAAGAACAGTACCTGGTGGAGTTCCACAACACATATTGCGGTCATCAATGTGCTCAACTTCAAGACCAATAAACCATGAACCAAGAGACACATCTTCATTGGCAAACTTGTGCAATATAGGCCTGCAATCACAATTAGCATCTCTCTAAGTTTTAGCAGCATTCAGGAAATTGTAGTATCTTTATGCAAAAGGTTTAAATTCTAATACTCTTATATGTTCCAATACAATGAACACATAAGCAACTTTTGTCCGACTAACAACCAAAACAAACATGCGTTATTTTGACTTTCAAGGTTATCTAATCATTCCTTTTTCCAACCCAATACCATAAAAAAATTAGAAATTTCCATCATCAGTGTACTTGTTGCTGGCTGAAGCACAAATAACGTGCAGTTCTTATTTTGAAAACAAAATAGAATATGTAAAACATGTAATGTCCAATGATGAATCAAATCAAGCTTGACCAATAACAAACTATCCTTACTGGTTGATGGAAATGTATGTAGCCAAATCCTTTGAGATAGCATAAATCTGCCCGGTTGCATGCCTGAAGTATTTGTTTCCATCTTCTCCAAACTTCCAGTACTCTGGTTCATGGTACTTGACATTCCTAGATAACGAACGAGAATAATTATGATGAAGAAATACAACACTATTACGAGAAGAAAAACTCCAGCTGAAAGATAAATTATCATCAACATCAAAACTCTAGGATTACTTTGAAGCAAGAACGGGTCCAGATTTCATACACCCTATGTATACTCTGGGCTTGGACCGATGCCGGGCAAGAGTTGCAGCTAAAACACCTACAGAAGCAAAACATGTAACCATGATAAGTTGGACAAGACTGAGCAAACCAAATCTTCAAAAAAAGAGCGTAAAAAGTGGAAGGGATGCTATTGCTACCCAAATTGACATGGACATCATCGTCAACCTTGACATAGAAGTCAGCATCCCATTTTGCAACAGCAGTGGAGAAGAATATTTTTGTTTTTGCAGATAATTCATGATATCCTTCAACATGCTCCTGCAAGATTGCAAGATTGAGGCCAAAATCTAGTGATATTTCTACGGTTTGTACATAAAAACAGTATATCTAGATCTGTGCTTTATTACCAGCCTGAGGAAGTCATTGTGCTGAGAATCTTCAGAATCAATAGCTCTATCTAAAATGCTGTTAGATGTTGCGCTGAATTAATCAACAAAGATATTGGTTAGATTTTTCTCCATTAGGAAGTAGAATGACTTATTTAGAAAAGCTGTTTTATAATGTCTGTATGTAGTTATGTATAATAAAATATGAGGAGACAAAAGATAAACATAAGAGAGACATATAAGCCAAATCATTTTTAAAGGATGAGTCTCCATGTTCCATGTTTCCATCTTCTTTATCAACACTTTCTCCAACTTTTAAGTAATAGATTCATCACTAGACAACCACATCCAAAAGACAAAGTGCACAACTTATGAACGGCAGATAACTTTAGTGGATTAGGTTTTTTAACTGAATTAACGATCCAACACTTTCAACAAGTATACGTTAGTTGTTAGTTGTCCATTGAGTTTTTGACATGGCCCAATAGATGGAGAGCCTGAATTCTTGAAAAAAGTGTGCAAATGACTTGCCAGACTATTAATAGTAGTTTCTTCATTCCTTCGTGGCACAGAAGAAAATTCAAAATAGAAATCTTGGAAGAGATTATCTACATAAATAACTTTCTTTACGGGTGCTTTAGACTGAAAATACATCAGTAGGTTTTTAACTTGAAAAAAATTGGTTTAGTTGACACTAATTTGGAGTGTAGAAGAAGATAGATAGAGGATACATAAATGCACTTTTTAACCTCCCTTGGTCTCCAACTAGCTTAACCTGTGCTTGTGGAAACTAGTTTACATGATGTATTAGAAAGGAACATCATGTAAACCACGACACAGTATATCCTCATAATAAAGTTCAGAAAGAATCTATGGAGTCAACAAAATGAAGATACACTACGCGCAAATTTGCCAAAAAGGGAAATAACAACGCAAATATTATAACTTGTAATTACCGATTACGAATGAACCACATCCTCCAAAAAGAGAGGGTAGAAAGTAAAGGGTCATAACTGTCCGTTAGGCTTATTTTTTACTTTGTTCTAAAGCTGCAAGCTCTTCAACAGCATGTGACAACTTGCCCTAAGAAATTCAGATACTAGCATTTATTATACGAAAGAATAATAGCTCCAATCCCAAAAAAAACTGTAGTGAGGCTTTTTCTAATGTTTTTCAATACATTTATGGTGTGTGAAATAATATGACAAGTAGTTTACCTATGTCCAATCATGAATCTGATGATAATTCCCTTCTCTTTCTCCAGTTTGAGAAGCTTCTCCCCTAATCAAATCCAATGAACCGGACAGATCTTTTTTAGATTTGCCTCATAATTAAGATCTGCAACCAACATTCTGCAAATAGTAAATAAGTATTACCTTGAGGCATCCAAGTCTGTCGAACGGAATCGCGCCGCTTTCTACTACTAAAAGCAGTATTAATTCCAATAACTACGAAAGCCTTCTTTTTTGGCTGCCCCTCATGAGAAGAAACAGATATTCCATCAGACTTCCCAATATCTTGTGTACTCCTTGTTGCTGCCAACTCCATTTGAAGCATCGAAATAGACTTGTCCAGTGATCTGTCAGGCCTCCCAAAATTGACCCAAAAAGTTAACCAAATAATCAATACAAATCTCAATAAATTCACAAACACATTTCTGACCACCACCACAAAATAACCCATCAAAATTACAAGACGAAGGACTCAGAACTCACTGTATTGCTTCATGGGTTTTGTGAACTTCCCCCATCACATCTTTATTTTCTTCAAATTTCTAATACATAAAAAACAATCAAAGATTCAGCATTTATACTTGTTGGCACACAACCCCAGATAAAAAAAATACTCAAAAAATTGAACTTTGACTTAAAATATGAGTAAGCCTAGGTAATAAAAACTGAATATTGACAATAAAAATTGCAATAATCTTTTACACACTTTTTTCTTAGTATCGCAGTCCTCAGAGATGATCTGCAGCTCTTGTTCACGCCGTTGCCTTGACATGAGCTGACCGTTTGATTCGGGCGGAGCCCACAATCTGTAACGCAGATCAAAATCCCAATTAGACCCAGAAATCATAGCTTCATTATAAACAACAAATGGATAAACCCAAAATTACATAAAAAATTGAGCTAAATTTCGTACAAATTCAGCTTTAGAAATAAATTAAAGCCAAACCCATAAACAGATCACAGAAAACAGTAGCCCCAGAACCCATATTTTAAAAAAAAAATAAAAAAAATCAAAAATCAAAGTAACAGACCTGTTTGTGAAGAGCACTCCAACGAAGAAGAAAGAGATGGAGAAAATGGGAATCCATTTGGCTGAGACTTTTCCACTGTTCCTGTTCTTCATTTCTTTCTTTTTTTTCTTTGACAGGTATAATTATGGAGACTATATATATATAAAAAAAATGGATAGAAATAGAGTTCTTCAACGTGAGACTAACGATGGTCGGAAACAAGAAAAAGAATTTTCTAAATTTGAAGCGCGTTGGATTGTATTTTCTTATTAAGTTGCAGATTTTGTTGAATTGTCTTTGTTCAGATTCCTCATTTTATTTTTATGAAGTGTAATTTAACTTTTCTTTCTTTGGAAAGTTAATTTATTTCTTTACTTTTTGACTCTTTTACTTTGCCTAATTAGTCAATTTAGTTCCAAAAGCTTTCAAATTTCAATGTTTTTTAGGCACTCTTGGAAGTTAAATTAGTGATGCAATCAAGTCTCTAATGGTTACGTATTTGTCTTAAATACATATAACGCATTTTACAAAATTTTACACTAATAATTGTTCGTAAGGAAACGAAAAATTATATTAAAATTTAAAAAATATTATATTATCTAAAGATTTTTTATAACTTAAAATAACTTACGATCACACATAACAATTATTATAATTCATCACACCTCTAATAATTAATTTTCTTTTAAAAATAGATATCCAGAAAATTTTAAACCTATCTACAAAACTTACAAATCATAAATAACAATTTTCATAATTCACCACACCACCACAATAATAATAATAATAATAATAATAATAATAATAATAATAATTATTATTATTATTATTATTATTATTGTTATTATTATTATTTTTTGGGGCGGAAGGAGACGGAATGAGATGATGAAGAGAAGAACATAAGAGAGCGCATGAGGAAATTCCAATCTTCCTTAATCCTTCTGATCTCAGGTCTCTTTCTAATCATTCCAGTTCTTACTGCTATTATGATTATATGGAAGCCTGGTATAAGATTTTTCTTCACCAAAAATGAAGATTTTAGTCATTCGTGGTTTGTGCAATTCGACCACAAGTTTAAAAGTCAAATCCCTAAATGGTTCACCCTGTAGTGGACAAGAATTGGGTTGTGCCATGAGATCCTTCCTAAGGCTCTCTTGGAACAACTTGATCATTTCAATCAATATAGTAATTATCATCCAAAATATGAGGAAATTCCAATCTTCCTTAATCATTTGGTATCAGAGCCAAGTTGTTTGTTGTTAGTAGGACTAATCATTCGGTTATAACCGAACCCTATTAAATGATCTTGCTATAAAGCAAAAACCAAATATTCCTATTTTTAATATCCCAACTAATAACCAATTTTGGTAATAACCGAATAATCAATAATCAATTATCGAATTATAAATTCGGATTTCTTAATAATCAATCAACATCGCAATTAATGTTGGACAAAAATAACATGCAATGAGATCAAACAAAATCGACCGATTCCAAAATTGAAACAAAATTTACCAAAGAAGTGAAATTTACTGAAATTTTGAAGCAAAAATAAAATGCAAAGAGATTGAAAAAAAGTGACCCAAAATTATGATTCCACAAAATGCATAAATCGACTCTAATGTTATCCATACCAAAATTGAAGAGTCATACGCAAAGTGAGATTGAAACAAATTTTCTATCTTATCATAGCTTAATGTTGAAAACAGATCGAATTTTTAGATCGATGATGGCGTAATCGAGTCACGGCCAATTGACCTAGGCATGAGAGAGTGAAGCAAATGTGGAAGCATGAGTTGAAGGTGAGGAAGAGAAAAAAAAATGGGTGCGGGGCATCGAAATCCATTCCAACATGGTGCGAAGACTTTTTCCCGCAGACGCAGATTTTACTAAAAGTCATGGAGCATTTGATTTTGAAGATGATCATTAAATTTGGAGATCTGAGAGAGTATGGGGCACTAGAAGTCTAGATCTAGTTACATTTTACTAAAAGCAATTTTATAATATAAAGTAGAGTAGTAGACCATAAATAGTAGACCATACAAAGAACTTTATGATATGAAGGTAACTGCTCAATTTGTTCTGGTTATATTATTATCTCAATTTTGTAAACTTTATTCTGTTATTCTTTATCCGAATAATCCAAAACGATACCGTATAAACTAACCAAAATAAATAAATAATTTTTGTTATAACCGAAATGTTAAAATTAACCGAATTAGCAAAAAAAAACAGTTAAATTATTTCTGGTTCGGCTACGTAATTCAGGTATATCCGTTTTTTGCTCAAATCTAGTTGTTAGTAATCGTTTAGTAAGATCTTTTAATCAAACTTCTCTTTACTTTTTCAAAATCATCTTCTTCCTCGTAGTTCAAGTCACCTTACTTACTTCGTAGTCCACCTAGTTCGTGGTCTAACCTTTGTAAGTCTCCGTGGTGTGAGCAAGGTTTCAAGTTATAGAACATAGGTATGAGTCTACTTAGGGTAAATGGGGGTATACATGAACGAACCTTGAGTCAGATTTTATTTTGAAAACAGTCAAGATGAGTAGATTATTCAGATCTAGCTCTTCAGTTAGTAACAGGTCAGCCTTGCCTCTTGTCCCTGACATCGTAAACCAAGAAGAACATACTTATGAAAACATAAGTCAAGTGTTACATAATTGGAATATACCTAGGGTATCTCCAAGAGAAATTTATCAGTCAATCTTTTTAGATAATTTCAAAACTGATTATAATGTTAAAACAGTTGAAAAGGTTTATGCTATTAACAAAGAATATGAAAATTGTAGTCTTTTATCTCCTGAAGTTATTAAAAAACACAGAAAAAAGGTTATAATTTTATTCATATAGGTCTTGTTCAAGTTGCAGTTAAACCACTCAACCGTAAAGGAATCAATTCATCTATCTACCTCTGTCTAAGAGATGCTAGATTTTTAAATTATTATCCTAGTATTATTGGTGCATGGAAGAAAGTTTGCATAATGGTCCTATCCATTTCAATTGCTTTCCTGATTTCACCTTAAGTCTTAGTGATCAAAATTTATTTAAAGCTTTATCATTAAATATTAAAACCGCATGTGAAATTACTCAAATGATTGAAAGATCGCAACTTATTGCTTTAATTTACAGGATTTATTATAAGACTATGAAATCAAACTTGAATATTCATGCTCTTAATAAATCTCCTAAAGATCAAACAGTTTTAATTCGAAGTTCAACTAGTGATGCTAATATCCAGATCCCAAGAACAATTCTTTGGAAGGATATTACTTTACCAAGTCAATGGACTTTACCGAATGAATTACCACAACAACCTGTAATTAACAATTTATTAAATTTAGAAAATATTAAACAGTTTTCTGATGGAACTGTTAAAATTAGTTTTGAACGCACTAGAACACCAGTCATTATTGAAGATATTTCTAGTTCTTCAGCACCTTCAGTTATTCATACTAGAAGAGATACTGAAGTACTTAGTAACCCTTCAGTTAGTGATATTAAACTTAAAGGTATTCTTAATCAAGGTCAAGTTAGTCATCCGTGCTATACCCAGAATGATCCTAATGAAGATGAAGGTTCTTCTTCTCCGGCATCTTCTTTGTATCCCACTCAGACTGATTTTAATGCTCCGATTCACAATCAGTTAAGAGTCATTAAAAAGGATTTCGTTTTAGATTGGGATAATTTAGTGAAAGATTTTAATTCAAAATCCAATAAAGAAAAAAGATATCTATTCAGATCTAATCATCCTGTTGAAAAAGAACGAGATAAAATAGTTAATAGATAGAAAAGATTTATTAAAAATGAAGAAATTAACGTAACTTTTTACGATTGGTATGAACAATATCATAATAAATGTAATGTTATTAGTAAAACTCAATGGATTAAAGAAGACAAATCTAAAATTTCGTCTAGAAACAGTTCTAATTCCAGTTAAAAATACCTCAGTTATTGCTAGTCCTTTTAAAATTCCTGATGGAACTAATGACGATAAAAAAATTATTGAGCAATTAAACTTTAGTAATCAATATCTAGCAACTGTAGGAAAACAGCTAGATAGGATCGAAGAAAAATTTGAAGAAAATATTATTAAGAAACCTGATTCAAAAATTGAACCTTTGATTAAATTACCAGAAAACAGATATAATTTAGGTTTACCTAATAAAGATAGTGAACTTGTTCAGTCTATTGATAAGTTATTTAAAAACTTAAAAGCAAGGCGGTCCGAGAGTGGAACTATTGTCACATTATCGATCATGTAGAATCTGATGATGATAACGACGCCTCCTCGATACACTCTAATCACTCATCTATTTCAAACCTAAAGGAATGCCTAAATAAATTAATCGTTAATAATATGAGTATTACGTAAATTGGTATTCTAGACTCACCCTCCTGATCTACAGTCAAGAGAGAAATCTAGATAAACAATTTTCTGTTTCATCTAATAAAATATATGAATGGAATATTGATGGATTCAGTGAACAAGAAATTCTTAATAAATTAAATCATATGTCTATGGTAGCCAATAACTATATCACTAAATTCAACAACCTGTCTCAGCCAGATATTGTTGAATTAATAGCTAGTGGATTTACTGGTATTCTTAGATCTTGGTAGGAGAAACATCTCACAGAAGATATTAGAGTATCAATAATTCATGTTATCCAAAGAGATGGTGACGGCAATCCCATCTTTGATGAGGATGCTGGTATTAGATCGCCTGACGGAGTTAATACTTTAATTTTTACCATTATTGAACATTTTGTTGGAACTCCTAGTAATATCATTAAAAGAATCCATGATCAACTTAGTAACCTTACTTGTCCCACGCTAAGTGATTTTAGGTGGTACAAAGATGTTTTTACTTCACGAGTCATGATGCGCACTGACAGTAATAAACCATTTTGGAAAGAAAAATTCGTTAATGGTTTACCTTCTTTATTTACACATAAAGTTAGAGAAGAATTAAGTAAAAACTTAGGATATATTGATTATGATAATCTAACCTATAGCGATATCATAAGTTATATTCAAAAAATAGGATTAAAAATGTGTATTGACTTTAAATTAGCCAAACAAGCCAGTAAAGATAAAAACAAAGCTAAATACGAGTTAGGCACTTTGTGAACAATATGGTTTGCCTCCTGTTGCTCCCTCTAGAAGAAAGCACATGCATAAGCATATTGAGTCTCGACAGAAAAGTCATAGACGTCATAAAAGGAAATATAATCAAGATAAGAATAATAAAAATATTAATCAAGATTCTTATTGTAAAAAACCTAAGTCAGGACACAAAAAATCAACTAAAAAATCAAAGAAATTTGTTAAGAGTAAAATTGTCTGTCACAATTGTGGGCAGAAAGGGCACTACAAAAGTGAATGTAGAGTTAAGCAAAAATTAGCCCAGTTAAATATCTCAGTCGAAGATACTGAACAATTATTAGAATTAATGAGAATTGAAAATAACAGTAGTAATGAAGAAGTTTCTAACATCCCAGAATCTTCTAGTAATAACACCGGGAGTGATGAGTCAAATAGTGATAACGAAGTCACTATATGTACTGAAAACTGTAGTAATAACTGTTGTAAATGGATTAATGTAATTACCAAAGATGAAGAAGAAAGCTCTTTGTTAATAGATTTAATTAGTAAAATTACTGACCCTGGATTAAAAACTCAATATATGAATCAGTTAAAAGATTTATTAACTAAAGATAAAAAAGTTACTGATAAGGTTCTTAGAGCCAAAGAAAAGCCCATTTTCAGTCTTAATAAAACACTCGAAAGGTTTAAATCTCCGATTAAAGAAGTAACCCTCCCTGAGTTAAATCAAGAAGTTAATAAACTCAAGAAGGAGATTTCTAACTTAAAATTAGACATTTCTAAATTAAGAAAAGAGATTGATAATAAAAAATCAGATCTTCATGTACAAGATTCTTCTTCTAGTGATGAAAGTCATGATGAACCCGAATCCTCTGGTACAAGAGAAGAACCTGATCTCTTTATTCAAGGGCTCTCCTTTAAAAGAATAAAGACATTACCATTCAAAAATGGTATATTTCGATTAATTTAGTCATTGATAAAACTTTCTCGGTACAGCTCCCTGCTTTGGTTGATACCGGTGCAGACTTAAACTGTATTCAAGAAGGTCTTATTCCTACTAGGTATTATAAAAAGACTAGTGAAAAACTAAATTCAGCCAATGGTAGTCAAATGGAAATAAAATACAAATTACCTAATGTACATATTTGTCAGGATAGTATGTGTTTTAAAATTTCATTTGTTTTAATTCGCAACCTTACTGATAAAATTATTTTAGGTTTACCGTTTATTTATTTATTATATCCATTTACTACTAGTAATAAAGGATTAACATGTACTCATTTAGGAAAAGAAATAACATTTAAATTTCTTATTAAACGCAAAGAAAGAGATTTAAAATTTATTCAAGAAGAATCAATTTCTAAATCATTGAATCTGTTAAACTATAAAGTTACACACCTAAGTTTCCTCAAAGAAGAAGTTAGGTATCAACAAGTTGAAGAACAGCTCAAGAGTAACAAAGTTCAAGAAAAGATAAATGAATTAAAAGACTGTTTAATAAAAAATTTATGTTCTGATTCTTCCAATGTTTTTTGGAATAGGAAGAAGCACAAAGTTAGATTACCCTATGCTAAGGAATTCAAAGAGCATTTAATTCCTACTAAAGCTAGGCCTATTCAGATGAGTCATGAACAGATGGAGTTATGTAAAACTGAAATTAATGATCTTCTAAGTAAAGGATTAATTAGACATAGTAAGTCACCATTGTCTTGCCCAGCCTTCTATGTTAACAATGAAGCTGAGAAAGAGAGAGGTGTCCCTCGTCTAGTTATAAACTACAAACCATTAAACAAAGTTCTAGAGTGGATTAGATATCCTTTGCCCAATAAGGAAGATCTCCTTAGTCGGTTAAGTGTCTCCACAATTTTTAGTAAGTTTGACCTCAAGTTCGGATTCTGGCAAGTTGCTATTCATCCTGATAATAGGTACAAAACTGCATTCACCATTCCGTTCGGACATTACGAATGGAATGTTCAGTCATTTGGATTCAAAAATGCACCTAGTGAATTTCAGAATATTCTTAACAATATTTTGAATCCTTTCAGTCATTTTATTATTGTTTACATCGATGATATCCTTGTATTCTCTAAGACCATTGAAGAGCATATTAAACATTTAAATTCGTTCTTCAAAACAGTTAAAACCAATGGTCTAGTTCTTTCACCTTCCAAATGTAGTCTGTTTCTGACAAAAGTCAGGTTTCTCGGACTAATCCTCTATCATGGACTCACGCGGCCTATTGACAGAGCTATTCAATTTTCCGACCGGTTCCCAGATAAAATTACCGATAAAAATCAGCTACAGAGATTTCTTGGCTCGCTTAATTATATTATCAAGTTTTACAAGGATCTCAGGAAAATTTGTAAACCTCTATTTCAGCGTTTACAAAGTAATCCCCCTCCTTAGACTGACATTCATACTTCTGTCGTCCAACAAGTTGAAAAATATGTCAAGGTTTTGCCTTGCCTTGGCATCTCTAATGATTTAGCGTTCAAAATAGTTGAAACAGATGCCTCTGATCTTGGATTTGGTGGCATACTCAAACAAAAGTTAACTCCTACTTCTGATGAACAAATTGTTCGTTTCCATTCAGGCGCATGGAATCCTACACAGTTAAAATACAGTATAATTAAAAAAGAGATTTTATCACTCGTATTATGTATTAAAAAATTTCAGAGAGATTTACTAAATCAGAAATTTTTAGTGAGAATAGATTGCAAGTCAGCCAAATTCATTCTAGAAAAAGACGTTGAAAACGTCGCCTCTAAGCATTCATTCGCTAGATGGCAAGCTATTTTAAGTATTTTTGATTTTGATTTTGAATATATTAAAGGAAGTAACAACTCAGTTCCAGATTTTCTCACACATGAGTTTATTAACTCAGGTACTATTGCAGCAACATGAGTGTGCGAGGAGGTTCATCTTCTCGTGGTCATGGTCGCGCAGCCAGTCCAGTTAATCAACCAAAAGGAACAGTTGTTCCTCATCCAGTTAGTCAAACCACCCACAATAAATTTCAGGTGCTTGGTACAGTCCCCAAGCCCTATTCATCCGTTCTAGCTAGTCAACCAGAAGCTTTTGATATTTTTGTTAATCAATCGAGGGCAACCTCATCAAAACCCAGTTATCCATATTCTGAGTATCAAACTAAATATGATCAACATCTGTTTCATATTGAGCTGTCGATGAAGCCCAAAAATGACCCAGTTAAATTGGTTGCCCAGTATTTTCCTACTGGATGGCATTTCCTTCCTCTCGCTCCTTATAAATCCCTTGTGTATTATAAGAATATCCTTGTTGAAACCGAGTCAGTCTTTATTAAACCAATCTATGCCAACGATGATAAAACTAAACTCCTTTATCACTCGTTGTACATTAAACAAATTCTCAATCTTTTCGATTGGAGTAGTCATCCTTCTGATCTTTGGTCTCTTTCTAATCATTCCAGCTCTTACTGCTATTATGATTATATGGAAGCCTGGTATAAGATTTTTCTTCACCAAAATAAATATTTTAGTCATTCGTGGTTTGTGCAATTCGACCACAAGTTTAAAAGTTAAATCCCTAAATGGTTCACCCTGTGGTGGACAAGAATTGGTTTGTGCCATGAGATCCTTCCTAAGGCTCTCTTGGAACAACTTGATCATTTCAGTCAATATAGTAATTATCATCCAAAATATGAGGAAATTTCAATCTTCCTTATATTCTGTAGTAAATATAAGATCCCTTGGATTCTTAAGTGGCAGTACGTCATTTTGTCTCCCCAAGAGGTCTCTGTATTCATGCCCCCGTCGTCCATCAGTATCCGGACGGCTCAAACAGTTATTTCTCCCATTACTTATGTCTCTCGCCGTTTTTACATCAAATGGTGGGATAAATTCGGTGTCGATAGAATAGTCGGCCAAGTTCAAAAAGAATTTTCGGCCACTCCTTTATTGACTCCTCCAGTTACTAAGGCCCTTACCGGCGAATCTTCCAGTAAAACATCCATTAAAGCAGCTGAGAAATCAAAAGAAAAATCAGTTATTCCTCATGACCCTATTAATGTTACTAATGTTTCTAGTTATTCCAACTCTTAGTTAAGGCTTCTTGCTGAAGCTATCCATATGAGACTTGATCAGTTACATGAAGAATCAGATAAAGCTTCTTCTCAGTCCAAGGAAGAAAACTCCGGTCAAAATCTTGACGATGATGTTTGTGATCCTTATGGCTCCATCAATCTTCAAGATGCTCAGGACCCTTTCTCCTGATTCCTTTAGTAATCAATCAAAGTGGAGGTATGAATGTCACCTATCATTACGCCCTCAACACCTTTCCTCCGCAAACCCTCAATCAAGAATCACCGCCTTGCAATTTTTAATCAAGAACATCTTGTGCTTTTCCAATCGAAAAGCGATCTCAATCACACACATCTGTCCCCATTGGCACATTAGTCAAAAGCAGACGCCTGCTTTTCCACCGAAAGCAGATTCTTTTACTTTTACTTTACTTTAGTAAATGTAATATGTTTTTTACTTGTAATTTTACTTCAGTTAATGTAATAGTAACATTGTAAACAGTTCATTTCCTTGTTCTATAAAAAGAAACTGAATTCATTTGGTGAGGCAGACTTAGAAAGACTCAGAGTTCCTTCTCTGATGAATCTTTAGCCTCTACCACTGTTTAGCCTTTCTTTACCCATCTTCTTCTAATGTTCTTAATCTAGTAAACTTGTAAGTCATTTTACTTTCCGCACTTATACATAGTTCAGTTATTATCAATAAAACTATTTTCATTTTGTAATTTAATTGTGTTTGTATGCGCTCTCTTATGTTCTTCTCTTCATCATCTCATTCCGTCTCCTTCCGCCCCAAATGGTACATTTCCACCTCAAAATTTTTATCCAGGAAATAACCCTTTCAACCCCAAAAATATTGTTTATAAAAAGGAGGAAAAAAAATTTCACCGAAAAATTGGTCAGATCTTCAAAATTTCTTTAATTTTTGAAAAGATTTTTTGTTTTAAAAACAAATCAGACTGAAATCTGAAACAAAGGATCACTCGATTGGTCCTGATCTATCAGTTAAATCGATCTAAACAGAAGACTTCTTTGTTAACTGTTTAAACAAAAATTCTTTCTTTGATCATTCCTGTTAAACTCAAACCGTTCTTGCCATGCGTAAACGCATACCTATTGATCTAATGATACCCTTAGCCTAAACTGCTCCCACACTGGAGTCTTACAACGGCGTAACGGGCCTTACGACGATCTTAGGTGGTTTACGACAAGTCTGGCGAATGATCCATTATTAAACATTTTGTTGGAACTCCTAGTAATATCACTGAAAGAATCCATGATCAACTTAGTAACCTTACTTGTCCCACGCTAAGTGATTTTAGGTGGTACAAAGATGTTTTTCCTTCACGAGTTATGATGCGCACTGAAAGTAATAAACCATTTTGGAAAGTATTAACTCCGTCAGGCGATCCTATACCAGCATCCTCATCAAAGATGGGATTGCCGTCATCATCTCTTTGGATAGCATGAATTAATTATTATTATTATTATTGTTGTTGTTGTTGTTGTTGTTGTTATTGTGACGCCCCCAAAAAAGGTATACATCACTCATCTTGGGTCGCCAGATACATGGTACAGAATACAAATACAAACTAATTATACAACAGTCGTGTAAAATACGACAAAACATATACTGTGAGTTTTAATACAAATATTGTCATCTAGACAATATCAACACTTAATGGAGTCCTCATTACATTTATTATTACACTATTTCACGTAATAATAGTGAGGACTACTAATGCACCATCTAGGACCATCACTGCTTTCCGATTAGCCCATTTACATTCTCATTTTCTCTCAAGAGAACAATGAAAGAAAGGGTGAGCTCAACTAGCCCAGTAAGAAATATTATGACTAAGATAATGCAGAAAAAATTATCGTTAGCCTTCAACAGTGTTAAACTGATACAATATAACAAACATCAAGTTTAACTGCAGCGGAACAAACAATCCAATAGAAGAGTCAAGTAGAGAATAAAATCTACTATCTTCTATGATTTAAAAGGTTTTTCATCACTTTTATCGCTGAGACTCCGCTTAATAAATAATTCACATCATCAAATCATCCCTGCACTATAGGTCAATGATATTCTTTAGTATCACGACCACGAATTATCCATGCACCACGGGCCAAAGATAATCATGTTTTCATCAACGGTCCTGATCATGCCATAAAATAATTCATCTTTGCACCCTTGGCCGAAGAGAATCCATAGCCATAATCATAACAAAAACTGTCCATCAATGCACTACGGGCCAATGAGGACTTTTTCCATATCATTTGTAACATTACGATCATGATTATACCGAATAATCCCTTGTCATAATCATATCAAGTCCATCTATGCACTACAGACCACAGATGACTTTCAACATAATATAAACATGAGGATGATGACAATGATATAAGAATTCAATAAAACAAGTTCAAGAATTAATTTATTAATTTATCCAAGAACCAATAACGTCCAAATTGTCAACATGATACTTCTTTGTAGAGTAAAATACAAGAATGCTCAGAATAATATTTTTATGAAAAGATATTGGATGAAGCGCAAATGTCAAGGATATTCCACTAATTTCATGTAGTATAGAAGTCAAAACTTTAACCAACTGAGTATAATAAAGAATGGAATAACAAAATAAATCACCATGCATGCGGTGCTTGCACGAATAAAGTTATTCCAATAGAATAATAATAATAACGGAACCGTGTCAAAGAAATTCGCACACCGACGTAATGTTCCAAATGAATAATAAAGAATGGAATAACAAATCACCATGCATGCGGTGCTTCGCGACAGACAAAGTTATTCCAACAGATACTAAATAACGGAACCTGTGTCCCAAGCGTAAAACGCATGCAGGGTGGATGTTTCAACGAGAATAATAAAGATTTAAACCAGTTCTTGGCAGAAAAAGCATTGCATGACAGGATATTCTAATGTAATAATAAAGAATGAAATAACAAAAGAGTTTCACCAAGTATAGGGTAGCCCAGATACTGAGTTATTCCAATGTAATAATAAAGAATGGAATAATGTAGAATTTCACCAAGTATAGGGTAGCCCGCATATACAGGTTATTCCAACAGAATAATAAAGAATAGAATAACAGAAGTTCTCTTCATGAATACAAAAAGAAATAATACCCCTTACGAGTACAACAAATAATATCTCTTACCTTAAGAAGAAGAGTACTGGATATATTGTAACGCCCCCAAAATCAGGACTATTTTTCGTCCTGATCTTGTGCGTTAATATTATCATGTTCTAGCTTTAAAATATTATTTAATGTTAAAATAGCTAAAAATACGGAATAAATTTTTTTCTTTCTTTCATTCCATGAATCGCAACCTTTACGATTCTTCTTTATACTATAATCATATTTATTACATAATTTATTTAATCTGCATAGATATGAATATATGTACAAGTCATTATTTCAAACATATTCCTAATTCATAACAAATGATCTTCATCTATTGAATTATTCAAAGATTTACTTCTCTGTGGTTTACACATGTAAATACCATCAAATGATTCAACACAATCTCAATTAAATCACTAGTCTTCTTTTTTATGCGCCTAATCACGATAGATCGCATCATAGCTTTAACTCCGCAAATTAAGCAAGATTGAACACGGCTACCAAAGAAGTCTAATAAATCTATCATGCATCACATAAAGACATAGGTTTCACATTCACTCATGCATTTATATTCTTGGTGTTCAAGCATATTACAAATGCATTATCACATTTATATCCTGCTGGTAGCAACATACATACCATAGCATACTACACATGTCCTGTATATATCATTCATTGCACATATATATTGAGTTCCCCGACTCAATTCAATAATTAGTCTTAATCTGACATTCATCATTCACAAAGCAAATAATGCAGTTCATAGGTATTACATACTTATAAACATAAATCATGCTAACAGTTATCTATAGTAATTATAAATCCACATAAATAAACTGAGAAACTTGCCTTGAGTGCTGTTTAATGTTATAACTTATCTGCTCAGTGATGATCCTACACAAATTGAGTATATATTCATACACACATTAGTTTCACATACTTAATATAAACTGATTTTTATTTTACATTTAAGTATAATCTTTTTGTTCTTGTCTTAAAACCATTTCACGTTTCTTTAGAAACTTGTCTGTTATAACCTTTTTTATGCACAAAAAGGTTCTCTCATGGTTTTAGTATATAAATACTTTACGTTTGAGAGCATAAACCATCTATAATCCATTTTAAGAATATATTTTTTTGTCTCTATCTGTAAACTTGAGACTATATGGTTATGGATGGTTTTTATCGTGTAAACATAGCTCATATCATTATTCTTTAGTTTTCGAAAAATTTTATGTTTTCGTAATAATCCATGTGCTAAACCATGCTATCACCATGTTCGCAAATGTCTCGCTTGTTAGTAGCTTCGCAACATTTACTCGTGAATAAATTACATTCGTGCTTCCCATGTATTTTATTTTCATACATATGTCATTATGTGCTTCTGCGTTCATAGTCTTAGTTTTAAATTTATAAAACCTTTCGCTTTCAAATTTCGATGTTCAATATAGTTTAAATGGGTTAGCGCATTTTATTTTAATACATAACCCTTTTATATTTCATTTCTCAATTCAGGTTGATCAAATATATGTAATTTCATGTTTACATAATATTTTTATCGCTTTTCTTGCTCACGAATAAGTTTGCGCCATATATAGTCTTTATACTATATTTATATTACTATACTGGTGTTTCATTATAATGCCAAAACTTGACCCTTTTAAGGCATTAACAATAACCACTTGGCTTAATAAATCCCAAGTTCGGAATACTCACCTTTCTTTAGCCTTTACATCTTAAAGTATTAATACACTTTCATATAGAACATTAGGTATTTTATAACTTATGCACTAGAATGTTTTCGAGAAAATTATAAGTTAACTACTACTAGTAAACTAGTGAACTAAACATGCAACCACCTTTGGCCCAATTAGTTTCTACCCACTCTGCTTTCATTGCTTGATCTTCACGAAAAGAACTCTTTTTCTTTGTTTCTTGCCTTAACCAATCTTATTTCCCACATTTTTGATCCATATATGATGAATTTTGGAGATAGTATAAGTGATATACTCACCTATTATAGAAAATATTAAGTTAATCTATACAAATTAATTAGCAAGCTCAACATCATGAAACTAATTCTTCAAAATGTACTTTCTTTGTTATTTCTGATCACCTCTTTCACGCCATTGGGCAACAACCCTTTACTCCTTGACCCTCACTTCACGTAGTTTAATTTCTTACATCTTGATTAATTTGTATTAAGTTTTGGATATATAAATATATATATATATATATATATATATATATAGTGATGTACTCACCTATTTTAGAAACATACAAGTTCAACAATTTGAATCATTTAAACTCGTTGACCGAGAGATTAAAGAAGCCCCTGACCATCCGCCCTGACGTCTTCTTGTCACGCCATCTTCTATGGGCGCAGTTGCTTTGGACATCATGGCCACTTTATAACATTTTAACTTCTAGCTTTCATATGCCAGATTAAAACCAATTTTAAATATGTTATATATAGCATATGAGATTATTTTTTTTTAAAATACGAGTCACCCAATTTGGGTTCATTAGGCAGCCCAAATAAAGCGTCAAAAGTAGACGTTCACAACAGTTTCAATTTCTTCCCAGCTGCACCCTCTCTCGCTAAAACAGTCATAACTTTTTCGTTTTAAAATATTTTTAGGCGATTCTTGAGCCCACGCGAAGCTAACTTCCGGGACTACAACTTTTATTTTTAGACTATTTTCAAATTCGTAACACAAAATTCCAGAAAATTCATGCAAGGGGACTGCTTCGGATCTGTTTTCCAGATTTGGGCAATTTTGACGCACCCACTTTGGCACGTCTTAACTAAGTCGTCCAAACTCGAAATTAGTCCGTTCCGAAGGCTATGGCTAGCTGGGATTGCATACTACAGGACCCCAGAAAATTATAATTTTCCAGCAAGTCTAACTAACCGAAACAATTAGCCGAAAAGTGACCCAACACACTATCTTTTGATTTTTCGTTTTGGCTTAAAATTGCTTTTCGTTCTATTTTGATTTTTTTCCCAAACTCTCTAATTAATTATGTATAGTGTATATAAGCATAGCCTTAGTCTGGGTTTCGCTTAATTCTTTGTTTCTAGCAAAAACAGTCTACAAAGGATTTTTAGCGAACACCTTATGTGCGCTGTTTTAAAATGTAGATTTCATAACCATTCCTTTACTTTCCAAACCCAATTACAATTCTAACTCATTTCCATACATGAAGTATGTAAGTTGCTTATTTCATCACAATCAATCTAACATTATATATAATTGGCCTTGCCAATTACCAGACACAGATTAGCATGATTCATGATTGATTATTACCTATCCCAATTTAAAAGCAACTAACTACTTTAGCATCAACCTTAAATTCCTTATCCAATCACCGTACTAATTAACTATTATCCACTTGAATTCCATAAATTTATCAAGTAGATGAGAACTTACCTCTTAATTCGTTAACATTATAACTCAACCTTTGCTTCAAGCTTGTACTTAGTCGAATTAAATTCTTCTGTTTATAGCTTCTTACTCCGCTCTTCTTCAAATTCAGCTGCTAACTCTAATTCCTTAAAAATTTGATGATGTCTTAATATGGGAGTATGAAGACTTGGGTAATTAGAAAAGAAGAGCATGGAACGAAAATGGGTTAGATAAGGAATGAGAGAGTTGAAGTTTATGTTTGGTGTATATGCTTCTTAATCATCCTTGGCCCCTATTAATTGGCCTCTAGGCAGCCCCTACATGACCTATATATAAGCTCCTAGCTGCCCCCTATGCCTCCTAGTTGACCCTAGCAAAAATCTCTCTTAGGCTTAAAAGCTTACTCATTCATCATACTAACCAAATTTCAGCATATCAATACTTACACACACTTGCACATACCTCATTATAACGTTAAATGTATTATAAAAAAATACATAATTTGGTAATTTATACACTTATAATTATGTATAAAATCATCCCACTAATTAAATACTTAATTAATATGTTAATACTAACCAACTTATCACCATATGCCTATGCAACCCTTTTAGCATGCTTAATACATTAATAGTAATATGTGATTTAATTGATATCCTCTTTGACTCTAAATCACAGTTAGCATACAAAGCTACTAAATCAGTCCCTAGCTTGGCAATTTATCAAACAGGTGGAGTACAGTCCATATATATACATAAAATACATAATTTCTTAGCTTATTGTCCCAGCCTTATAGCTTAAACAATAACAAGTATAAGACAATACATAATGTACCCCAATCACAAAGAAGTCTTAATAGCAATCATCATCATATTGTACTAATTCCAATATAACGACCATTCATGCTACTGATCAATCACTAATAAATCAGTTCTTTATCTTTTAAAGAAACAGGAACGAATGGAAAAAGGGGTTGAATTGGCTTACCTTTGCTTGACTCTTAGAGGCCAAATGCTCTGCTAATCAATCTACCTTGCTTTACTAGCCGAAGCTCTCTATATCACACTTGTTCTGTCCCTTGCTTGGCTGAACGGTTTTACTACTTAGAGAGTTGGTTATATGCAGATTTTTTTCCCTTTCCCAGTCGGTCCTATGGCCACTACTTGGCCTCTACACAGCCACCCTACTAAGATGCAACAATCATTCCTAGTCTAGTTTGCTTGGCCCCTATGGAACCTACTCTGTTTCTTCTTATCTTCTACTTAGCCTACTGACAGCTTCTGGTCCCTAATCAGCCACTCTATAACATAGCCTCTAACTAACTGCTAATCAACTAACTGATTCCTCCCTCTTGGAACCAGTTATACTATTTGCTAACTAATAAGACTTAGCATACTTCACCCAACGTGGTTGCTGGAATGAACAATGAATGGGTTTTAAATTGGGCTTCATGTAAACTTTTAATACTAGTAAAATCCATAACTAACAATTATGAAAGAGGCTTGCAAGCATATATATACTACAATTGGGTTAACCCAATTTATATATATTGGACTTTTAAATAAGGCATGGGTCCAAAATCTTAAAAGGCAATGCAACACATTTGTAATCATACTTGGCAAAACATAGTATGGCCCAATATTTCAATATGAACTCTTATTAATTTGAAACACATGAATTTTTATCTATCATATTCCCTTTTTGGCTAACAACAATAATAGCACATATATCATTAAAATGATGGTTCCATGTAGTTTTAAATAATTCATGATAATACATTATTTCTTTATTTGTTATTAAATAACACTTTTGCTCACATCTTAATATAATTAATCCTCTGAGCACAAGGATAACTTCATATCCAGAATCTCTTCCAATTAAGCCATGTTGGCTTTCCTTTTCATTCTTGATGTTTATATAACATTATATAAATATATACTATTCTTCTCTTCCTTTAATAAATTACCCCTACAATTTATAAATATTTAATACCAATATATTTATTAAGCATAAGCATAACATATTGCATAGTTCATACCCACTTATGCAATATAATATCATACAACATATTATCTAATAAGAATTTTATTTATTTAATTCTTATTTTAATATTACCTAAAAATTTGGATTATCACATTATTTCCCCCTTATAAGGATTCCGTCCCCGGAAATCACAATACCTAATCATTCTTAATCGGTTTAGATCTTATTCTTTCTCGTAACCTTATCGTTGAATCATTTCAACGTACCATTTCCTTAGATTTTTCTTAAAATTTTTAAACAAATCATCTATTTTCACTCTAGGTTTTAAACTTTAACCTTTAATTTAATCATTCAAGATTTCTAAATTTTCGGGTTGTCACATATATGAGTAGTAGCATAATACTTTTCTTATTTCTCTCTACAGTTTATCTCTCTAGAGTTTCAGTGAATTCGTAAGAAATAATGAAGGAATGAGCTTCTATTTATAGAAGAATGGACTGCATAGTAACTAATTCATGAATGGTCCAGATTGATTTACTTTAATTTGACGGTCCATATTTAAAGAAAAAATCTTTTAAATAAAATATAATATATTCTATTTATAATCTAATAAAACGAATAACTTTATAAAAAATTTTACTATGCAAACACTATGCAGGCACTATGTAAATACTATGCATAATAAAATATAATATATTCTAATTATTGTCTAATAAAATAGATAACTTTATAAAAGTATTTTGTTTTATATAAAAAGATTTTACTATTAGTCTAATAAAACGAATAACTTTATAAAAGTATTCTGTTTTATATAAAAAACTTTTCTGTTTTATTACAATAATAATACCAATAAAACAAAACTGAGTGACTTATCATGTAAGCATCAATAATCAATACCGTGTGTGTAAGACCCCGAATTTTATGAAATAAAAGTATTCAATTTTTCTTATAATTACTATTCAGTAAATGGTTACATTGATAAAAAGCAAAGTTAAGGGTGCTATATGAATTTTTTCAAAATACGCAAGTGGTTATAAAATACTCATTGTTGTCGGGGAATATTCGTTTGGTCGTGGAATATTCTTTCTGTCGGGGAATATTCGTACGACGGCGCAACCATTTGTGGGTCCCATAAAGGATAACGGTCGGATGAAGAAAACGACAAAGTTTGAGTTTTTATAAATAATTGGCGTAGTTATTCTGTGCTAACACTTGTTGGAATACTCTATGGTTAAAATAAAGTAATACGTCTGGCGTTGTTTGCGATGGCACACGGCTTTTGCAGTATTTTTTGAATTATTGATTCTTAGGTAAGAAGACACTACTCAATAATTGTTACAGTAATTACTGTTCAATATTTTATTTTATTGATTCAATAATTGTTGCGTTGATATTTTATATTATTGTTGTTTTAATAATTGTCACTGCACAGTATCTCCATTATCAGATCAATAATTCATATTATTTGAATAATATTATTAGATAGCATTATTGGCAATATCTAGAAAGTTCTGTCTAAGGAGAGGTTTGGTCACCTAATTGCGCGCCAGTAAGGAGAAATCCTTATCGAAAAGCCCCCTCTTTCCTGGGAACTGTCTGGTTGTCATTATTGTGATTCTGTAATATTATTTGTGAATAATTAATTATTGATTTATATGATAAGGAAATATTTATTTGATGTGGATATAAATGATGGATTTATTTATGTGGTTATAAATGAAAGAGTTAATGTTGAGGTGTTTTATCACTATTTTGTCGGATTGGAGGTATTAGAAGATCAAATTGGTGTTCTTACAGCTTTATTGTGTGAGTTATAATATTTAATCCGACCGTTGGATCGTTGTGATTTTTGTATATGTTATACATATATAAGTTGAGTATATGTTCACAAATTTTGAACCGTTAAAAATGAAAGAATGATTTGTTATGAATTTTAAGAGGTGACTGATTCAAAAATTAGGTTTATAAATGATTTTGGTGGAAAATTCTAGAAATGGGTGGGCCCCACTTTTAGTTGTTGGGGAAGATGGCTGATTTTTGGTGGGTGGAATAGTAGCAGGTGAAGCCATCAGGTAGCAGGTCAAGTCTGCTTCGGCGTGCTAACATTTTCCTATAAATAGAGGGCTAATTTAGAATTGAAAATCACACCAGAATTCATAAGTTTTCTCTTTTTCTCTCTAGATTATCGAGTGTATTTTGTGAGTATTTAGATACTTGGTGAGTTGCTATTCATCAGTGAAAGTTTCCTTCAGTATCATATCCGATATCCAATCGGTGTCTTTCTTTTTTTGAGGTAAGGGATAGTAAGGGATATTAAGGGATGTTATATTCTTCATAATGATGTTATTCTTTCAATATCATTATACTAAAATATTGGTATGGATCTTATTGTGGAATTTTTTTACCTTTTTGACTCGGGATTACTATTCACGTATACGGCACTATTTACGTATATGATATTATTTATGTATACGATACTATGTATGAATACGGAGTACTATTCATGAGTTACTATTCACGAGTTACTATTCAAGGGTACTATTCATGACAAAATTAGTTTCTTTTTCTGACCAAATTATAGTTGATTTATGAATATTACTCTTGAGATTAAATCTAGATGTTTTGATTATATTGATTTTACTATTATATATAACATTTTTATAACCCTAACGATGATATTTCTCTTTGACTTGAGTGTAAAGATGGGTAAATTTTTGGTATGATCGTGACTATAGGTTCTCTTTGGCCAGTAGTGCAAAGTTGAATTGTTAACTGGTATGATCATGACCATTGAATTTACAATTGAATATTTTTAGCTTAAGTGCAAAGGTGAATGGATCAACATGGTTATAATTATTGTTTATATAAATTCTGAAATGATTATATATTTCTTTGAGATATTGATATATTTGGCCTGTAGTGCAAATATGAACTGTTGATGAATATATTTAGCATGTAGTGCAAATATGAACTGTTGAAGAATATCTTTGGCATGAAGTGAAAAGATGAATTATTGATGAATATCTTTGGCCCGTAGTGCAAAGATGACCTGTTGTTGAATATCTTTGGCCTGTAGTGCAAAGATGACTTGTTGATGAATATCTTTGGCCCGTAGTGCAAAGATAAATTTATTAGTATGATTATGAACATGAACTGTGATTTGGTATAACCATGATCTTTGATGTTTCAGGTGATGAAAATTATCTTTGTCCTGGATGAGAAAAGTAATTTAGAACTACAATTACGATTATGAGTTATACATTTGATTGTGGACAGGAATTGTTGATTGATATTACAGGGATAAAACATTGTTGGTGGACTTTTAAAATGGAGAAGATAATAGATTTTATGGTCTATTTGACTCTTCTAATGGATTGCTCGTTCCGCTGCAACTATGGTTGAAAAGTTTTATCATCTACCATATGTTCTAAATCTCTGATTTATTACTGATGAAGGCTATTGATAATTTAATTATCTTTAGTCATGATATTCTTTACTGAGCTAGTTGTGCTCACCCTTTTGCTTCACAATTTCTTTCAGGTAATAAAAGTGTAGCTGGGTCGAGCGGAGGATAATAGGAGAATAGAACGGTGGTCTATAGCTGTTCAGGTTCTCTCTAAATAGTATAAAAATAATTTTATTGAGACTTTAGATAAGTGTGTCGTATTATATACGTCATTTGATATTTAATTTTGGTGAACCGAATAGGGTGAGGTGAACTCAACTTTGGAAGGGTGTTTTGCCACTATCATACAAGATGTCTAATGACATACAAACTCGTGTTATCATAAGACAGGGTTGTGCACATCCACTTGCGGAGTATATCTACGAGCACTACCTATATAATCTTGGTGTTTGTTTGGAGTATAATTATCAATTAGAGATAGTGGAGATAATTATATGTCAAGAGAAGACTCACCATTGGAAAGAATATGATAGTAATCTTCTCATTTTTCTTTGGGGTCTATTGGGTCAACCAAGGATAATTCTGTGGCCATATGATATCTATCATAACCTAGACGCATGGCCTCCCATGTACGAAGGTTTCCTTGAGCACTTCCCAAAGATTCTAATTTCTAAAACAATTTTTGACTATACCTTTATGTAAGGTGTCCTTGTGGCGTGCTATCCAAGGTTGGGATGAGAGTCACAATTGGTATATATTTGTATCCAAACTCACAGCATATGTGTTGTTGTATTTTGCACGACAATTGTTGTAATAAAGTTGTAGTTGTTTTTTGTACCATGTATTTGGCGACTCAGAATGGGTTGGGTGGAATGGACCTGTTTAGGGGTTGTCACAAAGGTGTCTACTATGCAACCACGCCAGACATCGATTTTTTACTACCGAAAGTAGTTCAACAGCTTTAACGGTAGAAACTTCCGTAGTTATTTTCATACAAATATTTTTTTCGCTTTCTCGATCCGACAATAATTCCGCCAGGGTCCACTTAATGATTGTCTTCAGTGCATGGATATTCCCCGACAAAAAGAATATTCTCCCACCAATCAAATATAATATGACAACTTGCATACTTTGCAAAATTTATAAATATTACCCACAACTATAACATTATATCAAATTCATTCCATAATATTCTAAAAAAATATTTCGAAATTTAAATCTTTATTTATAAAATATGGGGTCTCACAGCTTATTATTATTACTATTATTATTATTATCATAATTATTATTATAATTATTACTATTATTATTATTACTATTATAGTTATAATAATAATAATTATTATTATAATTGTTGTTATTATTATTTTATTCTTATTATTATTATTATTATTATTATTTTTATTATTATTATTGTAATTATTATTATTATTATTATTATTGTTATTATTATTACTATTATCATAATAATTATTATTATTATTACTATTATTATTATTATTATTATTATTATTATTATAATTATTATTTTATATTTATTGTAATAATTATTACTATTATTATCATTATTAGTATTATTATTATTATTATAAATATTATTATTATTATTACTATTATAATAATTATTATTTTTATTATAATAGTAGTAATTATTATTATTACTATTATAATTATAATAATAATAATTATTATTATTATTATTTTCATTATTATTATTACTATTATAATAATAATAATAATAATAATTATTATTATCATTATTGTTATTATTATTATTGTTATTTGATTTGGGCATGAATTTTTAGGGGTAAATTTGATTTGGGCAGAAATTTTTAGTGTGAGATGAAATGTGAGCTTTTAGAAATTGGAAGAATTGAGATGAAATATATAGATGTCATACAGTTTTATTAAAGTCTTATTATTGGTAAGTTAAAAAACAGAAAAGGAAGCGAGAAAGAATTAGTAAAAGAGTTATGTTATGTTACGTATTGTAATAAATTCATGCCGAATTATAGTTGTCAAATATATTAAATATAGAAGTAGATAAAATTTTAAATTTGACACTATTTATTACATATATTTTTTAAAAAATAATATTAATATTTATTCATAAAATTAATAATAAAAAAATTGACGTAAATATTTACAAATATATTATTTTCTTATTAAAATATCTTATTTGTTAGTAATTAAAAAGAAAAAAGAGAGAAAAATAAGACCAACTAGATTGCTCACCGTGGATAGAATATTGGGTTATTTACACTTCTTAGTACATTTTAAAAAAAAAGTTACAATAAAAGTGCATTCGAAAAATATTTACAGAATTAATGAATTTTTAATATTTTATTTACATAATTAGTGCATTTGGTATCCCTTTAATTTAGTTGAGTGTTTTAATGAGTTGCTGATGTGACAAATCAATTTTTTAAATTTTAATTGTTCTCGATTTTTGTGCATAATATGTGACAATTTGAATTGCATTCTTATCCCATTTGTCGTTTCTCTCTCTTTCAATTGGAAACTTATTTTTTAATTTCGGAACTTAGAAACTAAATTTCGCTTTTTCTCAGTGTGCCGCCTCTGGTTGTAATATTCCATATGTCGCTGCTTCGTTTGGCTTGTTTATGGGCGTCACCGCTCCATCTTCTTATTTCTTGGTTGTCGTCGTTGGTGGTATTCTTCTTTTGTGGTTGTCGCCGTTTGTGATTTGTTGGTTTTGTATAGGATGGTTTCTACGATAAAGAATGTTGGGAGGATGGTTGATAAGAAGAATGATTGGAAGAGAAAAAGAATTAGGGAGAATGATTCCATTAAGAATGTGAAGAAATATGTCAAGGTGAAGGCTAGTGTGGTAAAGTCCCCAAAGTATTGTGGGTGTGGGATACGAGTACGAATTTGTATATCGTCAAAGGGACTCGATTAGTACAAATTGCATCAGATCCCACACCCACAATACTATGATGAAATCCCACCGACTCCAAAGTGGATATTGAACCTTCCCCAACCTTTTGATGACTATTTTTGTGACAACCCCAAAATAGGTCCATTCCATCCAACCCATTCTGAGTCGCCAAATACATGGTACAGAAAACAACTACAACTTTATTACAACAATTGTCGTGGCAAAATACAACAACATAAATGTCTTTGTGAGTTTTGATACAAATATATACCAACCGCGACTCACATCCCAACCTTGATAAAGACGTCACCACGACATCTTGTATGATAGTGGCAAAACACCCTTCTAACGTTGGGTTCGCCTTCACCCTAGTTGATTCACCAAATATAACTACTAAATGATGTATACAACACACTTTTCTATCTTTGTTTAGGAGAATCTCCACATAGAGACCACCGCTTCTATTCCCTCGCTATCCCCGTCAACGACCCAAATTTACACTCTTATTACACAAAAAGGAATTGTGAAGCAAAAGGGTGAGCACAACTACTAGCCCAGAAAGAATATCATGACTAAAGATAATTAAATTATCAATAGCCTTAATCAGTAATAAATCAGAGATTTAGAACATATGGTAGATGATAAAACTTTTCAACCATAGTTGCAGCGAAACGAGCAATCCATTAGAAGAGTCAAATAGACCATAAAATCTATTATCTTCTCCATGTTAAAAGTCCACCAACAATGTTTTATCCCTGTAACATCAATCAACAATTCCTGTCCACAATCACATGTATAACTCATAATCGTAATTGTAGTTCTAAATTCCTCTTCGCACCCAAGACAAAGATAATTTTCATCACCTGTCTTTACCTGAAACATCAAAGATCATGGTTATACCAAATCACAGTTCCTGTTCATAATCATACTAATAAATTCATCTTTGCACTACGGGCCAAAGATATTCATCAACAAGTCATCTTTGCACTACATGCCAAAGATATTCAACAACAGGTCATCTTTGCACTACGGGCCAAAGATATGCAACAGGTCATCTTTGCACTACGGGCCAAAGATATTCAACAATAATTCATCTTTGCACTACGGGCCAAAGATATTCACATCTCAAAGAAATATATAATCATTTCAAAATCTATATAAACCATAATTATAACCATGTTGATCAATTCACCTTTGCACTTAAGCTAAAATATTCAATTGTAAATTCAATGGTCATGATCATACTAGTCACAATTCAACTTTGCACTACTGGCCAAAGAGAACCCATAGTCATGATCATACCAATAATCTACACATCTTTACACTCAAGTCAAAGAGAAATTCCATCACCAGGGTTATAAAAATGTTATATATGATAATAAAAACAATATGATCAAAACATGGATTTAATTTCAAGAGTAAGATTCATAAATCAACGATAATTTGGTTAGAAAAAGAAACCAATTTTTTTTCGTGAATAGTACCCGTGAATAGTACTCGTGATTTGTACATAAGATCAGATACGTAAATAATGTCATATACGTAAATAATGCCATATACATGAATAAGGTCAGATATCGTGAATAAAGTGCCGTATACATGAATAGTAACCCCGACTCAAAAAGGTAGAAATTCTACAATAAGATCCATACCAATATGTCAATACAATGATATTGAAGGAATAACATTATTATGAAGAATATAACATCCCTTAATATCCCTTACTATCTCTTACTATCCCTTACCTCAAAAGAGCAGCACTTCTAACTGGATATCGGATATGACGCTGAAGGAAACTTGCACTGATGAATAGCAACTCATCAAGTATCTAAATACTCACAAAATACACTCGATAATCTAGAGAGAAAAAGAGAGAAAACTTATGAATTCTGGTGTGATTTTTAATTCTAACTTAGCCCTCTATTTATAGGAAAATGTTAGCATGCCGAAGTAGACTTGACCTGCTACCTGATGGCTTTACCTGCTACTATTTCACCCACCAAAAATTAGCCATCTTCCCCAACAACCAAAAGTGGGGTCCACCCATTTCTAGAATTTTCCACTAAAATCATTTATAAACCTAATTTCCGAATCAGTCACCTCTTAAAATTCATAACAAATCATTCTTTCAATTTTAACGGTTCAAATTTTGTGAACATATACTCAACTTATATATGTATAACATATCCAAAAATCACAACGATCCAACGGTCAGATTAAAAATTATAACTCACACAATAAAGTCAGTAGAACAATCGATTTGATCTTTTAATACCTCCAATCCGGCAAAATACTCGACAAAATACCTCAACATTAATTCCTTCATTTATAACCACATAAATAAATCCATCATTTATATCTGCATCAAATAAATATTTCCTTATCATATAAATCAATAATTAATTATTCACAAATAATATTACAGAATCACAATAATGACAACCAGTGCGCCCCAAGAAAGAGGGGCTTTCCGATAAGGATTTCTCCTTACTAGCAAGCCAAGCATTAGGTGACCAAACCTCTCCTTGACAGTAACTTTCTAGACATTGTCAATAATGCTATCTAATAATATTATTCAAATAATATGAATTATTGATCCGATAATGGAGATATCTTGTGCGATGACAATTATTGAAACAACAATAATATAAAATATCAACGTAAAATTATTGAATCAATAAAATAAAATATTGAACATAATTATCGTAATAATTATTGAGTAGTGCCTTCTCAATGTAAGAATCAATAATTGAAAAATACTGTAATACCGCAATGGCATTTCTTGTGTAACTACGCCAGACATCGTATTTTAACCACCGTGTATTCCAACAAGATTGTTAATTCAGAATAACTACGCCAATTATTTATAAAACTCAAATTTGTCGCTTTCTTCATCCGACAATTATTCTCATTATGGGGCCCATAAATGATCAAGCACCGTGCATTTAATATTCCCCGACAGAAAGAATATTTCACCACTAAACGAATATTCCCCTACAACAATGAATATTTTATAACCACTTGCGTATTTTGAAAAAAATTCATATATCACCCTTAACTTTAACCTTTTATCAATTTAACCATTTACTAAATAGAAAAATTGAATACTTTTATTTCATAAAATTCGGGGTCTTACAATTTTCTTTAGGGTGCTGCTTTCCTCTTTTCATTCCACGCGAAGTTCAAGATTACAGCAAGAGAGGGAGAGACGATGGAACCCTAACCTTTTGCCTCACTTTACTGCAAGAGATAGAGACGATTTCGTGCGAGAGTTGGATGAGAGAGAAAGAGAGAGATCGAAATGAGAGTTGAATGAATGTTGTCTGTAAATGGCCAAGTGTTTTAATTGTTTTGGGGGAAATATCATTATTTGATATAAAGCTTATTCCTTGCAGATTTCTAACAGCAAGGCCCTTGGTGCTCGGGTGGTAGAATGATGAAAATTCAAGCGTTTGGTCGTGGGTTCGAGTCTGAGGAGATGCAAGTTTTGAGATAAATTTAAAAAACCTGCCATGTCATTAGACAAATGTCAAATTTTATTATTAAATACCACGTCATACCTGGTGACGTGTGCCACGTAGGCGCCGCGTGTGCCACGTCACCAAGTCAATGCACATGTGGCGCCTCGGGGTTCAAAGTCCAAATTTCTTACTAGAAAAGGTCTCAGTTTGCGTTGACCGGAAGAAAGGGGCTCAATACCCAAATATCAGAAAAGTTGAGTGGTTGGTTTTGTATTTAACCCATGCAGTAATTACAGTGACAATTATTGAATGAAATTGAGTGACTTCTTACGTAAGCATCAATAATCAGAGATACTGTGCAATATCATGTGCTACTGTGCAATACCGCATACCACTGTGGAACAAAACGTATTACTGTACTTTTATCATCGGGTATTTTAACAGTTTAACGATAAAAGTCTTCCCGTTATTTTATGAAAATGTTATTTTTGTCGCTTTCTATATCCGAAAGTTATTCCATTGTGGGGTCCACCAATGCTTGCGTCGTCGTACGAATATTCTCCGACAAAAAGAATATTCTCCGACCAAACGAATATTTTATGTCAACTTGCTTACTTTGTAAAATTTGCACATATCACCCATAATTATATGATTATATCAAATCAACATCTTACTATTTAAAATAATATTTTAAAAAAATTAAATTTTTATTCATAAAAAATTAGGGTCTTATAATTAGGTTTAGACTTCACCACACCTATTAACTTATATAGATGTGAGATTTATGTGAACTATGTCAAGACGCACTATGTCCCACTTGAGACTTTTGTGTAGCTTTTGTTAGTTTTATATAATAATAATTAAGAGAAATGAGTTTAATAATTATAATCTTTTTTTCAATATTTGATATACACGAAAAAAGAATACTATTGGAAATTTATATCTATATATATAATAAAAAATACAAAATCATCGTTCAACACTACTTTTTAAGATGGCCCTCTAAAATTTAGTAATAAATTCTAGTTATAAACAAAATTATGTTATTCTTAAAGACACAAAAAAAAAATTCTAGAAATAAGTTGAATAGATTCTTTTAAAAAAAAAATTTAAACAATTTGTTACCAAGATTAATTTATAGTAATATTTGCACAGTAAAAATTAGCTTAAAAATTCTTCAAATATTAAATAAAAATTTAAAACTCTCAATTTAGGCAAATATGGACTTTGGCATACTATTATTAACCGTTGGGATGTTATTTCAAACGTTTTTCATCATTATTTTGTCCCTACTTATTTAAGTTGAGGAAGGGTATTCAAGTAATAACATTTGTTTTCCTTTCTTTTATTTTATATTAAGATAATGAAGGGAAATTATATTTTATGTCCAAATCTCAAAATTGAAATGAAGTAGAGTAACTATTTTCTTCTTTTTTTTTATCTTTCAAAACTCATAAACATAATAATGTAAATGAAATTAGAGCTTATTAAAAATATACATATGTCATTTTGATAAACTCCATCCCCTTTTTTATTTGTTTTTAGAAAGTGAAATTTATTTATTTATTATTTATCGTTTGTAGATTTTAAAAAAAGGATCAATGATTAAATTTATCATATTATCTTTATATTAAATATTTATTTATCATATTATTTTTTATATTAAATATTAACTTGAGATAATACTTCATATTTTTTTCTCAACAAGATATAAATAATATTATATCTTTAAAATCTATAAAATTTTACTTTGGGAATCATGTTATTGAGAAAGTATAATCCTTATAACGAACTGATATTTTCACATAAAAATTTAATATTTTCAGATAAACATCTAGTAAAAATGTCAATTTTAACATGTGTAAATATCATAATCTTAATTGGTCAATTAATCGATACGCAAATCGAGAGATAATCTTTCTTTACGCGTCAGTATTTGTCAATTATATGATAAGTAGTTGTGCCCGTGCCTTCGACACTACATAAATGGTAGAATTTATCTTAAACTTTAGACGGCTCAAATAATTTATTAAGATGAGCAAGAAATTCAAATTTAATTGTATTTTGTTACGGATTGGATACTTAAATACTATCATTTTTAACCTGCATGTGGAAATATGAGTAAGTTTTGATCCATATATTATTCCCTCCAAAGGAGTCTTATAAACAAACTGGAGTTCCCATTAACATTATAGATCAAAATATGTATTCGATCAAAAGAAAAAGAAGAATCAGAAGAGTTCAATCGGAAAAGGAAAATGGTGCTGGTATTGGCCATAAAAGAATACGTAAATCGAATGATACAAGACATTTCTGGCATGAAGGTGTTGAATTAATTTTTATTAATCTTAATTGGGACCACACATGTATATTATTAATGTGTATTATCATGTATAAGTCTAAATTTAAGTGATCTAATTAAATTTTAAATAGGCTTAAATTTAAATTGATGAGAGACCAATTTAAAAATAGTTAAAAGATAATAACTGTCCTTTAGCAGTTTGTTCACACGAATTAAGCTTACGTTTTCTTTTCTACATTATTTTCTCTGTATCCCGTCAACAGAGAAATTCAGTTCTAAAATACGCATCAGAAAGATCTCAACCGTTTGTGGTACACTTCGGTTATGTTCTTTCTTCTTCTTTTGTTTCAAAAATGGTTATATTTATTAGCATGATTAATTTCTACGTAATTAATTTCAACAGAAGGTCCTCATTCTGGATTCCGAAACGGTAATTAATTCTCATTCTTTTATATATATAATTTGTACTACCGTATTGGTATTGTTTCCATTTTCCGTAATTTACCCCCAAATTTGAACTATATTAGGATAAACTATTGATAGTCAGATTGATACTGTATTGGTATTGTAGCAAGCTTTGTTTAAGACGATATTTGGGTTTAATAAGAGAATTTCAAATGAGATTGGTGGTTCTAATTACTGTATTATTATTTTTTTTAATTATTTTTTTCGTTTTCTAGTGATGTTTTTCAGAAAGTACATTTATCCTATAGTCTAGATTAAAAGTCTGTCAATGATTGCCATTGTTATAGTACTTTACAATTTCCAAAATTTGGCACTATTTTTGGTATTTGTCCCTAGTTTTATAGTGACGTTTTTCAATCAGTACATTTTTTTGGATAGGTTTAGAATAGAAGTTTGTCAATAATTGCCATTGTTATAGTACTCTAGCATTTCCAAATTTGACACCATTTTTCCGTATTTGAAGTTGGAAATAACTATTGTTGTTGAAGTGATATTTAGGCCAGCTTTTTATTTTTTCCTTATTCTTAGCTGTTGATTATATGAAACTAAAATTTATCTCTTTTGGAGCGGAATGAGTATATAGCATGCAGTTTCATTCATTCAACTGTATAAATGTGGAGAGTTACAGTATAAATAGAGGTTTAGACTTTTGAGAAAGAAAAAAAAAGGGTGGGTTCTGTGAGCCTATATTTGAAGTTTAGTTCTTTACTTTTTAGTGAGTTGAAAGCCAGTGCTGCAAAAGACCTAGAAGATTGTTTTGCATCTTAAAGGAGGTTAGGCTGTTGGATCATATGTTTGATTTTTTTCATTTTCCAAGATAGTAGTACTCCCTGTCTCCCAAAATTAGAGATACATTTTTCTTTCCGGTTCATTCTAAAATTAGAGATACATTTTATTTCTTAATTTGCCACTACTTTGTTATTATCATTCCTAACATCACACCATGACTACTAAATACACAATATCCGTAAAAATTGTTATTTTGGAAATGCATTACTAATTTTGAAACAAAGGGGGTAGTTATGCAATGGAGTCCTGTCAGCCTTTTGAAGTTGGCAATTATTCCTCCTGGGAAATCAAGTTTTCCAACATAATTTAACAGTCTATTTGGAAATTTAGATTAGGAAAAAGGAAAGGAGAATAATGAGTAATTAGTTAGGAAAAATGAGGAAAAGGAGATTGGTCATCCATCCTCGTCGGTGTTTAACTTAGGAGGGAAAGGATGGGAAGTCAGGATTTGTTTTAGTAAAGTGAAGAAAGGTGCTGATAGTCTAATACCAATGAAAGCCACACTTTAATACCAATGAAAGCCACACTTTCTTATTACATCATGCTGTGGTAATTAACTATAGGAAAACAATGAAAAAAAAATATCTAAAGGGAAAAAGTATTTGATTTTGTGTGCCACATGCTTGCGTATAACCCCTATAGTGTTGATTTTTTTTTTATTTCATAACAAGAGAATACAATACTGCACCAAAACTTTACTGTAGTGATTGTATTTGAGAAATTTAGAAATCCTTTTAATGGGTATATCAAACTTTTTACTTTTTAATGATTTGCAGGTTAGTATTGTGAGTGTTGTGTATTCCCAGTCAGAGCTTCTTCAGAAAGAAGTATTTTTGGTAGAACTAGTAGATTCCATTTCCAAGTCAAAAGAACCAATGTCGTATCTCAAGGCTGTTTATTTCCTGCGACCTACATTAGGGAATATTCAGCATATGAAGAGACAAATGGCCAATCCTCGATTTGGAGAGTATCATCTTTGTAAGTTTTTGTAGTATGAGAGAGAAATTTGCAAATGGAATAGTTTTATTGAAACACCCAGATATTCTTCTTACGCATTGTTTCATGCGTAAAGTACATGATCAATTGAGAAAATGTTGTCATATAGTTTTGTTGATTGACGAGTTCTTCCAAATGCTCAACAAAATAACTACCTTTTTCAGAATTAATATGCTATACTGATTAAATTCATATTGCTCTTTACAGTTTTCTCCAACATATTGAACAATACTCAGCTGCATATTCTAGCTGATTCGGATGAACATGAAGTTGTCCAACAAGTACAGGTACATTCCTTTTTGTAACCACATAATGCTTGACCAGACATTTAGTTGTTCATTCCTATAACCAATTTTTTAAAAAGAATTTCAGCTATACTCAAATTGAAACTAAATTTGTTTGGTTTTATTGTATATGAATCCTTTTTTTGTGTTGTAAACCAAGGTTCTCAGACCCGGACTGGTCATCGAACCGGAAAAGGTACCGGATGGATGGGTTTTCAGCCAATGGTTGAATCGTTATTGACCCAATGACGTCATTAATATATAAAAATATATATTATTAGTAATTAATAAAAAATTTAAAAATCTCATTTTTTATGAACTAAAACATAATAAAGTTGAGTTAAAATATTATTAAAAGTGTTTAATATTAAAAAAAAAAATGTACAAAAAAAAAACGGGTCAATGTATAACCGGTTTTACGGGTTGAACCACCAGTCCGACCGGTGGGTAAACCGGGTTTTGACCAAAATTGGTTTTTTTGTTCAAACCGGACCGGAGTTCCAACCGGTTCCGGTTTTTACCGGTCCAACCGGCAGTCTGGTCCGATTTTTAAAACCATGTTGTAAACACATATCATATTACCAGACACTTTTTCGTGTATCTTATGTGGCTGCTGACTATCTACCCAATAATGAATATTTGTAGTAGAGAGTTTACTGTGTTACTCAAATTGAAACTAATTTGTTTGATTATTAATAGTTGCAGATATTGATGTAGTTTTGCTTACCATGTTGAAGTCATTTTGTACTCTCTGTTTGTGTCCTTTCCTTTCCTTTCCTTTCCTTTCCTTTCATGTACCTAATTATATAATGACAACTATTTCATAAATTGACTGAGCTTTGAAGTTCTTGCTTTTAATTTTGTTTATGGATGGAATGTGTTTTTGTTTGTTAGCTAGTTTGCTTTCTTCCACACAACTGCAGAGTGGAAACCCTTTCATTGCTATCCCACCTGTTTTTTCAGTAAAGTTAAGCGTCAATTATTTTAACATTACATAGTTCTAGACACCATTTGTTAATGCTTTAGAACAGACATTAGTATGATTATTACATTGTTTCTGCAGGAGTTCTATGCTGACTTTGTTGCAGGTGACCCTTGCCATTTCACTTTAAATATGACATCAAATCACATGTATATGCTCCCGGCAGTTGTCGAACCTTCAAATTTGCAGCACTTTTGTGATCAAGTTGTTGATGGACTTGCTGCTATCTTCTTGGCATTAAAACGACGACCTGTTATTCAGTATTCACGGACATCTGATATTGCTAAAAGGATTGCACAGGAGGCAGAGGTGAGAAAGCAAAATGTTTAAGGGACTTTATTTGAATTGTTTTTTTTAATACATTTTTGTAATTGTATACCTTGAGAATATAGATGCTTTTCTACTTTCATAGGTTAGTTCCTGAGGAGCTTGATTTACTATAGTTACATGGTTGTTATTTTGTATGTTTGGATTAATAATTGTACTGGGTTAGTGGATTCTCGTTCCTTTGAGGATTTTAACATCAGTCACAAATTGATATTGACATTTTGTTTCATTCTTGGATATGCAGAAGCTGATGTACCAGCAGGAAAGTGGTCTGTTTGATTTCAGACGCACAGAAATTTCTCCTATGTTGCTTGTAATTGATAGGCGGGACGACCCTGTCACTCCACTGCTGAATCAGTGGGCATACGAGGTACTTTTGTCAGTTTGTGATATGACTGTAAAGTTGGTACTAGTGTTGTCATTGCTACATATCTGGAGCAATGATTTGAAGTTTACATGATGGTTAAAATTAAAAATAAATGTAGTTCACTCATTATTAATGTTTGACAGGCAATGGTTCATGAGTTGGTAGACATTCAAGACAATAAGGTGGATTTAAGAAACATTGGCAAATTTTTGAAGGATCAACAGGTTAGTTTTTCTATTCATTACTTGCAACCCACAAAGAAAAGGGCATCGTTGCACTATCTTGATTTCCACGGCTGATGCATCATGGATTGCTATCCATGCTTACAGGAGGTTGTTCTGTCATCTGAACAAGATTCCTTTTTTAAAGCTAATATGTATGAGAATTTTGGAGATATTGGAATGATTATCAAGCGAATGGTGGATGAGTTTCAGCAAGTTGCAAAAAGTAACCAGAATATTCAGACAATAAGTTTGTTTTGAGTGATCACTTTTGTTTATTTGTATTTAGTTATTAAACATTTTTGGTAAGTATAGCAATTGGGGACATTTCTTTAATCGTCAAATCTTTGAGTTCTTCAGAAGACATGGCAAAATTTGTTGACAACTATCCATAATATAGAAAAATGTACGGCAATGTCTCAAAGCCCTGGTTACAGAAATGAGCAAGATAGTTGAAGAGCGAAAACTCATGTTAGTTTCACAAACTGAACAAGAATTGGCTTGCAATGGTGGCCAAGGGGCAGCATTTAAGGTTGTTTGGTACTTTATATAAATTTTCAACTGTAACTTTTTACTATATTTATTTATAAATTTTTGTAAATGAGCCTGAGTTTGGGTAGCAACATATCTCTCTGTGATCATTATTTTCCTTTGACATGGATGATGGAACTTGGATTAAAGTTCAATATTTTAAGTTATATTAATTTCTATTCGATCATTATCATTATCATTATCATACCTCATATCTCTTTATAACATATTTTATATTTATAGTGTATAATTTTAAAATGTTGTGGATAAATTGATTGAGACTATCATCATGATCTCATTTCTTACATGTGCTTCTGTACAGGCTGTAATGAATCTTTTGAACAATGAAAGTGTCTCTGATATTGATCGTTTACATCTTGTCATGTTATATGCGTTTCGGTATGAGAAGGAGAGCCCTGTTCAGCTGATGCAACTGTTCAACAAATTGGCTTCTCGATCTCCCAAGTACAAGCCTGGGGTAAGAGAACTAAGAATTCTAGTTTACATATTTTCTTCTGACTACCTTGCATCTTCTGTTTGTCCTTCGTATGTGTACATTTGCTGTTATGGTCTGTTCCCATTAAATTATTTATAGAAGTATGAGAAAGAAAGAAATTACGAGTTAGGTTATATTTGATCATATTAGCAATGATTTTCCTTCTCAAAGATGATTTAAAACTTTGTGAGAAAGAAAGAAATTAGGAGTTCTGTTATATTTGATCATATTAGCAATGATTCTCAATGATAATTTAAAACTTTGTTATGATATACTCCATCCCAATTTTAGTGAGCT
This sequence comes from Panax ginseng, assembly GCA_020205605.1. Taxonomy (NCBI): domain Eukaryota; kingdom Viridiplantae; phylum Streptophyta; class Magnoliopsida; order Apiales; family Araliaceae; genus Panax; species Panax ginseng. The sequence continues at coordinate 133,844,386 of CM035145.1, read as the reverse complement.
TCTATTTGGGATGTCTCACAAGATTGAGCTCATTCTATATCTAACCATTCGTCTATTCATGATTCTAGTGTTTCTGTCATGTGGTTATAGAAAAAGTAAAGCACCTCATTACAGTTATCATAAAAATATATGCCGGGCCTGCCGGTTAAAACCCGCTCACTTAGGTTGGGACAGAGGAAGTAATTAATTAATAACGACCTAGATTTCCTTTGATACAACAGATCCAACTTCTGTCATTCTTTTTGACCTTTTGAAGGATGCTGTGGGTTTCTTTGCTAGACTAACACATGCACATTTTGAGGATTTACCATCTCTTAGAGGCTCAATTGGACCAGAAACTTTGTGGAAAATTGTGATTTTTACTGCTCTAGCTGTAAGAAATCTTACTAATTTTACTTAATTGACCACAATGAAATGGCAGCTTGTGCAATTCCTTTTAAAGCAAGCAGGTGCTGATAAGCGAACTGGGGATCTTTACGGGAACCGGGATTTTCTGAATATTGCTCGTAACATGGCTCGTGGGCTCAAGGTTTTACTTGCAACTTTGAGGTTCTTTTTTTCATTGGGGAAACTGTTCCTAGGTGCTTAAGTTAGTTTCCCTTACTAATTGCAGGGGGTTGAGAATGTTTACACCCAACACCAGCCTCTTCTATTCCAAATTATTGAAAGCATTACCAAGGGGAGGTTGAGAGATGCAGACTGCCCTCTTGCTGGAAATCACTTTCAGCAGGCCAGGTCTGTGATTTGAAATTAATTCCCTGGTTGCATTTCTAAATCAAGCATAAATATTTTAGCCTAAACTGTTTGCATCCATATTCCATACTTCACAATTGTACAATTTCCTGTGGTTCCAATTTTTAGTTTAGTTGATTTTGGTAAATGCAAGTGGTTTAGATACAATTTCTTTATTGGCGAGATAATTTTCAGGTAAAGGAAATGTCAAAATGTTAAATTTCAGAATTTATTCAACTTATGGTTATTTAAGAAATTCATTCTTCATAAAATTCATGTGTCGTGGCAAGTAACATTTGACTAATTTAATGATAATAAAGATGAAAACATAAGAAAGTAGGACTAAACTGGCAATATAGTTGGTTAGAAGTCTTGCTGTCGAGGCTCAACCCATATGAGGTAATCGGAACCAAATGAGTTGGTTAACTATATTTTATTTATTTGGGTTGCGTTAAGTTTCTTTGGAACCATATTTTAAAACAAACATCGCTGAGAATATAGTTCCAACCCGGTTATCAAAAATAACCATTTTTTAAACAAAAGATATTTGGTGATTCCAAACATCCAAATCAAAAGTTATTTCCATCCATATAGTATACACACCACTTCACCTTAGGACTCTACCTTTGAAATTAATATTATTGTGATTATATATATTCATCTAAAGGGAACTGAACATCCATCAAAGAAAACCCTAAACCATAAAAGATGGAAAATAAACACCGGATAAACCATCCACTCCCTCCCAAAAAAAAGGGAACGGAGATCCATTAAAACCCCATAGTAGATCCGCCCTAGCGTTAATAAATTTAATATTAAAATTTTGTTTAAAACGTCATTTGAACATCTTTAAATGGTTAATAAAATATTTAAATAATTTATTTTTAACCATAACCATATATTAATTAGTTCTAACCCACATAACCCGAGATAAAAATAGTGGTTAATATGGTTTTAGTTCTTAAATAGAACCATAACCATATTTTGAAAACCAAAACCAACCCATAACCATATTTTGGTACAAAGATAATAAAGATGAAAACATAAGAAAGTTAGGACATAGATCAACTTATTGACACACAGTTCATCATGCAGTGTTAAAGGAAAAATAAAAAGAAAGCTAGTGCCCCTATGACTACTGACCAAGCGGCATATGAAACCGATGACTTTTGTTCTATCGGTCTATCGACTCTACCTATCTGCAACAGACTTAATAAAATACAAACCAAAGCCAAAAACAAAAACAAACCAGCACAACCCCAAAGAAACACACAATAAACAAAACAAGACCCTGAGTTTGCATTAGCCACATGGGTACTAAGGTATGAGTCCTGCTTGGAAATTTTTCTGCCGAACTACAGTTGTGATGTTCGCCAATACATGGGAATGGGATTGGATAGGATTATAAGCTTGGCCCACCATAGTACATATTTGATTAAAAGAGTTACTACTAATGGAGTAATGGTTATCCATGTAACTGACAACTAAAAAATCGATATATAAAGTCGTAAGGTATATCATCCTCCAAAGTTATTAATTAACTGACCTACAGTAAACAACACATAAACTACAGGTTACAGCCGAGCAAATCATTTTTCAAAAACAATGATACAACCACAAAACAAAAACCAGGCAGTCCCCAGTCCCCACACAACCCTCTTATCTAAAACAAAAAACCCACCAAAAGAAACCTGAGGTCTTTGACATCTGTCCAACACCCACCACGTGTCCAATCACTAACCTCACCATAAGCAAAGCAACATCTTAGTCAAAATCACCCAAAACCAAGAACGCCCACCAGAAACCACCCAAGGCCAAACTGCAACAAACATCATTGCCAAAATGAACCACAATCTTCACCGTTGATGAAAAGGATCACCTGAAACAAGCAGAAAAATCACTAGTAGTGGGCCTAGTGGCTGGGGTGAGGGGGAAAACCAATCAAACAAGCAACCACAGAGTTTAACATGAAAATTCAAACAAAATAGAACCCAAATTCAGCAAACCCGGTTAAGAAAACAGCAGGAATATTTTATTTTGAGGTGAATCCAAAAGAATGATATAATTTTATAAATATTATCTTTAATGAAATGAGACTACACAGTTAATATGTTCTTCAGATGAATTCTGTGCACATGTATTCGTTTGCTAATATTCTAATAATAATAAGAATTATATGTCTATATATATATATATATATATATATATATATATATATATATATATCTATAACGTAAAATATTTATTATTATTTACACAAGCATTCATTTATGAGCCTTAAATGTGCCTTTAAGGAGCTTACGAGTCAAGCCTATTTAAGCATAAAGGAGTTTTATAAGTCATACACGAGCTTAAAATGAGCCGAACACAAGCTTTGTTCATGAGCAAATGAGCCGACCCGAGCTCAACTAGTTTAATGAACGAGCCAACGGTGTTGTTTGAGCTCGACTCGTTAATAGATGAGCTTGAGCTTGAGCTTGAGCTGAGCTGAGCCTTGATAAACAAGCTCGGGCCAGCTTGGTTCAAGCTACAAGCTTGAGCCAGTTTGGTTCAAATTACAGCTTTACCTTCTACAACAATTGATTGTAGCATGTTGAAACCTTGGTAGTTCTCAATGCAACCTGTATGTTTCATTACTCCAACAGTGTTCATGAAATACTCCTACATAACACTGAAGGAAAGATTCATTTATTGTATTGTTTATCCACTCACATTTGTCATTGCTGGCCGGCCGCAGGAGGTGGTGATTTTCATTGTTGGAGGAACAACATACGAGGAATCACGTTCAATTGCTCTACAAAATGCCACCAATTCTGGGATTCGTTTCGTATTCAGTGGTTCCGTGCTTCTTAACTGTAATGACCCAAGTCCCACCTCAACTAAATTAACTAAATTGAAAACTTTACCCCTTTTCTAAATTTATAAATAGAAGGACTTGGCCCTTTGTTTAATTCACCAATAATAAGGCCTCCAATTTTGACAAAGGCTTTGTTGTGTGAGTTTTTTTTTATAAAAACCTCCTTAGTTAAATTTTGGCGTCGAGTGCGTAGGTAGTCTGTGAAACTCGTATTTTCGGGTATGTTTCTTATTTAATTTCTGTATTGTTATTATTTTAAATATTGTATTTAGTTTGTTAGTAGAAGTGAATATTTTGATAGTAATTAGTATTTTTGCATCGTTGTTATTTTTTTTAGCTTTGATTATTGTTTTCTATTTTGATTATTAATTAATAGTTTTGGATTAACATTATTGGCTTAATTATTATTTTGTATTTAATTATTATTTTGGCATAATAATAATATTTGTTTGAAAAAGAACTAAATATTGAAAGAATATTTTTGTAAATATACTTATAGTTATTTTAAAAAAAAAAGAAATAAGAAAGTCATTAAATAATAGACAAGAATCTTGTTGTCTAATCATAATAAGGAGGATGTTAAGGAAGAGGATTTATTTGTTCTAAATTTATATTTAGGAATTGTAAGTTAGCGATTAAGAATAAATACCCATTTATCGATATCGGTGATCTATTTGATGATTTTCCTAACTATTTTTCTAGATATTTTTTAAATTATAGTTTATTTTTAAGTAAGGAAGAAGGAGGAGGTACCTAGATGACATTTCTGTTATAGCCTAAAAGTTTACGGTTTGTCGATTTGTTATGTCTGAGCTTTATTTTTAAGAGGCTTCCATTTGAATGAAGATGTTACTCTTGTGAGGCGTTATGGTTGAAATACCATTATCAAGTGTCAAATAAATTTGGATTTAGAAAATGATAATTGTATCCTTTTGATATTTATTTGTTCTAAATTTATATCGAAATTATTGAGAAATTGTTTTTAAATTTGTGTTTAGCGATATATAGTCGAAATGGCTTTCCTAACTATTTGTGTTTAAATTATCGTTTAGGACCTACTAAGGCGCACATCTTAGATACCCTTCGGGGGCGCTTTTCGAGGCACGTGCATGATAAGATACCTTAGTAGGGGGCGTATCATTGACATTATCGAACCATTGGGTCGTGTTATAGGGTTGTTGTAACCTTAGTCGTTAGGGTTGTGGATTAAAAGATACATTGAATATATTGAACATATCGAAATCGTTTATTGAACATGTTTAAATTGTTTTCGAATTATGTTTCGTAATTATTGATTTTGGTTTTAAATGTATATATTGACTATTGTTATCGAACAAGAAAAGATTATTTTTGAAAAGTATGTTTACTATTGTTATTGAATTCAAAAAGTCATTTTGAAAAAGGTTTTGCAAATTGTACTTGATCCACCTAAATAGTAAAGATTGTCATTTACTGAGCTTTATCGCTCGCCCTTAGTTTAATTTTTACAGGATACTTTGTTAAGAGCCGAGCATTGTAACACTTTTGTGGATGACCAGAAGATATTTTTGTTTAAGAAGTTTAGGAATATTTTAGAATTATGATAAGACTTTTGTTTAATGGAGCTGTGTCTCTAAAAATAGGTTTTCGGTATTTAGTTATTGAATCTTAGTGTAATTTTGATAATGAAAGACTGTTCGGTTTCAAGTTGGTTTCATTATTGTGTTTTCATTTGGGCTGCGCTACTGATATTGTTGCCTTGCGGGTCTTTGGGCTTGTGGCATTCTGGACATGTAGCGGGTTCGGGGTGTTACATTAACTCTAAGAGGTCTGTTAGTATATATACTAGTTATGGAAATATTGTACTCCACCATAATTTCAAGTTTGATTTACTTTTAAATATTCACCAAATATTGACGTATCCTTTTTTTTGGTTGACATGTGTAGGTTTCTGAAGGACCTCGAAGAAGCTCAGAGAATTTCTCGATCCAGCGCCAGTGTGATTTGAACTTCAAATCCTGCCCCACTTAACCTATCTTCTAAAATGGATATAGCAGCCTCTGAATAGAAATTGAAAATATAGCAGCTTGAAGAGAAATTGATGAGAGGTGACAGTTTTCACGAGTTTAGCTCACCCAATAGCACATGAAAGTTTAGCTTTACGATTCTAACTAATCTCTTGTTTCTACGTATTTCACAATTATAATTTGACCGAAAACTTTCACAATACGTGGCTACTAGCTAGTCTCTTTCTTTTGCCTCTAGCTGCAAAATGGTTGTAAGTACATATGTCAGAGGAATTTTGTACCTCTTGTTAATATATTTAAACCTGTAATTATACCTTTGTAATTTTATTGTTCTTTCTGAAAAAAGGATGTCTTAATGTTGTTTGTAGATGTTGTTTGTTTGTGGGCACCCAAGTTCCAAGTTCCTTTTTTTTTTTTTATTTTCACAATTTGACACACTCTCGACCCAATCTCATGTCTTGATTGGGTATGCTCAGGCATGCCAAGGCTCGAACCCAATCTCATGGTTAATATGGATTGGGTAATACCACTCGGGAGAAAGATCTTGGTAAGTTTATGTGTGACAAGCTAAGTTTCTATGTGTGAATAATGGGGTTATTTTTTATGAATGACCTTATTATCTTGAATTTGACCATTTGTTTATTAGTAACTGGTGTAGTGCCTTAATTATCTAAACATGTTGAATTATTAGTTATTTGGTTTTTATTAACATGATTAGTATTTGGTTAAGTGAAATTAAAGAGTTTGTTAGAGAGAATTTAATTGATTGGTCCTAAATCTTGATTAGGATATGTTAATTGTGGGGTAGAAATAAAACTGCATTCAAAGATAGATAAAATTATTTCTGACAAGATAATTTTAGATGAAAAATACAGTACAATAAAATAAAAAAATCGTATATTATTATGTAATTATATTGGTACACTTAGATTTATCCATATAAAAAAATGCTTCTAAATAAAAATAAAAATTAAAGAATAGGTGTGTTAACCTATGGTTATTAGGCATCCGGATATCATTAAGTTAACTTCATGGTAAGTTGGTTAATTGATCAATATAATTCTGACACGCACCTCCCGGTCTACGTGTCAATACTGTATTGATTAATTAATCAAAGTTAACTTCATGCTAACTACTTTCGATTATTAGATACCCTATAAGATATCTCATCTTTTTTACATGTTATATTTTGTGATAAAATTTTGTGAAGGCTATCTGAATAAATGTAAATATATGGTTATGTTTTTGTGATTAAAATTTGTGAAGGCGATATAAATGAGTGTAAATATATAATTAATTGTCTACTTCTAACAAAAGTCTAACAAACAACAAAACCATTTCTAATAATAAAATATTACATTCGTTTAAATGAGTGGCTTAGAATATATATTAACTGTAACACTATTTCTACACGTGTCTTTTGATATTTCACATAAAGGTAGGACCCGTTAGATGCTCGTACGAGAGATGATTATGTGGAAATATAAAAATATATATGTGAAATTATTAGTTTATTAACATTGAATAGAATTTTCTAGAGAGAACAATTTGAATAATGGGAAAAAATCAAATACCAATAAAAAAAAATAAAAATATAAAAAGCGACTAAGTAAATATCAAATTGGAATTATAATCGCCATATGGTATTTGAGCCAGCGATAAATAACTCTTGGTTTATGATTTTATAAGGTTAATGGTTAGAATTTTTGAGTTTGTGTGGAAATTAGAAACAAAGAAGAAAAAAGAAATTGGAATTATAATCTATTACTCTCTCCATCAAGAAAGATGATAACATGATAAAATTGTTTAAATTTAAATTTTTATTTAATTATATAATTTTTTGCACATTATTAATGATGTTCTATAAATATGTATAGAAAATAGAAATATAACGGTTAATAATACAGATATTATAGGTAAATTATTGTTAGAAATAAATTATTTAAAATAAATAGATATTTAATTTAAAAATATCTAAAATAGTAATAAAGATTTTTATGGAGTTAGCAAGGTGGTGAGTTTGCCCTAATCCTTTACGCGTAGGGTTTCTTCAGCTATATATAGCTTCATCCTCAAGGAGTTATCTCCATATTCGCCTCCTTACAGCCACGCAACGATTACATCTTCGTCCCCTCAACGGCTCAACCTATATCTCTCTCATCTAAGGTGCATCTCAAACCCTAATTCTTCTTTTTATTAAATTATTTCAATTCCAGTTGTATGTGTATATCTATTGATTTCTGTTCGACGAGTTCAAATCTGTTGATTTGATTTCAGTTTTTGAGGTTTATTGACGAAATCGGTTACAGATCTAATGGGTTTTATTCTTTTTTATTTATAATATTTTCTCTTGAATATGTATTTTTGTATGTGATGTAGTATTCGGATTATGCCTTAATTTTAGCTGCACTAGTTGGAATGAATTGTTTTCGATTGACTTATTGGAAGATCAGATCTAAAAGTTATGGATATTTACTGAATGAACTTATCTCTCTGATTTTTTATAAAATGAATAAGTTTGATTTTTATATTGGTTTGATCTTAATCTTATTAAAGTTTTTCGGGGACTGATTTCCAATTTTGTAACTCTGTGGGATTATAAATTACTTGATCAATAAGTTGTATTGGAATGCTATGATTGAATGCTAAGAATTATGCAATCAGTATGGCTGCTGGAATTTTCATTTTATGCATTCATGACTTAGATTCAGGCATGTTAATATTTATTTATATGTTAATTTAGATTTCTATTAATGTGAATTTTAAATTCCAACTAGTTTTGAAAATTAGATTTTAAATTTGTCCTTTTTGTTGTTATTATTTATACCTTTGTAACTCTTTAAATAAGTTTTATGTTTGAATTTTTATTTTTATTCTTTATTCTTGATATTGGCCGTTGAAATAAATTTATTGTAGACGTGTCTTTATTAACAGTTGGGTGTCTGACCAAAGCATAAATTTATTGTAGACATTTCTTTATTAATAGTTTGGTGTCTGCCCAAAACATACATCTTTTCCACTATTTTAGTTTTAATTGCTGAATTTCGTTTGGGGGGTTGCATGATAAATATATTTAGATGCAAAAACTAAAATTTAAACGTGCTTTTTCTAATATATCATGGAATTTGGCTGTATTTGACTTGTGCGTTGGCAAATAACTCCTTGTAATACACTTCCTCTTATTTTTGTTGATAAATGTGATTTTATGTATGCACTTGAGCTACTGCGGTAAATTGCTTGCACTTGTATAGCTGAGATTTATTTTATTTTTTATGTTAATAATCATTGGGATTAGTTGAGTTGTTTCATTTTAAATTACATTAACCTTTAGTAAATGTATTATAATCAACAGAGGTGCTCAAATTGTTCCACTTCTGAAAGGTAGCAGTTTATTATCTAAATGTAACATATTCAATTTTCTTTTAATCTTTGGATGGTGGGTTTTTATAGTTGTTTTTGGGCAGATTTATATAAAAATATCTATCCACTAAGATATGCTTAAAAAGATTGATTTCGTGCACACACTTGATTCTTATATAATTATTATTGGTTTCTAGGATTTGTAAGGTCAATCTGCTATAACATTTATTAGCCAAAGTGGAGACTTGCAAGTTAGAAGTATCTTTTATGTCTGAACGGGCCTCCCTGTTTTTGTCATCGTTTGGGTTGCTCGGTGAGTATTGTCCTTCATCAAGAAAAAAGGATAAAGTTGGCTGCATGCATCTTGAGGCACTTCTTCAGGGCTATAACAAACACAGTGAGGGTTGCCAGCTCATGCGACCTTTTCTTGCCACAAATCTACCCATTGTCAAAGAAGAAACCTTTTTTAAAGCAGAAACCTTTTACGTTCTCTGATATAGTTGTATCTGAGAAGCAAAGATGGCTTTGCAAAATATTGGTGCCGGCAACAAGGATGACGCCTTTTATAGGTACAAGATGCCCAAAATGATGACAAAAATTGAAGGTCGGGGAAACGGCATCAAGACAAATATTGTCAACATGGTTGATATTGCTAAAGCCTTGAGCAGGCCTGCTGCTTATACCACAAAGTATTTCGGTTGTGAGCTTGGTGCCCAGTCCAAATTTGATGAGAAGACTGGAACATCACATGTTAATGGCTCCCATGACACTGCAAAACTCGCTGGCCTTCTCGAAAACTTCATCAAGAAATATGTTCAGTGCTATGGATGTGGGAATCCTGAAACTGAGATAATAATTACCAAGACACAGATGATTACCTTAAAATGCGCTGCATGTGGGTTTTTGTCTGATGTTGATATGAGGGACAAGCTCACAACCTTCATCATCAAGAACCCTCCTGAGAAGAAGGGGGCAAAAGACAAAAAGGCAATGAGGAGAGCTGAGAAAGAGCGACTGAAGGCAGGTGAGGCTGTGGACGAGGAGCAGAAGAAAGTGAAAAAAGAAGTTGTAAAGCAGAAAGGTACAGCTGGTTATGCTAAAGATGGAACCTCCAAATCAAGCAAGAAGAAAGCAAATGTCTCTGATGAGGATAACTCTCCTGCAGGAAGCCAGGAAGATGATAATGAAGAAGCAGGTGGCAACAAGGACGATGATGATGTTCAGTGGCAGACTGACACTTCGGCTGAGGCAGCACGACAAAGGATTCAAGAGCAGCTGAGTAATGTTACTGCAGGAATGGTTATGCTTTCTACAACCGAGGAGAAGCCAAAATTGGGGAAAAATTCACCAGGACGTGAAGAAGAGAAACTCCAGGTTAATGGACATTCCAATGGTGCTGTTAAATCTAGTACAACTCTCCATGACAGTCTTGTCCTTGAGATTAAGGGTTACCTTAAAAATGGTTCCCCTGCAAGCCAGCTAAAGTCCTTTTTGGCTACTCTTTCTGGCACTTCCCAGCAAGTCATGGATGCCCTGTTTGAAGCATTGTTTGATGGTGCTGGAAAAGGCTTTTCAAAGGAGGTGACTAAGAAGAAAAACTACCTGGCAGCTGCTTCTCAAGAGGAAGGATCACAACTTGTACTACTCAACGCTTTTGAGGCTTTGTGTGGAAAATCCAGCACCGAGGCTGTGAAAGAGGTGGCCTTGGTTCTGAAAGTGCTTTATGACAATGATGTGCTTGAAGAGGAGTTTATTGTGGAGTGGTATGAGAATGGCCTGGCTGGCGGCAATAAAAGCTCCCTGATCTGGAAGAATGTCAAACCATTTGTGGAGTGGTTGCAAAGTGCTGAATCTGAGACGGAAGAAGAGGAATAAGTTTAAATTCTGCTTGTGTTTTTATTTTCTAGTTTGTGTGGTTTGACGTCTACTATTCAAGTATGTGTCAAGAACTTGTTATGTTTCCTTGTAGGTATCCAACTGGTTGTGTCCTTGTTACCGTGAGGAATAAATAAAGCCTGTTGGTATTTTGAATGGTTTTATTAAGGGATAAATAACGTTTTGGTCATTGTACTAGGGTCTGGTTTTTATTGTGGTTATCAATTTTTTTTTTATTACAATCGAATAACTGTACTTTCAAATATTTATAAAATGGTCATTATTTAAAAATGGACGGAATGTTGACTGTGCAAATTTATCTCTCTTTTTTGCCTACGTGGAGCACACAGCTGCACAACTTCTCTTCCATGTTGCTTAAAGTGTAGTAAATTTTATTATCTTTAAATAATAATAATAATAATAATTTCAAAATAATAGTAACAGTAATAATAATAATTTTAAAATAATAATAATAAAAATAATAATAATAATAATTCTTAAATAATAATAATTTCAATATAATAATAATAACAATAATAATAATAATAATTTTTAAAAAATTAAAAAAAGATTATATAAATTATAAAAATATTTTTATATGAAGCTGATGTGTATTTAAAAAATAATATTTTTTATTATTTTATTAATTTAAGTTATTTGAGCAAGGATAAATTTGACAAATCATTTTTTATTCTCCATTAAAAAAACAAATTTGGTACAAATATGTAGGGAACGGAATCCCAAATACAATTAATTTTATAAAAGTTAAATTGGTGTACTGTGGTATGCTCCATAAACGTACCCTACCATAAGCGTCATTTTAATATTATTATTATTAATAAAATATTAATAAAAATATTAATAATAATATTATTAAAACAGATTTGTATGCTAATTACTAATTATTATTATTATTTTAAAATATTAATAGAAATAATAATAATAATAAAATACTATTAATAATAATAAAATATTAATAATAATAATTTTAATAATATATAGAACTTGAGATAAAATTAATAGTATTGTATAATAATATTTTTAAAATAATAATAATAATTTTTAATAATAATAATAGTATTAATAATAATTTCAAAATAATAATAATAATTTTTAAATAATACTAATAAAATTTAATTTTATAAAAAAATTTTATAAAATTAATTGTATTTGAAGTCCGTTCCCACTGATTTGTATGAAATTTGTTTTTTTAATGGAGAATAAAAAATGATTTGTCAAATTTATCCTTGCTCAAATAACTTAAATTAATAAAATAATAAAAATATTATTTTTAAATACACATCAACTTCATATAAAAATATTTTTATAATTTATATAATCTTTTTAATTTTTAAAAATTATAATTATTGTTATTATTATTGTTATTATTTTTATTTTTATTATTATTATTTTAAAATTATTATTATTACTGTTACTATTATTTTGAAATTATTATTAATATTATTATTATTATTATTTAAAGATAATAAAATTTACTACACTTTAAGCAACATGGAAAAGAAGTTGTGCAGCTGTGCTCCACGTAGGCAAAAGAGAGAGACAAATTCGCACAGTTAGCATTCCGTCCGTTTTTTCGGACGGAAATCTTAAGTAATGACCATTTTGTAAATATTTGAGAGTACAGTTATTCGATTATAATAAAAAAAAAAATCGATAACCATAATGAAAATCGAACTCTAATACAGTGACTGAAACGTTATTTATCCCGTTTTATTAATATGTTAGTAGTTTAAAAAGTGCCTCGCCTGTCTTTCAGTTTACGATAGCTAATGAAATTGAATGGGGTAGTGGGAGGTGTGTTTAATTTTTTCTATTATTTTTAAAATTAGAGATGTCTTAATAAGGGATTAATTTGAGAATATAAAATTATTTTTCAAAATCGTTGTTTTAGAATTAATATAATACTAGCAGGCAGCAGCTCTCTTTCTTTCTAACTTGTGCTTCTACGGCTCTTTTGTGTTTCTTCCATCTGATTAATTAAGCCATTAGTTTCTTTCCAAATACTCCCTCCGTCAAAATTAAAGGTATAATGAGGTATATAAAGTGAAGGACAAATATATCATTTAGTGGGGGCATCATTTTATATCATTTTGTGGAGCCAATACGGATAAATTGGATCTGATTAGTATGAAGTGAACTTCATGATAAATTCACTTCATGCCCAATAGAATAATCTCCGTTTACGTGTTAGCACTATATTAACTTAGTGTAAAGTTCACTTCGTGCTAAAAAGGTTATGGCAAGAAAAGGTTAGAGGACTATATGTATTTTTTTATTCTATTGCAAGTAAAACCCTAAAAGTACTTTTTCTCTCGTAATAGTCAGGAAAGTCCAAATGTACTTTGAAAGAAAAAGAGTTGTCAAAGGGATCTTCTTTCTCTATACTTCAGAAGAAAAAAAAAAAAAAAACTTTCACTAGTGTACTGAAAAAGCCAAGGATATTCTGGCTTAAGACTTGTATTCAGGCCAATCTCATATATTCGAATTTTATTTTATTTTTAAAAACTTATGAAATTCTAATGAATTTGATTTTGATTAAAATAATAATTTATATTGTAAAATACTTAAAAAATATTATTAAGTACAAAATTGTTATTTAGATATTTATAATAAACTTTAAATCATAATTGAATTTTAATATTTCTTAAATTAAATTAGTTAGAGTATTTAGTTGCTTAAGTTTGATTTATAAAATTTATAGACTATAAAATAAGGATTAATTCAGACTCGTTTAGCTATCGAATCGAGTACGATCTCGAATTGAGTCTGAACTTTTCGAACGAATATGATCAATATGAAGAGGTTCAAGTAATTTATCGAACTTTAAATTTTGTTCATATTTGAATCGTTTATATTTCGAATTGAGCTCAAATCGAAATTTATGTCGAGCTAGTACAAATCAAGTTCAACCGTTTGATTCATTTTACAGTCGTTTTATCTAATGAAAATTCATCCATGTATTGTCAGTAATGTTACGGATCTCAAATTTTTTGTCTCAAATAATATGTCATTATTATATTGGATGGATAAATATCTTATGATTGATTATATCATAAAATATAAGGGCATAATAATATTTTACAGTCTTTTAACTATTTAAAAAAATAAAAAATGAAAACTTGGGCAACACCAAGACAAAAGGTTTTATTGAAATCTATCTTCTCTTTTTGTTTTGGGTAAAAGACAAGAAAAAACAATGAGGTATTAATTAGGACTTATCCACATTGTCAGGCTCATTCTAGGCTTAGGTCATCATGACTTGCATTTAGGAGCGGTTGTCATGAAATTAATTTTGGTTAATTGACTAATACAGTATCAACACGCAGGCCGGAATGTGATCACTCTCTGCGTGTCAATATTGTATTGGTTAATTGACCAACTTACCATGAAATTAACTTCATGGTAACCGGATCCCTTGCATTCATACGAATTTTATTTATTTATTTATTTTTAAAATTTATACTGTTACAATTCAATCGTAAGAATAGGAAATCAATTCATGAAAATTTTAGTTCGTAGCGAATAGGAAATTTTTTATTAAATAAATTTTAGATGTTGTGAATTATTTTTTAAAATTGTCATTATAAATTTATAAATAATTTAAATAAATTTTTATTAAATTTTAGAAAATTTCAAATTAACTTTATAAAATCAAATGAGACTTTCTCTTCGAAAAATCGAATGAACATGCTTTTGTTATTTAAGCGCGATTTTATTGAGGGAGTGTGAGTGACCAATATGAAATCGAAGCGAATAATGAATTAAATTAAAATATTAACTATTACATAATCATGACTGATAAAATGTGGTAATATTTTTCATTTCATAAATATAAATGTTAGAATAATTTTTTGAGTTTTTGAGGTTAATAAGCTTTAAGGCTAAAATGGGTAAGTCATGAATAAATAATACAGTCTCTTTAATACATAAGGGTGTGTAACAATAAATTTAGGGTGTGTATTTATCACTACCCTTATTTATTATTTAGAAAATTGTAGTTGCTAAATTTATATTTAGCTCGTTTATGTTTTGGGCTTAATTTTTCTAATTTTAGTTAGTTTAAGATTTAATTATTTTTCTTTTTCAATTAGTCGTAGAAAAGTAGTTTAAACTAACAGTCATAATCCGTTGCATTAAAGATGATAGTTACAAGTGTTATTATAATTATCCAGAATGCTTATTATTGTATGTTAATTTATTAAGCATGTCAAATGTACATGTACTTGTCCTGTTACCTTTCAATTTAAAAGATCCGGTTAGAATGAAGTTCATTTTTTAGTAAGTTGGTCAATCGACCAATAGAATGGTGACACACATAGAGTTTCGCCTATGTGTCAGCACTCTATTGACCAATTAACCAACTTATTCAAAAATAAACGTCATGCTAACCATTTCCCAATTTAAAGCATATTAATATCAAATTTATATTATAAAGCTTCCATGATAGATTTGGTGATTTAGTGTCACTTTTTTTTATATTATTTATTTCTAATTTGTCTTTATAATTTTAGATATATTATTATGTTGTCTTTTAATTTAATTTTTTATTTAGTCCTTCAAATTTATAATGTTTTAATTTTATTCCACATAATTTATATATACAATGCATGTGTTACCTGGTGCTCTAGTTAAGTATAATGTGCATGTTCGGTTAAATGTTTGTTGATTAATATACTGAGGTGGAATATGTCACATTAACGATTTATAAAATATTTATAGAATAGTTTGTGTCTGTAGCATTACCCTTTACTTTCTCTTTTGCCCTCAATTGGACACGGTTATTGGTGGATAATGTTGTTATTATTATTATATTATTATTATTAGGAGTATTATTGGGAGGTAAGTGCCATGAAGATAGCAGAAGCCAGAAGGAGATGAGGTGGATAAAATAAATGTATGTTTAATAATACTTTTTAAATAACTTTATTTTAACTCAAATATAAATAAATAAGAACATATTCACTATTTTTTTTATCATTGATTATCATTATTCTATTATTATTATTAGACTATTTATTATAATTCTTATTATTTAGATTAACTATTATGTGATTATTATTTTATTATGACCATATAAATTTATTTTAAATTTTTTTAAGATTTAAGCAACTCAATACTTGGTTTAATTTGGTGGTGCAAACTTTAGAAAAATAAAGTAAATTATTGTGACTAACTTAGTTATATTAATAAATTAGCTATAATTTTTATTATAATATAATAATAGAATACCAAATGAAAAATGATATTACAAATTATATTAATTTTCTTTCCACATACTATATTTTGTCTTCTAGTATCATTTAATCATAATAAATAGTTGAAAAGTCAAAATTTATATTTTGTCTTCTAGTATCATTAAATCATAATCGTACTTGTGGAGTCTTCCTGATATTTGAAAGCAAAATAAGGTCAATCAATTATTTAATCAAGTCGCTCGTATGAAGAATTTCTAAAACTTCCATATCAAATAACTCTAAAAAAATATGGGGAAAAAAATTAGAAATAAATTTAGACATTTTATTTTGAGTCATATCATTACTAGTTGTGTCATGTGATTTTGGTACTACATGGACGGTAAGATTTATTTCAAACTTTGGACAGTTCAGATGATTTATTAAGGTGAGCGGGAAATTCAAAATCAGTTGTATTTTGTTAGATATACTAGATGTGTCACGTGACTCCGGCACTGTATGGACGGTGAGATTATCTCAAACTTTGGACGGCCCAAATGATTTATTAAGATGAGCGAAAAATTCAAAATTATTTGTATTTTATTATATAGAATTGTAATAAATTTACGTCAAATTATAATTACAAAATAAATTTACGTCAAATTACAGTAGCGAAACTTATCGATACGAGAAATTAGTAAAAATTAAAAAGAGAGTCTCACTTATTACACATCAATACTTATATATAAATACAGCAAAGGCTATCTTTTCAAATCAATTTGAAATCAATTTCAAATCAATTAATACTTATATTCACAACCTATCTTCCAAATCAATTTCAATCAAATCAATTTCAAATCAATTAATTAATCTTTTAATCAATTGAAAAATCCTCCAACTCAATCAATTTCAAATCAATCTTATATTAATTTTTGTTTCTTCTTCTTCTCTTACTCTTCACTTCAGTTTCTTCTTCCACTTCCACTTCTCCCTCTCCTCTTCCACTTATATATATAAATATATTACAAATCAATTAATTAATCTTTTAATCTATTGAAATTCTTCAACTCAATCAATTTCAAATCAATCTTATATTAATTTTTGTCTCTTCCTCTTCTTCTTCTCCTCCTCACTTCAGTTTCTTCTTCCACCCCTCTTCCACTTCCCCCTCTCCTTCTTCCATTTCTTCCAATTATATATATATATATATATATATATATATATATATATATATATATATATATATATATGACCCATCTGTAAATATGGAGCTATTTATAATGTGGTATATATGTGATATTGAAGGATCAAATAATCTTATAATACGCATTTGGACCCCTTTTCTTATAATATTCAATTGTGGTTTACGGATATATCACAGAGAATTCGCTTGATTACATTATTTTTGTGAAGGTTTATATTATAGGTTCTTTTAAGAGGCTTCAATTTTTTTATCTATGTCGATTAGTAGTTTATTTTATTTTTGCTAGATTATTTTATCTATGTCGATTGTTCCTTGGTCAGTAAATAAATATGGTTTTATTAATACATGTCAAATGGATTATACCAAATTATTTTTCTCACAATTTACTTTTTTAAAACATGCATTGCTTTGGAATGAGAAAGCTTAGAAACTTGCGACTTATGGTGAACATTGTTTATTGTATTTCTTAAATTTCCATCTCAAAAGTAGTTTTGAAGAAAAGGAAAAGCAATGAAGATTGGGCAATTAGAAGGAAACATCATTCTAAGGGGATAATTTCGTCATCAAGAAGCCCGAGCAATTAAATCGAGAAAGTCTGCAGACAAAGTAAATTTATATTTTGTTGTTGAATTATTGGGCATAAAATTAATCTGTGATTTAGGTCGCTAAATTTGTTTGGTTCCTCTAAAATTGTTAATACTTTTGATGTTTGAAACTATCTAAATTTATTTTAACATATTGATTGGTTAAGTTAAATGGTATTTTTTTTTGTTACTTATTTTGATTTTTTTCTAATAATTGGTAAGTCTCACACTCTCACTTACAATATTGATACTTGAATGGTCTTTTTAAGTTTATTTGTTGATGATTATAGGAGATAGTAGATTGTATTGTTGTGCATCAGAGTGCTGGGACTTAGATTATGGGTTTCGAGTCGGACTTAGATTAGCTAACTTTTTTGTGAAGGAAGATAGCAATTTGTCCGTGATCAACTTTGAGCAATTAAATGTTGTTCAATGTTTGTTTCTCATATCATGTAAAAATATATTGAAAAGTTTATATAAAAATAACTTATTATAAAAAAAACATTTTTCTCATTGTAATTTTAACAAATTATATAACCCGTTATTCAAACTAGCCCGTACATTGCACGGACTATCAACTAGTCTCCCTATAATTTATCTCCGAATTGACAATCAAAATATCGACGTAAATATTCGCAATATATCATTTAATTTTTCTTATATTTTTTTCGTACACCATTTTTTTCTTCTTAACTTATTTTGTAGGAAATTTTCAAAAGAACAAAAAGTTAACAAATGTCGATTAGTTATGATCTTTACGAAGGAGATTGGATTTATGGTATTTTTGAAAGTGTTATTTTATAAAAAATAACATTTTCAAAAATACCGCTGTTAATAAAATATTTTTTTATAATTATGTCCGAGTGTACAATTATTATGAGTTTTTTTTTCTTCTAATAGATACCGTAGCTCCTATTTTTTTATATTATATTTATATACATATTCTCTTCGTTCTAATGTGTGTATCGATTATTATTAAAATTTTGAAAGTTAATATAAATATGTGAAAAAGAGATATAGGGTATCTAACTAATATATATACTCCATAGGGTTAATACATTTATTTTTAGGATTTTTAGATAAAATCGACAAAACATAAACCGTGAGTTTGAATACAAATATTGTCTACTAGAGATTATACAAACTCAAAAGGAGTCCTCATTACAATTATTATCACACTATTTCACGTAATAAAGAGAACTACTAATGCTATCCTCCTCGACCATTACTCCGCTCCCCGACTCGTCCCAATTTATATTCTCATTTCAAGAGAATAAAGAAAGAAAGGGTGAGCTCAACTAGCCCAAGAAGAAGAAATATTATGACTAAGATAATGCGTAATAAATTATCATTAGCCTTCAACAATGTTAAACCGATAAAATATAATAAACATCAAGTTTAATCATAAATGAAACCAAAGAATCCATTAAAAGAGTCAAGTAGAAAATAAAATCTACTATCTTTTATGATTTAAAAGGTTTTTCATAACTCAAGTATAAATGAGACTCAACTTAATAAATATTCCACATCATCGAATCACCCCGCACTACTACTACAAGGATATTCTTTAGTATCACGACCACAATTATTCATGCACTACGGACCAAGAATATTTGTGTATTCATTAATGGTCATGATCATGCCAACAATCGTCCATCAATGCACTACGCCAAATGATGACTTTTAATTTTTACATCATTTGTAACATTACTACCATGATTACAATCAATAATCCTCGGTCATAATCATACCAAGTCCATCTATGTATTACACAAGCCATGTATTGACTTTCAACAAAATATAAATATGAGGATGATGACAATGATATAAGAATTCAATAAAACAAGTTCAAGAATTATTTTATCCAAGAATTATTAACGCCCAAATTGTCAACACGATAATCGCTTTTTGTAGAGTAAAATTCAAGAATATTTAGAAGAATATTTCCATGAAAGGATATCGGATGAAGCAAAATATCAAGGATATTCCACTAATTTCATGGAGTATAGAAGTCAAAGTTTTAACCAATTGAGTATAACAAAGAATGGAATAACAAAAGAAATCACCATGCATGCGATAGATCAATGCATGTGTTATTCCAATGTAATAATAAATAATCTAACCAGTCCCACAGAAACGCATGCATGTGATATTCCAATGTATAATAAAGAATGGAACCAAGTCCCACAGAAACACACACATAATGTTCCAATGTAATAATAATAAAAATATTTTAACCAAACCCTGTAAAACACATGCATGTGATGTTCCAACATGTAATAATAACAAGATTTTAACCAACCTGTCCTGTAAAACACACGCATGTGATGTTCCAATGTAATAATAGAAGAATGTCACCAAGTATAGGGTAGATCACAGATACAAAAGTTATTCCAATGTAATAATAAGAAATGGAATAACAACAGCTTTCTTCATGAATAAGAAAGAATAACACTCTTACTGTACAACAAATAATATTCCCTACCTTAGAAGAACTGGATATAAGTGAAGTAGCAGAATACTCTTCTTCTTTCTCTCTTATTCTCTATACTTTCTCTCTCTATAGCTTGAACGAATTCGTGAAAAATAATGAAGCCCTAGGCCTCTATTTATAGAAGATTTATTACTATTTACGAAAGTATTTACTATTTACGAAGGTAATTACTATTTACGAAGGTAATTACTATTTACGAAAGAGACTCTTAGATGATGACATATGCCCCCCCCATATAAATAATTAAACTTACCACAAACGCCTAATAATAGACTTTTATATACATCAAGGATCAATAAAATTACCGTAAATCATTTTATTTTTAATCAACACATATTTAATCTTTCAACAATTATTAATCATTTATAACTTGTCGCCTCAATTATTGTTTAAATAATATAACATATTATATGTATGATAATCGTGACAATAATTGAATCAATAATATAAGAGATATGATGCGTAAATTATCAGAAGCAATAATCGAGTATAAATTTGAACTTCTCACGTAAGCATCAATAATCAATACCGTGCAGCTACTATGCAACCACGCCAGACATCGTATTTTTTTACTACCGAGTAGTTCAACAGCTTTTAACGGTAGAATACCTCCGCCATTATTTTCATAAAGTATTTTTGTCGCTTTTCTCAATCCGACAATAATTCCGCCAGGGGGTCCACTAATGATTGTGCCGTCGCATTTAATATTCCCCGACAAAAAGAATATTCCCCACCAAACGAATATTTTATAACAACTTCATGTTTTTTGCAAAATTTATAAATATTACCTACAACTATAATATTATATCAAATCCACACCATAATTTTAAAAAAATATTTCGAGAAAATTAAATCTTTATTCATAAAATCACTGGGGTCTCACAACCTCCCTTCTTATGAAATTTCTCTCGAAATTAGGGTACGACTGGTATGTCAAGAGGTAAGGATACCTTGATTTCATTTCGATTCTAACTCCCAAGTCATTTCTCAACATCGTGGTTTCTCCACAAAACCTCGACTTAAGGTATAACTTTTGAGCGTAGAATATGTTCCTTCTTATCCAAGATTTGAACAGAACCTCTTCATAAGTCAAATCTTCCGCTATTTCGTCCTGCTTCTAACTCAATAATGTGGTTCGGTCTTTCACATATTTACGTAATATGGATATTTGAAAACGTTATGAACACGAGACATACTTCAAGCAGAAAGTCGAGTCTATAGGCCACGCTTTCTACTCGATCGAGGATTAAAATGGACCGATGAATCGAGGATTCGCTTTTCCTCTCTTTCCAAATCTTGTAACTCCTTTCCATGGAGTAACACGTAACAACACACGATCTCCTATATCGAATTCCACGCCCTTTCGATGAAGATCAAAGATAACTCTTTATCGATTTTGTGAGGTTTTTATACGCTGTCGGATCGTTTGAATCTTTTCCGTAGTCATACGCACTCAACTCCTATCCCAAACAACGTTGTTTCACCCACCTCATCCCAAAGATACCGAGAACGACACTTTCTTCCATACAACGCTCGAATGGAGCCATGCCAATACTTGTTTGATAACTGTGTTGTTGTAGGAAAACTCCACCAATGGTAAGAACTTGTCCCAACTTCCCTTGAAATCAAGGACACGTAGTCTTAATAGATCTTCAAGAGTTTGAATAGTC
Source organism: Panax ginseng (assembly GCA_020205605.1). Taxonomy (NCBI): domain Eukaryota; kingdom Viridiplantae; phylum Streptophyta; class Magnoliopsida; order Apiales; family Araliaceae; genus Panax; species Panax ginseng. The sequence continues at coordinate 133,822,412 of CM035145.1, read as the reverse complement.
CTCTCCGATCGTCTGTCTCGTCTTCGAGGATGATATGCCGAGCTAAATCGTAAGTCTGCGCTCATAGCTTTTTGCAACTAACCCAAAATCGTGAAGTGAATCTTGGGTCTCGATCGTAAACTATGGATACCCAGATACCATGCGCCTTTACAATCTCGCTTATGTACATACGAGCAAGACGTTCAAGTGTATAAGTTTCTCAGATTTGGTAAGAAATGAGCAGACTTGGTCAATCTATCAACAATGACCCAAATCGCATCTATGCCTTGAGAAACCTTAGGAAGACCCCAGAATCGAAATCCATGGTAATGTGCTCCCACTTCCATTCGAATTTCAAGTGGTTGCAATGGACCTTTTGGTACTTGATGCTCTGCTTTAACTCGCTTGACAAGTTAGACACCTTGAGATAAACAAATATTATCTCTCTCTCTCATATTGCTCCACCAAAATGTATGATTTAATATCATGATACATTTTGGTACTCCCAGATGGATTGCAAACGGTGTGTCAGTGCGCCCCATCATGATTTTATACTTTAAATCGTGGTCGTTAGAAACACAAAGTCCGGAGTCGACTCAAGTATTCCTTCTTCATCGATTATTGCTTCCCAGATAGCACCTTCTTGCACTTTCTTCCTCATACGATCACCCGTGTCCGAAGCTTGAGCAAATTTTTAACTTTATCGATTAAAGCTCTGCTTCTACTCAGATATTCGCCATCGTCACACGCGTCCCCTTGAGTCTTTAACTCTATCTCCATCCTTTGCAAGTCACACAAAATGGGCCCTTATATTGACAATATCGACTCAGATTTGCATATGATCTTCTACTCAATGCGCCACCACCACGCTTGCTTTTCCAGATGGTATTGATGGTATGATCATAATCTTCAATGTAATTTCGAGCCAACGCTTTGCACATGTTACGCTCGCTTTAGGTGAAGAAAATATTTGAGGGTTTTAAGAAATGGGTTTTGTATTGGGGTCAATACAAAAGTCGATTTCACGCCTAGGGGTAAGCTAAGAAGTCTTCAAGAATACGCCGTAAAATTTATTAACACTAGAAATATCATTCGAATCAGGACCTCATCCAAGACTTGATAACACTTCACATTGATACCTATCAACTTGCCATCGCTATTCACAACGCTGCTTTCATGTAAAGTTTGGCTTTGGTGCATTCCACACAAGAAAGTCAACAACGAAAGGATCGGGGCTCTTTATTTATAGCTTGATATGACAATGATTGACTTTAGTGGTTTGGTTACTTTGAATTCGCATAACAAAGTTGGTTAGAGTATGAAAGCTAACAATCTTACGAAAAAACATGATGAGTAGTTAGCCAATCAATCCTTAAAATCACGCCAAATGCAAGTACCTTTAAAGAGATAAGATCAACAGGTAATGTGATTGTGCCCACTTGGATCAAACAAGATTTATAAACAGTGGATATGATAAAAGTTTTTCCTAACGGAGTTTCCACAGATAAGTCAAATTCCAATTTCTCCGGAGTCAATTTTAAACGTTGAGTACAAGCAGGAAAAATAAAAGAGTGGGTAGAACCGGTATCTAACAAGGTATAGACTTCGCAAGAGTTTTTGACTAACATACCCGCAAGCTAACTTCGCTCGTTACTTCTCCATGAGAAGTCAAAAACGCTTCTTCCCGAAAAACCACCGACTTTGTTTTGTCCAGATCCACCTTTGGTGCCACCGTCCCCAAATTGGACTTGATTTCGCCATGTGACAAAATCGAGCTATGTGACCGCTTTTTCCACAACTAAAACATACCTTGGAAGGCTTTGAACAGCTTTGACCTTATATGTCCCTCCTCTCCGTGATCTCAGAAGATCTAACCGGCGGTCGCTTTTCCTCCCATAGAATTTGTTCATTGGTGTTGGTGCCAAGCCGCCGACGCCTTCCCGCCATCGTTAAATCTTCTCTTCTTAGATCGGACATCTCTTTCCATAATATCAACGCTTGTCAGCGGCTTTTTTACCCATGCATCACTCATTCTTACTCGCTCATTGTTTCTTCTTTCACCGATCCTTGATATTTGAATTCTCGATTCCAATTTTAATATCTTACACTCTGCCAAAGCGTGATTTTGTTCGAGCATCACATATCGGGTAACACAATTTTGAATTGTTGTTTCCTTTTGTTCCATGACGTGCTTCAACCTGTTCTTCTATCTCACGAATACGATCTCGCAGTTCTACATTTTGATCATAAAGTATCTCTAATAAATTCTCCTCAGGTACCTCTTCTTCCTCTTCTTCCTCACTCTCACCATTACCTCCGCGACTATCTCTCAAAAGTGCAACTATCAATTCTTCACTCACCACATAGATATCTCTAATTCCTTCTTCGCCTGACATCACATTATCCTGGTTGGTGATTAGAGGTGCCTCCACTATCTCATTCACTCCATTGTTAACGTTCTCAGCTGCCATTCTTAAATACTTCCATAAAACAAGGGTTAATAGTCATGTCATATATTATCCATATATTCTGACCGGCCAATAAAATAGCACATAAACTTAGGTAGGTCATACTAGTGAAGGAATTCCCCATCTCTCCCCTCCTAGTACTATTCTCACATCTTAGCCAGGGATCATATCCCTAAGCTTTGATACTAAATCGACGACGCCCCAAAATTAGGTATACATCACCCATCTTGGGTCGCCAGACATACATGGTACGTAATTCAAATACAACTTACTAATACAACTGTCGTAATACAATACGACAAAACATAAACCGTGAGTTTGAATACAAATATTGTCTACTAGAGATTATACAAACTCAAAAGGAGTCCTCATTATTAAATTATTATCACACTATTTCATAGTATAAAGTGAGGACTACTAATGCTATCCTCTCGACCATTACTCCGCTCCCCGACTCGTCCCCAAATTATATTCTCATTTCCTCAAGAGAACAAAGGAAAGAAAGGGTGAGCTCAACTAGCCCAAGAAGAAATATTATGACTAAGATAATGCGTAATAAATTATCATTAGCCTTCAACAAAGGTTAAACCGATAAAATATAATAAACATCAAGTTTAACTCAAATGAACCAAAGAATCCATTAAAAGAGTCAAGTAGAAAATAAAATCTACTATCTTTTATGATTTAAAAGGTTTTTCATAATCATATATATTTAGACTCACTTTAATAAATATTCCACATCATCGAATCACCCCCGCACTACTACCAAGGATATTCTTTAGTATCACGACCACAATTATTCATGCACTACGCTGCCAAGAATATTTGTGTATTCATTAATGGTCATGATCATGCCAACAACTCGTCCATCAATGCACTACGGCCAATGATGACTTTTTTAATTTTACATCATTTGTAACATTACTACCATGATTACACCGAATAATCCTCGGTCATAATCATACCAAGTCCATCTATGTATTATGTGCCATGATGACTTTCAACAAAATATAAATATGAGGATGATGACAATGATATAAGAATTCAATAAAACAAGTTCAAGAATTATTTTATCCAAGAATTATTAACGCCCAAATTGTCAACATGATATCGCTTTGTAGAGTAAAATTCAAGAATATTTAGAAGAATATTTCCATGAAAGGATACTTTGATGAAGCGCAAATATCAAGGATATTCCACTAATTTCATGGAGTATAGAAGTCAAAGTTTTAACCAATCGAGTATAACAAAGAATGGAATAACAAAAGAAATCACCATGCATGCGATAGATCACATGCATGTGTTATTCCAATGTAATAATAAATAACTAACCAGTCCCACAGAAAAATGCATGCATGTGATATTCCAACAAAATAATAAAGAATGGAACCAGTCCACGAAAACACACGTATGTGATGTTCCAATAGAATAATAATAAAGATTTTAACCAGTCCGTGTAAAACACATGCATGTGATGTTCCAATGTATAAAACAATGATTTTAAACCAGTCCTGTAAAACACACGCATGTGATGTTCCAATGTAATAATAGAAGAATGTCACCAAGTATAGGGTAGATCACAGATACAAAAGTTATTCCAATGTAATAATAAGAAATGGAATAACAATGCTTTCTTTCATGAATAAGAAAGAATAACACCCTCACGCACTTGTACAACAAATAATATTCCCTACCTTAGAAGAACTAGATATAAGTGAAGTAGCAGAATACTCTTCTTCTTTCTCTCTTATTCTCTATACTTTCTCTCTCTATAGCTTGAACGAATTCGTGAAAAATAATGAAGCCCTAGGCCTCTATTTATGTAAGATTTATTACTATTTACTTAAAGTTTTACTAAAGTATTTATTATTTACGAAGGTAATTACTATTTACGAAGGTAATTACTATTTACGTAATTACTATTTTACGAAAGAGACTCTTAGATGATGACATATGCCCCCATAAAATAATTAAACTTACCACAAACGCCTAATAATAGACTTTTTATATACATCAAGGATCGAATAAAATTACCGTAAATCATTTTATTTTTTAATCAACACATATTTAATCTTTCAACAATTATTAATCATTTATAACTTGTCGCCTCAATTATTGTTTAAATAATATAACATATTATACGTATGATAATCGTGACAATAATTGAATCAATAATATAAGAGATATGATGCGTAAATTATCAGAGTAATAATTGAGTATAAATTGAGTGACTTCACGTAAGCATCAATAATCAATACCGTGTGCTACTATGCAACCACGCCAGACATCGCATTTTTACTACCGAGTAGTTCAACAGCTTTTAACTGTAACACCTCCGCCAAGTATTTTCATAAAAGTATTTTTGTCGCTTTCAATCCGACAATAATTCCGCTGGGGGTCCACTTAATGATTGTGCTGTCCGCATTTAATATTCCCCGACAAAAAGAATATTCCCCACCAAACGAATATTTTATAACAACTTCATGCTTTTGCAAAATTTATAAATATTACCCACAACTATAATATTATATCAAATCCACACCATACACACACAAAAATATATATTTTGAGAAAATTTTCAAATCTTTATTCATAAAAATGAAAGTTCAATTAATCTTAGTCTCAATGTTATATTACATATAGTAGGAAAATACGAGTAAAAATTTAGTTATTAAAAAAAAGGACATTTAACATGAAACTAACCAAAATACTAAACAATGTAGTATTTGTTACTTTTTTCATGAATCATCTCTCTTTTAAATTCAAAAAACTTTAAATAATGACACCATTTCAGATTGATTAAAAATTTAAGGTGTTTAACCTTAATGAAACGAGTACATTCCACGCGTTCATAACTACGTGAAGTGTCCGATCCCAAGTTTCTAACAAACTAGAGCGAACGTTGCTACATAGATGTGGACAGTAATGTAAATTTGTCATTTTTCCTCTTCTTTTTCCTTCCGTGCGTGTTTCTCCGACTCATAGACGGCACTCTCTTTTCTCTCTCTCCTCTTTCTGTCACCCCACGTTGTCTTCCTCTCTCCTCTATTCATAACTACTAATGATGTGTTTGTTTAGCTCTAAATGGCTTAGTCTCTGATTCGGTTAGATGCTTAACTTATTTGGTATTTTTTTTTTGTTTCTTAATGACTCTTGATCGGTAAGATTCAAATCTAATTCTAAACCATCCAGATGTGGGTCTTAATATTTTTGGACAAAAATAACCTCTAAAATATTACTAAATTCCTTTTGTATCCCAAATTCTACATCCCTACCGATTGAAACCATCTGATCTCATAGCTAAAACATTCGAATTGCACTAGCCACGAAGTCCACCATCCGATATAGAAAAAAAACAAATTCATATATATACATACATACCAAACTTGATCTACAATTCCATTGAAACCATATGAAAATTTCAAGTGTTAACAAAAATAGTTGAGAAAGGAAACAGTGTTCGCCATGAAGTGTACAAATCTTGACGATTTTTCATTGTTGGAAGTACGGTAGAACGACGACGATAAAAGAGGGCAAGGATGGTGCCGGAGGCGTTGTTGAAGGTCGGGGGAAAGAAGGATGGTGGCGAAGAGGGAGTAGCCATGGGAGGAGAGGGCGTCCGCGGCGAAGGAGGGCGACGGAAGGGAGGTTGAGGAATTAACTTAGGAGAGGAGAATGCAAAAGACGTCTAAACTATTCATATCTTAATATTTAATTTTATCAAACACAAACTCTCAAACCTTACAAAAATCAAATGTTTGGAGCTTTAGAAAATAGGGTAAATGGCGTTAAAAAATTAATTGAATAAATATTAAAATAATACTCAATTTTACACAAGTATTTTTTAGTCACGTGTCGCTGTCATGTCATCAATTTTCTGACGTGACACTATTAATTAGACGTAATTAAAAAAATATTAAAAATTTAATCTCGTAATTGAAAAAATTGAGAAGAAAGTGAAAAAAATTAAAAATTTAATTCCATAATTGAAAAAATTAAGAGGATAATACTCAAATTAAAAATAAATAAAAATTCAAGATATTAATCCATGTAGGCCTTTACTTTTAAACGAGTTTGAGGTTGGTAATCTAAGAGCCTGTTTGGGAATGAATTATTTTAAATAATTTATAAGTTAAAATATAAATTAACTTATAAATAAAAACATTGACATTAATTTGACTTAAAAGTCAAAAATTAAGTTAAAATAAGTTATGAAGGTGTTCGACTCATAATGACCTGTAAGTTAAAATAAATATAAAGATTACTAAAAAAACATTAATACAAATAGGAACAAAATAAATATTATATTTGACCAAATTAACTTATTAGTATTATTTTATTTTTACTTGAAACTCAATTCAGAAGTAAATAAATAAGTCATTAATGGTAACAACAGGCTCTAAAACTTGGCTCAGTAGTAGTTTGCAACCCGGACAGTAATGTACAATTTTGTCATTTTCCCTTCGGTGCCTATTCTCCGACCCATAGACGGCACTCTCTTTTTCTCTCTCCTCTCTCTTCGTCCCTCTCACTCCACACTACAGACACATAACACACAGACTCCCTTTCTCTCTCCTCCTCTATATATAACTCAAATGCTCAGCAATACCAAATGTTAGAGCATTCAAAAACAAAACCCTAGAATAAAAATCAACTCATTTTCATCTGCATAATCCTTTTTCTATAGCAAAAATGGCGACCGAACAGCATCTCCGACCGGTGGAGCCGACCATTTGGCGAGCCTGTGCCGGAACTTCCGTACAAATTCCGGCAGTTGGGTCTAGGGTTTACTATTTTCCTCAAGGTCACGCAGAGCAATCGTCTGCGCTTCCATATTTCTCTCGGCAGGTTCATCCTTTCACTATTTGTAGTGTGATGGCTGTCGGCTTCTTTGCTAATCATGAAACTGATGAGGTGTTTGTGAAAATGCTTCTGCTTCCATTCTCTCCTTTGAATGATCACGCGGTAGCCGGACTGGACGAGAAGGTAATTCGTATGTTTTTTTAGTAGCTCTATTTTATGCTAAGATTACAGAAATATTACTTAGGTTAACTAAAGAAAATAGACATATAAAATGAGGTAATGATTAGGTGTGTATGCACAGTAGTATTGTTAATTGGATTTCGTTCTATTGGAGTGACAACATTTTTTGTGAAAAAGATTTGTGATCCCTTAAATTTAAATATTTCAGTTTTAGTGAAAAATAATTGTAATTACTTGAATGTTAGTGTTTATTGTTTTTGTGAATAATAATTGTGATTCCTTGAATGTTAAATATTCTGTTTTGTGAAAAATAATTTTAATCCCTTAATTGTTAAATATTTCAATAGCTTGATGATGACAATGAGAATGACATAGTCTCGTTCGCAAAGATTTTGACCCCATCGGACGCAAACAATGGGGGAGGGTTCTCTGTGCCGAGGTTTTGTGCTGACTCCATTTTTCCACCGCTGAATTTTGAGGCCGACCCGCCGGTGCAGAACCTCAGCGTGAGGGATGTGCACGGTGTTGTTTGGGAGTTTCGGCACATCTATCGAGGAACACCGCGCCGCCATTTGCTCACTACTGGCTGGAGCAAGTTTGTGAACAACAAAAAGCTAGTTGCAGGAGATTCTGTTGTGTTCATGCGTCACCGCCAGAGTGGTGAGATTTTTGTTGGTATAAGGAGGGCTGTCAGAGCCAATGCTGATTGCAATGGGCGGTGGAATTATTACGAGGAGAGAGGAGAGAGGGAGGGTTTCTCTAGAAATGTGAGGGGTAGGGTTGCTGCTGAGGAGGTGGAGGAAGCGGTTGAATTGGCTGCCAAAGGATTAGGCTTTGAGATTGTGTATTATCCCACAGCTGGGTCTGCAGATTTTGTGGTTAAAACGGAGAAGGTGGAGAGGTCATTTGCTGTGTTTTGGGTGGTGGGGATGAGGGTTAAAATGGCAATGGAGACGGAGGACTCATCAAGAATGACGTGGTTTCAGGGGACTGTTTCGTCTGCTACAATGCCGGACAATGGTCCCTGGCGAGGCTCTCCTTGGCGGATGCTTCAGGTATAGTTTAATATAATAATATATGTATATCTTATTAATGGCATGCTTTCAGTTGGTATCATTCTGTGGAGGATTTTGGCAATTTAATAGTGAAACTGTTAATATAACAAATTCCAGATCATTACTTAAAAAATGTATATACATTTCTATAACCTAAATTAGTTATGTAGCGAATCAAATAGTTTTATTAATAGCATTTCTTTTCACTTTCTGTAATATTTTTTGACTTTAATAGTTGATTTACTATATATGATTATCAGCAGTTTAAACTATATAAACTCAAATAGTTTCAAAATGTTTATGTGGATTTTGGTAGAATCTATGTTGTGGTAAATGTAGAGTCTAGACTGACTTGAATTATTAACATGGTTCATGGATGTGCAAATTGTTTCCTTGTAATACTATGTATATTAATTTATTTATAGTTAATTTGGCAATCAGTTGAAGATAGGAAGTAGATTTTGCCTTCTACTACACTCGTGTGACCTATATTAATATAAATGCATTTTGAAATTCCCGATTTTATAGTACCCAGGAGGAAATTTTTGAATGAGGCGCGGTTCTAGGACCTGGTAATTTGTATCCTTCCGTTATGGTTATGTCTATATCAAAGGAATGCGCTGAAAGCAGAATATCTCGGCTTCTGTGCCGCCAATGAGTGTGAATATGGTTTGTCGTCATCTTAGGCATAACCATTGCATAATAACATACAAAGGCCAGAGGGAATCTGCTGTCAACGTTCTAGCCTAGATGATGTGGTTGTATTTTGAAATATAAAGCAAATCTTTTGTCAACACTTGTTGATGTAGTTGCATATTGAAATATAAAAGACCTCTTTTGTTAATTAATGTGATAATGTCTACAATGTGCCATTGTTGTTTTCATAAAGTTAACAAAGTTGGATGTCTTGCATAATAAATATTGTTGAGGGAGAACGTAAGAAGGGATGCAATTTGGTGAACTAGGGCTGGGCTTGACATTTTTCACACATCATGATTCTAAGACATAAGTTCCTTTTATTCGCGGTGGCGGGATTGTGGAGACGGGAAGATGTAAATGGATGGGGGCAGGGCGTGCATTTTGTTGACTTTTATAGATCTTCAGATTTCTTCTTTGAATGGGCAAGAATTGGCCCTTACTAAGTAGAATATTATTATTGACCCCTACTAAATGTCAACATGAAGGCCAGATGGCACAATTTAGTTGTAGGCAGGCAAGTTGTTATTCTGGGGTGATTGAATACTATTTATAGAAGCCTTGAGCTTTGTTATTTGTTTCTTTGAATCTAATGGTGGGTTGGTGTTACAATTGACGTGGATGAAAGTCATCATCTTCTAATTTTTAGTTGATGTGGATGAAGTTGATCAACTTCAGTATGTATTAGCCTATATTTCTATGTCTATTCTGAACAAGGGACACTAGAACGAACATCCATATTTTTCCATTCCTTGTTTTGACTTTTCCTTTGGATGGTAGAAAGCTAAAGTTGAAGGATTGGACAGATGAAAGTAAAAGAGGGTGTCACCCTTATTTCATGGGAAAATAAAAGGAGGTAAAGTAGGAGTTGAGGGGTTCCCTTTCCGGCCTGGCCCACAAACTTTTCCACCTTAAATATTAGAAGTATAGTGTGATAGAAGAGTTACTTGCATGGTTGTTTTTTGAATATAAACATAATTACTGATGCATGATTTCTAAGCACTTCTAAGGGAGTAATGTCTATGGTTATAGTAACAAAATATTGCAAGTCTATGGTTATAAAATAATAAAATTTTAAAGTCAATGGTTATAATAAATTAATACTAAAATATTAAAAAAATATTTATTGCCCTCACTTATCTTAGAAATATTGGTTCTTCCCCTCTTTTATCTAAAGTATGGGTTTCCCTTCTTTTATCTAAAATACGGTTCTTTCCCTCTTTTATCTAAAATATGGTTCTTCCCCTCTTTTATCTAAAATATTGTTCTTCCCCGTCACCTATTGCTTTCCCTCGTTCAAATTAGACCAGAAAACTTTAGGAGAATGAGGTTCCATTCCCCTAGTGGCACCTTTCCTTGTGCGAAACCATCTCCTTTTCCCCTTTCCAATTTCCTTTCTTGTACCAGATGGAGCATTGGTGATGTGTCCGGATCCCATCTAGTTGGGTACAGTGGATGGCATGTTTGGAGTTTTTTTTTGATAATTTCCTTGACGAGTACATTTGTAGCATTTTATTCATTTGTGCATTTATAATTTCTTTGACGAGTACATTCATAGTATTTTATTTATTTATGCATTTAAGTAATTTAATGGTAAGTTTTCTTCTTCTTTTTTTAATGAGTATATTTGGAGTAGTTTATATATTTGTTCTCTTTAAAAGTTTACAATCTTCCTCAAATTATTATCACTACTTATGTACATTATGGTTTGAAAATAAAGTAAAAGACCGACTTTGATGAATTAATTATGCCATTTAAATGAAAAGCGCAAAGGTCACTTTTAATTCCACGTTTCAAGCGGAGAGGACCATTCTGGAAAGGAGTATAGTGTTATGACCTGTTGAAACATGCTTGCTCTATGTATAATCTATTATTCTATATTAAAATAGAACAATTTGAAACATGCTTGCTCTACGTATTTTATTTATTTTTGCTTTTAAGTAATTTAATGGTAAGTTTTCTTCTTTTTAGTTTTATTTAATGAGTATATTTGGAGTAGTTTATGTAATTGTTCTTTTTAAAAGTTTACAGTCTTTCTCAAATTATTATCATGACTTATGTGGATTATTGTTTGAAAATAAAGGTAAAGACAACTTTGATGAATTAATTATGCCATTTAAAAAAAGCATGAAGTTTAGTTTTTATTCCACCTCTCAAGTAGAGAGGACAATTCTTGAAAGGAGTATAGTGTTATGACCTGTTGAAACATGCTTGCTATACGTATAATATTATTACATTAATATAAGTGTGTTGAAACCTAAAATAAGAGTGTGGAAACCCTTTTGGTGTGCTTCACATGGTGAATGGACGTCTCCAAGACACCCACAGGTTAACACATGGCCCTTGCCGAATAGACGAATATCATGAAATATTAATATATTATTATATGTTAAAATTGTGAATATTAGCATGGAAAATTATTAAATGCCAGAATCTAATTTTTTTTAAAAGCATTAAAATTGGAATATTCGATATCTTAATATGCTCCTAAGTCGAGTAGAGACAATAAACAAAGTAGTGTGTGAGTTTAAATTCGGTCTTAAATTAGTAATAAAAAAAAAGAAAAAAAGAAACAATAAACAAGATTTCATGAATTTAGCTAAAATTACATGGTGCTATTGTTCATGTAAGTAATTTTGTCATTTACTATTATTGTTATTTTTTAATATGACTACATTTGAAGAAGTTTATATTCTTTTATTTTTAATAGTTTTATTTTATATTGAATATAACGATCCTTGTATTATTATAATGACTTGCGCAAATTTTTACTTGAAAATAAATTAAGACCCAACTCCAATCATAAGATGTAACAAAGAGGTTGATGCAGAATGAAAGAGAAAAATCAAGTAACTACTCTCCCGTTCTCAAAAGGATGGCTTAAGGATAAATTTCAGACAAATTAAGGTAGTCAAATAAGAGGGGAGAACCTAATTTACTTTCTATTTTACCCTTGTATTTGGTATGTGTGTGGTGTATGTGTTAATTTTTTTATTAGGCTCGTGGGTTTGTGGTGAGAGAGTGAGTTAGTTTAAGCCATTCATTTGTGACGCGAATGATTTTCTGTTTAGCTAATATGTAATATGGCCGAGGGTAAATTAGTCGATGTGAAATTTTATCTACCTAACTTATGTACTTTAGGCATGCTTTTGAGGACAAATTTTTTTCATCGTTTAAACCATCCAAAATGGAGGGAGTCTTAATTTTGTATTTATATTTAGAAATATATATTTGATTATCAACGTAATTATTTATCACTTATATTAAGTTGGATATTGTAGAAGGGCTTTTATTTATTTATATAGATTTTTTATTATTTTCATTCGACTTTGATTGAAATACGGGTGAGATAAAAAAGACCAGGGCAAACGATGCAATAGCTTTGGATAGAGTAAAACCCAAAATGGCATAACTAAATGATTGTTTAGCAAATGATGTATTTCGCGCCACAGAATGAATCGAGGAACTAAAGACATTTCCTATACCAACAACTCCCGCCGAAGCAATTGTAGCAGCTTTGGCACTCGTCGAGGTCCTACGAGATACCCACTACTCGGAGTACCCTCCCAAAAGGAAAATGACGTGTCTGTCATGTTCTGTTCGTCTTAGTTGGGTTGGGCCCCAGGGTTCGACCATAAATGCTATGCTTACACAAGAGTACCCCTTTCCCGAAAGCTTCGCGAGGAAGCAGTCCCATACATTTTCATTATGCTACCTAACCAAAGACGCCACCTAATGTGCCAAAGTAAAATGGTTGTTCTTTCTTCTCCGTTCCCTCTTTTTCTACCTATGCGGCGGCGGATTGAATTTTAATTATAGTAAATATTTTAATAAGAGATTCTTTCCTTTTTAAATTAGGAATTTTAATTATAGTAGTAGAAGATTACTTCTTTTTTATATTAGGGTTTTTTACTTGGTAGCTAAGTTGTAGGGTTCCTATATAAAGAGTTGTAATCCTTATTATTTTTCAGATTAGAAAATATTGATTTGAGATTAAAGCTTTTGTGTGTTTCTTTACAGATTCTTCTCGAGTATATTATTTCTTCTTTCCACCTTGTCCTCTTTACTTTTGGAAACGATCATAGTTTTAGGACCTGTTAAAACAAATTTCCCCCACAAATAATCTATTCTAAAATAATTTTGCTGAAACCAGGAATACCCCTTAAGTAGTGTGCCTCCATCCATTCAGACTATTGTTTGTCGTCGCCATCTAAAGAACACCTTTTGCAAGGCATCATTGTTTACTAGAGGCCGATGAAGTTAGATATCTACTTAATAACTATTATTGTATGATTACTTATGGGAAAGGACTGACAGTTTTTGTGCTTGGAACTGAGGGCCAACCCATGACCCTTTCCAAGTAGATCATTGTTATGGAATATTCTCAACTGCTAGAATTGAGATAATTATCATGGAAAGTTCTTGAATGTTAGAATCAAATTTTATATTATTATTTTTTTATTAGTGTTAGAATTGGGATGTAATGTAATCATGGCAGAAGATGTTTTTCCCAGGAAATTGGAAAACTATTTACAGAAGCTCCGAGATTAAATAATTCCTTGGAAAGATCTATGAATTACCTTAGAACACCCCCCACACCCTAGTAAGATGCCCTTTGTTTTGAGGTTATGTTGGCCTCAAACTTGAAGATGTTTTAAATTGTTGTATATTATCAAATGTATTGAAAGTATGTAGCAATGATAATGTATAAATATGTTTATGCACATCTTCGACTCCATGTCAAAAACCTCCAAACAAGTATCTTTGCAGGTTGCAACAATCATAGTTAAGGCGTCTTGCAGGATGCAACAATCATAGTTGTTAAGGCGTCCTAGGCATCCAGTCGATCTGAAGAAGACTAGGCGGCTGCGCGACTTGGTGGAGGTTTGCAAGTCGAGTGTCTAGGAAAGCAAGTCATCGCCATGGACGCCTCGTCGACGACTTGGATTTGTTGTGGCTATGTATCGACCCAATGACCAACTTGGGTTAAAAAAAATACAAAACGACGTCATTCTTTGAAGAGATAACTTGGCCCTAATCGCGATTTACAGTAGAAGAGTAGAAGGGGGGAGAGAGAGAGACTGACGAGTGGATGAATACTAGAACTCCGACCGACGATGACTACCCACATCTTTGATCGCTTCTTTGCAGATATGCTCTTCTTTTTTCTTCTCTGGTGAGTCGCGACATTGTTTTTTTTGTTTCGTTCTCTGCTTTCTACTTCTCTGGTCGCTTATCATGCATGTGGTTGGCTGGTCGCTTACCTGCTTTCTAGTTTCTTCTTCTATGATTGCTTCTTCTTTTTTGTTTAGTTCTCACTTCTCTGCTTTCCTTTCGTTTCATTCTTATCATGTTGCTCGTTTGCTTTACAGTTTACTCCAAAAATGAAAGCAACTATGATTATATATAATATTATAATATGTATACTATTATTTTATTAGTGACATGTGAGGGTTAGACTTATGTGTTGGATATACTAGCTGGTCATTTAGTACATCAAAACCTGTCCACTATGATGATGAGCGGAAGGATAAAAATAATGTTATTTTACATGTGCATATCTAAACTTGCAACATGACATGCAATTAATATTAAATACTTTATATAGTATAATATTTATTTGTTACTTATCCTATACTATAATTTATTATATTTATTATTCATAAAAATTAAATATTATTTAAGATAGTCAATAATAATTTAACTTTTAATTTTGATATTTCTATTAAATTATTATATTTATTATTCATAAAAAATAAATATTATTTTAAGATTATCAATAAAAATAAATATTATTGTTAGTAAATATGTTTTGAGTTTTTATGTATATAAAATATAATTGTTCAATTTACTTTTAAAGAAAAGTAAATAATGTATAAATTGTGCACTATGAACGACTTGTCGTCATACGGATGCCATGGTGCGCCTGGCGCAATGTTCTAAAAGGCGCTAGGCGGGAAGTGGGCAGCCGAGGGGGCCTAGCGCCTAGGGGTCCTGGGCGGGGCCTAGGCGGAATTTTTTATTTTAAGTCAAATTTAATATTTTATCTTACATTTATCCAAACAAAATAATAATATAAAGCAAAACAATCTATAATAAAGATACTAAAAGCCTTTCCTTAAAGTTCAAACACATATCCATATTGCTAATGTCAAAGTTCAAACACATATCCATATTGCTAATGTCAAAGCTCAAACACAAACATGCAATTGTTCAAAGTTTAAACATATTTTTAACGTATTAGTTTTATTTATAAACATGATTGCTATTAAATAATAAAATTTAAAATTTCAAGAATTTAATTCAATATTAAAACTTAAGAAACTAAACATAAATTTAAGAATCATAAAATTGAATTAAACTAAATATTACAAATGTATCATCATTTATATAATTTGAAGTTGGTACAAGTTAAAAAATTACAACTATAATAAAATTATCTATTTTGACTTGATATTGTTCACTTCTTTTTGTGATTTGATATGTTACAACCTGTATTATGAATATGGTAAATTATTAGAAAAATAAATATATTAAGATTTAGTCTGGGTAGTTATTAAAAAAAATAAAAATTCTCCGCCTAGAATTCGCCTAATTTCTTAGAGGGATTTTTTTGCCGCCTTGGGCCAAGGTGAGGTGCCTGGGGGGTCTAGGCGGACCTAGGCGGGGATTTTTAGAACAGTGGCTTGGCGGCCAGTTACCGTCGTGCCTCGCCGAGGCGACCTGACAACTAGGGCAACAATGCTATATCTGGAGAGCATTGCTTAGTTTCTTGTTCAATAATTATTTACGTCTCTCTGAAATTAGTGGAGTTAAACGATATTTCTTGTTCATAGCCGTTAAGTTTATTTTAATTATTCGACTAAAATGTAAAACTCTCCCCTTAATTTGTATCCATGTGACAAAATCATCCTTGAGCTTGACCCTGTATGTTAGTGCTCAATCGACCCACATAAAAGTGGTCTAAAATACTTAACAGAGGGACAAAGTTGGTAGAATACATGAGAACTAGAAAAGGGTGAAATTGGTGGAAAACACGAAAACTCAATTGCTATCCTATCTCTCTCTCTCTCCAAAAAACATAGATTCTTACCAAAAACAGACAAAACCCCAGCAAAATCCAACCAATTCCACCTAGTTTGTAATTCCTAGTTCATTAAATTCAGAGACATCCCAGTTCTTAATTTTTGCTGCATACAAAACCATTTCCACCTGCAGGATCCAACCAATTCCACCTGCAGCAAAGCATAAACCTATTCACCGATGCAACCTGCAGCAAAGAATTTTTTTTATAACTTAAATAGGTCATGGAATTGCAATGTTTGGCGGTTTAGTGTTCCAGATCCAGGGTGTTAATTGTTGCCATGCACTTTAGAATCGGTTTTGGTTTCTAAGTTCAGGCAGAATATTCAACAGTGCATTTATTTTCATTTCCGGTCATTCATGGGTTCAATTTTTGTTCCGTTTTCTGGTGTGAGCCTGTTAATCATTAGGAGCCATTTTATCTCATAACAGATTGTTCTGATTTGGTGTGTATAGCCCTGTGGGCCAGTAATATGGGTCGTGCGTCTCTGTTTTCCGTATATGGTTGTGGGCCTTGTGGTATGATTGGAATGGTGAGGATTTGAGGTGATTTGCAGTGTTTTATATTTTTCTTGAAACTTCAGATGTTGATCTCTTTAGGTTCTATTTTCTATAGAGCATGGTTAGTTGTTGACTGCTGTGGCTTTTTCGTAGTTTTTTTTCACCTTCAGAAATACGAATATACAATCAACATTGAAAGAGGTTTGGCTGGACGGAGAAGCTGCTTGGTCAAAGTGGCAGAGTGATCGAGTGAGAGAAAAATAGATTATAAAACATCATTAAACTTTGTTCTACCAACTCGACACTTGTTTTCAGTTAAATCCTTAAAAGATTTAATCAGCAAACATTACGTTGGTCTACTTTGCACTGATAAATGTACCTGAAGGAAGAATTTCGGTAATTCCTTAAATTCAAGATGATGATGATGTCACATGGGGTCCAAACTAAGGGAACAATATTGCATTTTAGTATAAATTATTCTCTCAAATTAGTTCTATAATGGTCATATATATAGACACACAAAAAGTACACACACACACACACATATATATATATATATATATGTATGTGTATGTATGTACATATAATTTGAATAATGAGGAGACATGTCGACAAGGAATATTTGTTCATTTAGCCTTTTAGGTGGAGTGTTTGATAATGACTGTACTCTTTGCTATTTCTCTCTTTTTAAAACATTGTTTTTCAAGAAACTTCTATTTCTGCAATTGCTGTCGTCTGTCTTAAAGCATTATTAAAATCAATGAAAGCTATCTTTTTTTGATTTTGGTGTTTGACAGAATTGTGATCAATTCTTTTTGCTATGGTCTAAAGGAAGGATTTGTATCTTGATAGTTTCACGTGATATGAAATCCTATATTCTGTCCATCTCTCTCGTCTCTTTTTCTTTTTTTCCTTTGATCAGTTCCTTACTGAGACTTGTGTGCAAATGATAATTATCAAAAGGTACGCTTTCTACATGCCTTGGTGGTGAAACGGTAGACACGCGAGACTTAACATCTCGTGCTAAAGAGCGTGGAGGTTCGACTCCTCTTCAAGGCATAATATTAAGAATGATAATTGAAAGAGTTTTAATGCTCAAATTTAGATTGAATCTGTATCCATTGACCATTAAATGAATTTGGGTCCTTCTGAAGTTGGTTGTCAGTTGTCCTCTTATACTGACGATTTCACCATTTTGTAGTCGTTCTTGCAAATGTGCAAGGGACAATCCTTTCTATCATTTTCCTTTGCAATATGTTTTTTGGACTCTGTCATTGCTACAGTCATTTGTCCTCCTTGGCTGATGATCTCACCATTTTTGTTGTAGTTCTTGCAAACCTCTTGCAAGGGACAACCCTTTTAATTTTTCCTTGCTATATGCTATTTAGTCTCTATGACGTTGCTAGGGGACAGTAAGGTGGTATTTTAGTTGCTAGGACTGTTATGCTATCTTCTATGGCATTGGGCCCATTACTGCGATACTTTAGTTGCTGGTTGGTGTGAATATTACTGAAAATGTTCCTTGGCGAAAAGAAAAGTATTATAGTCAGGAAACTGACTGTTAATTTTCTTTTTTATTTCATAGGTTAAATATTAGTCTATAATGACACAGAACGATACAAAATCCCTAAAAAGACTTAACTTTGTATTACACTGCCTTGTCCTCTTGGAAAATTGCAATGTTTTGGAAGCTTTTCTTCTTTGTCTTAACCTCAAGATATATTTGAGTATGTGAGTGTTAAGTATAGATGGTAGATGCTCTAGATTAAGGGGAATCCAGATTGAGGCGAAGTTTTGACATCCAACCAAAAGAATGTTAGTTTGTCGTTCATGACTTATTAAACATCAGCAGAAAAAAAACTTCAGATTGAGTTTTTCTAATATTGGGTGGAGTGCTGCTGATTATGTTAGCATTAAGTAGGTGAAACTTGGAATATTCTGTTGCTACACTTTGTGTTTCCGTGATCAAATTAGTTTGGTTTTGACGCATGTCTTCTTCAGGCAAGTATGTTGGTGCTATACTTTGATGTTCATAGCTAATGTTTCATAAAGGCCAGTAGCGCCAACGGGGTTTTTTTAGCTTGTAATTTTTCTAAAGATTTAATAATTTTCAATTGAGCCATAACCCTAGGATGACTCCTAGGCTACTTTTTTGTTTGCGAAAATGATGGGTGAGATAAAATTATTTGTACTAATTTATTATCTCAACGGACTTTTTTATCCCCGGATTAGTCCGTCATTTAATCCGACAAACTATGTTCGTCATTTCTAAGGCCATTTCATGATGAATTATAATCCCAAGTGAAAATTTGGTATTATTTAATCCTCTTTGGTATCATTTAATCCTCTTTTGAGGTATCAAATGATCTTAGAAATGACAAATAACCCATGATATTAAATAATGGACTAATGATAAAATAGTACTTAGTGGTGTTAAATTATGAAGTACAAATAGTCTTATCCGATTTATTATTTTTGCAAACAAATGTAGCCTTGGGGAGTTAAAAGTGATTTTAAGAATTCTTTTATCTCATTTGCATTAAAAATTTATTATTTTCAATTAATTATTTTTGCAAACAAATGTAGCCGCTAGCCCGAGGAGTTGGGAGTGATTTTAAGTATGTTTTTTCCTCAATTGCATTCAAAATTTATTACTTTCAAATAATTAAAGAATAAAATACACTTTGTACCCTACATGTTGAGGTTTGCACCCTGTTTAATTAGCGTAACAAAAGACACTCGGAATTCTCAACTGGTAAAAAATTATTGGGAGTTCTGGTTTATTTATAGTCATATTTGAAAAATAATATAATAATATTAAAAATAATAAAAAATGGGAATTTTTTTTTAATTAAACCTAACACCAATCTCTCTCTCTCTCTCTTCACCATGTTCATCTTTTTCACCCTAATCCCAACTGTTAACCCCTTCACAATTGCTCTCTTCTTTTTCTTTATTGTCATTACCATTAACACATCTTCCTATGTATTTCATCCTATCTTCATCACCATTATGACATCTCCTTCTCTCTTTCATCCAATAAAAATAGAGCAGATCTAGAGATAAGATTAGGGATAGAAAAGAAAAACTCATCTTCTGTTCTCTTTCACCCCCACAGTATAGAGAAAGACATAAAGAAAGAAATTTAACCCCATGTCTTCATTTAATTTTTAATCTCTAACTGTAACTCCGAGTTCTAATCCCAAACCAAATAAAATCCATATAAAATCGCTCCTTTTCTTCTTCTTCTTCTTCTTCTTCTTCAATAGAACCTAAAATCTACACCCAAATTAGATTTTGTTGATGTTTCTAGTTAATTGAGTGAGAATTTTTTTGATCGGATCTGGGTTTGGTTAAGGGTTGGTTGATGGTTAAAATCGATTGGGGTAGAAATCTTTTGATCGGCAATGAAACAGTAGGAGTAAAGTTTTTGGGTTTAATTAATTTTCAATTTTTTTTCATTTAATACTTTTAATGTTATTATACTATTTTTTTTTATGGCTTACCTATTTTACCCTTAAAAATAGAGTCACCTGAACTCTCAGTTATTTTTGACCTACTGAGAGTTTGGAAGGTGTCTTTTTAAACACAAATTAGGGTGCAAGTGGGCACGTTTAAAAATTCCATTCCAGAACAGGATTTCTGAGTTTCATGGAAACTAATAATATTTCCACCCTCAGAAGCTCAAAGTCAAACTTGAAATAATTCGTTGGTGGTCTCTACTGGAAGTTAGAAGTAAAATAGCTTTCTGTCTTATGAATCTGGTACGGAGGTAATAGTTAGAAGAATGGTAAGATGTTTGATATTCCTACTGTGATTTACTATTTTAGATTTTGTACGAGGAACATATTTGAATTATTACTGCCATCCTGATTCGGTAGCCCTTTCGGTAGCCTTGTCCTGGATTAATTCTTTAATTGGCTGATGTTATATTGCCTGCTGTTAAAGATTTAAAAAAAAAAGATTTTAAATTGTGCAAAAGCAAATGCAACTATGGAAATTCATATCTAGCTGCATTGCATGCATATGCATGTGCGTTGTTTAGTGTCTGTCTTCATATTTGCTTGTGCCCGGTATATATCAACACAGATAAACTATGCAACTGTAGCAGTAGGAAAATTTATACTTATATTTTGTTCAAATAAGGAACTTTGAGGCTTAAAGAAAATGCATCCTTGTTATACTAGCTACGTTTTATACCTTGGAAACATATGATAGTACCTAGTGTTTTCTATGTTAAGATTAAAGGGGAAGGTGATAAAATCCCTTTGTTAAGTAGCACAGACAAGGTAGAAGAAATATTTTTAAGTGAAATCAAGCTTTCTGACCCTTGTCAGATAATCTCCTTTAAATTGGTCTTGAGTTCTCATATTTCCTTGTCACAGGTTACGTGGGACGAACCTGAAGTGCTGCAGAACGTGAAGAGGGTGAGCCCTTGGCAAGTCGAGTATGTCGTGCCAACACCATCACTTCATTCAGAATTTCCCCCCACAAAGAAGTGTAGAGTTCCTCAGGATCTGGGGTTGCTACTTGATGGAGGTGGAGAACCTCTATTTCCTATGACAGGGTTAAATAATTCAATGGTGAGTCACTTGAACCCATCATTGATGAATTTTAACTCTTTCCCTGCTAGCATTCAGGGAGCCAGGCAAGATCAAATTTGTGTTTCCAGTTTATCAAGCTTCATTCGTGAAAATACCCATCAAAGGTGTAGCGACTATTTCAATGGCAACATGTCACCAATGGTGGAAACTGTGTCCACGGAGCTGAATATTGGTAGTTCACAGTTGGACAACTTATCTCCCGATAGCCAGAGTAGTGTGCACTTCTTTGGCAATGAGCTAGTTCGAAAACGAGTCCGTAATGCTTCACCTAAAGTTGGTATTACTTCATTCCGGTTATTCGGTAAGATCATTCATCTGAAAAAGCCTGTTGAAGACGGCTTTGATGACGCGTTGGATGCCCGAGGATGATGGCAGTAAAGTGTACAAAGAAAGAGAAGGTGCGGACAACCCAGTGGATCGTTCTTCAACCTATCCATGTATGAAATTCTTGGACAGGATTGGTGATCAATGCCAAATAGTCTCAGCAGGTGAAGCATGTTTTTTCTGAATGGCGGCATTCTTAGATGAAAGTTGTACACGGGCATGTCTTTCTCTAGAAACCTTAATGCCTATGTATGGTTGGCAAACACAGTAGATGCTATTTTGTTAACAGTTTTCATATAATGGTAAGGCGAAACTTTAAACTCCTCTTGTCCAGTTTATTTATTTATTTTTTGTTTCCGGTTAATTGGTCTGCAAATGAGAAGGGATGGCTAGCTGGCTGGCTGCACTTAGTTAATGTCCAGTTTTATGGAAGCACTTCAAGTAGTCATTCATTTTATGAATGGTCTTCCGTGGACCTGTTCGTAGGCCGTGTTTGTGAGTTTTATTTCGGAGGGAAAGGGAAAGTTTTTCATTCCAATTTTTGTTGAACTTTCCTTCCCCGAAAATAATCTCAGAAACAGATGTCAGTGCGGTGTTGTCTTCCGTCAGTGGTCAGTGCAGCATTGACCCAGCCATTTGTGTTCCGTCACTTGCAGTGTTATTGATGCTTCATATAACACATGCCCCTTCACTGTGGGTAGTAGATAATTCAGATGTGCTATTATCTCTCTGAGTGATAATTATGCATGCTGCAACACTTTTTCCTGTTGTCAAACAAACAGAAATTGCATACTTGTGATAACCAGATAGGGGGTAACATACCCTTCCTACCTGTTGAAAAGCCAGACAGAGAGAAAATAGAGGCATGTTGTGGGCTGGCTGGCTGGCTGATATTTCTGAAGCTCCAATTACTAATCATCTGGGTCAGGTCAAATTCAATATACTTAAAATGATATATATAATCAAGTAGAAGCTGTAAAAAAAGGTAAAACTGTATATTTAGAAAAAGTATTAAATTAACAAAGGATATATTAGTCATTTCGTGGTTTATTGAATGGAGTTGAGGGAGGATATTTTTTCACTTGCACTTTGTGTTTATGTGTTTTGGAAATACATTTTAATTTAAAAGAATATATTATTATTTTACTCTTATGATATTTTATTTGAGAATTATTTTAAAGGATTTTTTTGGGTATTTAATAAGTCATCCAAGTTTCTTACAAATTTTCTCCCATTTTTTTTCAAGTTTAGAAGAAATTTTTGGAAACTTTTTTATTTAAAATTTCTCTCATTCTCTTTCTTTTTTTCCCTCTTAAAAATACTCACAATTTTCTCTATTTTTTTTTTCTTCTTTTATCTCCTTTCTAAAACTGAAACACAATATTGGCCTCAAAAGATTAAAAGAACTTTCTAGTTATAATTTTTCTAGGTGGCTATGTGAGAAAATTTATTTCTAGAAAATTTAATTATATGGTTAAATATATTTTATTTCTTGAAAATTTATCAAAAAATGCCAAAGAAGTAAGATATTACTCAACCTTTTGAAAATTAACGCTTATTTTTAGGTTATGTTTGTTTGCAAGATTTACATTTAAGATTGGATTATTAATTTTAAATATCTTATTTATTTTCAAATTTGAACTTGGGACTATTAGAGATTATAAAATAACTTAATATAGGAAATTATTTAATACTATGTTCAACTATGTATTATAATCCCCACCATTGAGACTAAATTTTTTTAAATAAAATTATTCTCAACCTTTTTCTAAAATGACCATAATATTTTATTATATTAAATAAACTTATTATTGGTAAACAACTTATTATTAAATCTTTATTTAAATAACTTATTATTTAAACAACTTATTATTTTTAAATAACTTATTATTTAAACAGCTTATTGGTAACCAACTTATTATTGGTAAACAACTTATTGATAAACAACTTATTATTGGTAAAGAACTTATTATTAGTAAACAACTTATTATTTAAACAGCTTACTGGTAAACAACATATTAGTTCTAGTCATATTTAAATATTGACATTTTATTTGTCAAAACTTATTTAAACAACTTATTGTTCATCATTTTTGATGTATAAACAAGTTTAAATTATAGTTTAAAATATGTTATTATTGGCAATGATATAATAGTTCAAACGATATTTTCTTATCCAATTTTTTTAATTAATTGTGAAAAAATAAATATAATATAAAATTATTTTAAGATATTCCGTAAATAATTCCATAAAAAATAAATATATGACTAATTATAATCTTTACAAACATGACCTTAATTTCCAAAAAAAGCCAGTATAAGTGTATAACTCCTCATACCTCATCTGCAATCCAGGGATAAAATGGGAATATAAACATACCTTACCGGCCAGCCGAGCTCAGCTCTGAGAAAGCCCTTTCGCCGGCCACTGCGAAGCATTTGAATCCAAGTATCCAGAAAAGGAGAGTTTTAGCAGCTAATTTCTCTCTCTTATAGTTCTTTAATGGCTGTTTCTCTCTCTAACAATATCTATTTCTACACTCAAAACCCTGCCCTCTCAACAAAACCCTCCAAAACCACCCTACAATTCACGACTTTAGCTCTTCATTTCAAACCTCCCATTTCTGGTGTTTTACAAATCAAATCTAACTTCGTATCTCCAGTAAGAAACAAAAGGCGTTCCTTCAAATCTTTATTCACAGTCGACAGCTCTACTCCCGAGGTACTTCTCCCCCCACTCTCTATATATATGTATGTATATGTTTATATGCTTGTTGAAATCTTAGTGTAATTTGAATTGGATCATTTAAATAGTTTTTGATTGTGTTCCAGAAAGCCCAATTATTGGACTTTTTAGTATATAAGATTTGTGCAAGTAGTTTGCACATACGTTGATGAAATGTTGAAAAAATTGGTGCAAGACATTGTCCTGAATTAAAATTTAAGAATGCTGCACTACTGGGATGAATTAGGTGTAATTCTGAATGTATGCACACCTAGGGGGTGAATAGGTGTATATGGTCGAAGACTCGAAGTGATTTAACAATGACAACTTTTAAATTTTATGCTACATGATTAAATCAGATAGGTAGACTTGTTTGCTTTGGTGTCTGTTTTATCTAAAGTTCTAATTCAATTATTATTAAGATATGATACCCTATCTGCTTAGGTGTCTGTATTAGTGTTAATTCACATGAATATTGCAGAACTATATATGCAGATGTATATAATAGATATTCAAGTGCAGAATTGAAACAATATAAATAAGACAAACAGAAAAACCGCATGACCAAGATTTTTACGTGGTTTAGCCCCTACCCTTAGTGGCCTAATTCATGTCTAATACCAATTGGTATTGGAGACTCCTTTTATTAAAACAATATTTAATAAGTTACACAATTACTCCTTGTACAAATAAGCTCTCATCTTGGTGGACAGTAGACACAACTACCCCCTTGCACCTCTGCAACTCTTGCACCACTGCAACCTCTAGAGCTTCCTTTGTACAGTCCCTATCCACTACTGGATCGACCATGTCAAACAAGGTTTGAATTCAAGTTTTAATAAGAAGGAATATAATTACAATATACAATGATTTTCCAGCCAAAAGAAATTAAGAGCAAAGTACAGATGATTGTTGCAAATTTTCTTTGAAAGCTCTTTAATATCAGAAAGTGTATTGCTTGAAGGTTCTGTCTTCTTTTTGCCGAGAAAGATGATTATATATGATATGGGGACCAACGGCTATAAAATACTGTTAGCATAAAATGGCCAGACCATGGCTGGAGTAGAACATGATTTTAGCATCTTTTTATGAACCAACGGATATGATATGATATGATAACTTTCCAAATCAGTTTTTCAAAGATTTTGAATTTCAAAATAACACACTTTGAAAAAGCTTAATTAAAGGAAAACAAATTTGGTATAAATATGTTGATAGATTCCAAATCAGTTTACTTATTCTGTTTCCTTAATCTCAGAGAATTTATCTTTGTCAAGTTTTAATAAGACATATTTCCAGCAATCAAATAAAGCCTTGAAATTAAAACACTTTGGGCTAGAAAGTTTTACATGATTTACTATGTGATTTCTTAAAGACCTAGTCCAGTAGGCAAACTCTTAAGGGAGTTTATTTTCAAGTTGGGCCTTCATGAATTTAACATATATAACTCCACCTTCAGCAACACCATATATGATCAAATCAGTCCATGTAGCCCAAACCTGTTCATTCAAAATGGTTCCATACAAAGCATATTCTCATCATTAAAATCTAAAAGCACATAAATTAAGGAGGGTGTATTCAATATTGACTTTTAAATACTTTTTTTAAGTAACAGTTTTTTGTAGAGTTTGTAGATTTTAACGACTTTTAAAGATTTTTAAAATTACTTTTAAAGACCATGAAATAAGTGACAAACTTTTATAGACTTTTTATCAAGACTTTGATAGACATTTGTATACTTCTAATATATCTTGCTGCTTATATTAATTGTTAAAAAGTCAACAAAGATCTTATATTTTAGATGAAATGATTACCATATTAAATAATACTATTAAAATATTTTGACCATGTAACAACCTAATTTGAAATAAAAAGCATTGTTGAAGTTGAATTATTAAATCATACCTAGTCTATTACAAGAAAATGTCCTATTTCATAATTTGAATATTTCATACAAAAAGTCATTTTCTACTAACAATAATATAAAATAACAATTTCGACTTTTAAATTTTTCATTGTTGTTTTCCTATCAAGTAGTTATTACTAAACTAACAATTTATAATTTTCAACAAATAACAAAATTAACAAATTTATTACTTTTAAAAATAAACATAAAACAAAATACCTCCTTAATACTTACAAATTAGTATAAAATGATATTAAAATATTTGTTATCTCCATTTATACGGGTTAAATGCTTTCTAGGTCACTGTACTATAGGTCGACTTACAAATGGGTCATTGAATTTTTTTTTCTTACAGTCTCATTGAACTTTAGTTTACTAACAAAAAGTTAAAAAAACCGTTAAGCCAATGTTGACTTAAACGGAAATGATGATGTGGCAGCTGACTTGTCTAAAAAAAAGCTTATGTGGCGGTTAGTATGCGACGTGGCAATGAAGATGTGAATTTGGAGGAATTTTTTTTATGAAAAAATGGAAAATAATATTTTAAAGTATAATATAAATTATAAAAATTAGCCAAAAAAATAAGAAAATAAATAAATAAAAATAATTATTTTAATAAAAATTAAAAATGCCTTTTTTATATATTTTATTAAAAAAAAATTAAAAAGCAGTTTTTTTTAATAAAAATAAAAAAATGTAGTTTTTTTAATAATAAAATGCAGTTTTTTAAAAAAACAGCGTTTTTTAATAAAAGAGTTTTTTATTTTTTTTATTTTATAAAATGCAATTTTTTTTAAAAACTGCATTTTTATTATTAAAAAAAAACTACATTTAAAAAAAAAATCTGTTTAAAAAACTGCATTATTAAAACGCTGTTTTTTAAAATACTGCAATTTTAAAAAACTGCATTTTAAAATGTAGTTTTTATAAAACGCTGTTTTTAAAAAATGCAGTTTTTATTATTAAAATGCAGTTTTTTAAATAATAAAAACTGCATTTATTTTTAATACATTTTTATTATTAAAAAATCTGCATTTATTAAAACTGTTTTTTTAAACTGCATTTTATTATTAAAAAACTACATTTTTTATTTTATTAAAAAAAATGCGTTTTAATTTATTTTTATTAAAAATATTTATTTTATTAAAAAAACTGTGTTTAAAATATTTTTTTAATAAAAATAAAAAAACCAATTATTTTTATTAAAAAATGCGTTTTAATTTTTTTTTAAAAAAATAAATAAAACTGCGTTTTTAAATTTTTATTAAAAATAATTATTTTTATTTATTTATTTTCTTGTTTTTTTGGCTAATTTTTATAATTTATATTATACTTTAAAATATTTTTTTCCATTTTTTCATAAAAATTTTCCTCCAAATCCACATCTTCACTGCCACGTCGCATATTAATTGCCACATAAGCTTTTTTTTAGACAAGTTAGCTGCCACAACATCATTAAAAGTCACATCTAAGACTTTTTATCAACAACAGTTGCCACATCCTCACCAGTGGATGATGATGCTGCCTCAGCAGCAGCAACAACAACCACTACCGCAGCGGCCGATTCCAAATCGCAGAATGTGCAGCAGGGTTGTGTTAATCGAAAGTCGTCCGCTAGAAATTCTAGCGGACATTATTTTTGCCGTTGTTATTCATTGTTATGGGATAAAAGCGACTAAAAAAATTATTACTCCTGTCCGCTAGAATAACTAGCGGAAGACGAGTCATATTTTTTAATCCAGGCTATTGATATTTGCTATGGAAGGTGGAGATCGTATTTACCCATTTTTGATTCATAGCAAATACATGGTATGGATCATTACCCTATATATATATATATATATATATATATATATATATATATATATATATATATATATATATATATATATGGAGAT
This sequence comes from Panax ginseng, assembly GCA_020205605.1. Classification (NCBI taxonomy): domain Eukaryota; kingdom Viridiplantae; phylum Streptophyta; class Magnoliopsida; order Apiales; family Araliaceae; genus Panax; species Panax ginseng. The sequence continues at coordinate 133,794,191 of CM035145.1, read as the reverse complement.
GGAGGAGGGCTTGAAAAAGACAAAAACCAGATTGCTGTTACTGAATTAAAGCAGATGATCAATGTTGCTTGGGTTTTTCTAATTTTAGTAAGTGGTTTTGCAAAAAAATTGATGAAAGTAGGCTAGTTACTTTGAGAACTTGGATTTTAAATTTCTACCACTATATTTGGTGCTCTCTGGAAATAGAATGACAGTTTACATGAAGTATTTTTATCTTCCATGTTTACATTTATGTGTGTAGATATAATAACCAAAAGGACGAAAAGAAACACAAATATGTGACACATAGATGGTAGTGGAGAAGATTGTTGTTAAAGAGGTTGCAGATGAGTGTTTGTGGGGTAATGACTTCTATCCTTTAGATCCACACCTCCTCTGACTTGTAGGAGAGAAACGATGAAAAGAAAGGCAAATATAGTGAGGCACAGATGGGTAGTAAGAAGCTTCTTGTCAAAGAGGTTGCGTCGATGCAAAATAGGGTTTGTGGAATAAAGTCGTCATATATTTATTTATTTATTTAAATAAATATATATTTAAGATAAAGGGTAAAAATTGAACAAAAATGAGTTAAAAGTGATGAAGGAATGTAAGTCGAGGGAATTGCATTCTGTCATTGCCATCTGCAACTGGCCCTTAGTTATTTGGAATTTTGGAGTAAATGAATTCTTAATTGTAAGCCCCACAGGAACTGATAATTGCACATTTCTTTAATGAGATGCGAGCAACTGGGAGCAGTTTAGTTAATAATTTGTCAATCTGCATATGAAATAATGCGGCAGTTGCACTTATCCTGTATGTTTGACAATCTAATACTTATTAAAGGAAATCAAGAAGAAGGATATGTTGAAGTTGAAACTTTAAATTTTGACACCAAAACTCCATGCTTGCATAATTGAAAAGTAAATAATTAAATAGTCTAAAAGCAAAAGATATCTCATCTTTCATTATTTGACTGAAGCTTGTGTGGGCTCCATAATCATTGAGTAGATTTCATCTCTGGCCAAATCAAGACCATGCCTCTTTAATGGAGTATCAAAGATTGTAGGCATGGACTTGTTATAAAGTTTTTACTACAGCTTCTTATTTGCAGTAGTACCTACAAGTATACTTGATAAGTTCTAAGGATGGTCAAGCAAGCACATGGCCGTTCTTATGCTTTTTGTATTATAATATATTAATGAGCCTTCTCCTGCATTTATACAAGCCTTTTTAGAGTATACTGTACTATTTCTGTCCCTATTTAGTTGTCTTCTTTTGTACTCGTTTTAAAAAGTTGTTCAAAATACATTTCTAAACATACTTTTAACAAATTCTATATTTTCAGTGTATTTGTATTATTTTGATTATTTTTTTTTTGGGACAGAGGGATTACATTTTAAGCTGACGGTCGAATATTTTCCTTTTTGTGACTGCAGATTGTAAGTTAAAGTTTCAGTCTGAGTTTCAGTAGTGTGTGCTTATAACTGTGCAGCCTTGAGTTGTCATTTTATATCAAATAACTTCCTATGTTTTTGGACTTCTTTACGGCCTTGGAATTTCTTGAATTTTCTGTGAAAGATCCTATTCCCTTTTCATGATTGTTCTTATAACTGCATATTAGTTTTAAGTAGAGTAGTTACCAGTGAAAGTTCCAAATTTACACTCAACAAGATCTCCACAAAACTAATAAAGTTATTGTCAAAGTGTAAATTAATTCTTCATTTTTTGCTTTCTAATTCATATTCATCATCTATAATCATGTCTATAATTGATTTTGGTAGATTAATGGTCAAGATGAGACTCACCCGAATGATGTAGAAATATCCGAAAGTGGTGCAGATCAGGAAAGTTCTACTTTGAAGTCTCTCCTCAAAGTTTACAAGGAGGCTATTTTGGTTGGAGATGAGAAGACTACATCTGATGTTGAGTCTGTGATATTCAAGGTTGAAAATGAGAAAAATGAGTTGGTCATAAAATCTTCAACTTTGTCAGCAGAGATAAATTCAGGGAAGGAAAAATTAATCCGCTTGCAAGCAGATTTTGATAATTTTAGGAAAAGGTCGGAGAAGGAAAGACTTACAATTAGGAGTGATGCCCAGGGAGAAGTGATTCAGAGCCTCTTGCCCATGGTGGATAATTTTGAGAGAGCCAAGCAACAGCTCAAACTACAAACAGAGCAAGAGAAAAAGATTGATGCAAGTTACCAGGGTATATACAAGCAATTTGTGGAAATCATGAGGAGCTTGCGCGTGACTGTTGTTGCTACGGTTGGGAAGCCATTTGATCCCTCAGTAAGTCGAAACTCCTGATACTTGCTTCTCCTTATTCTTCACTTTTTTCTTCTTTTGTATAACTGTATATTATTTATTATTATTAGTCTAGAAAACCCTATAAGGGGGCGCTAGTACGCAGAAAGCATACTCACCCAGCTAGCTACATGAATCTGCACATCCTAGTAAGTCACCCAATAAATCAAGAGAAGAACAAGTTCTAGAAATCTATTTGACCGCTAGATACATGATTAATTTTTGAATTAGGTAGAACTGTAGAAGGAAGTTTGTCCTGTGAGGGTTGGCTTTTCTTCTCTCTCATGATGCCACCATATCAAACAAAAAGCGTGCCTCCCACATCTTCACTAACCCATCTCCCTCCCCAATGAGCACTCAACTATGCAGCATGGTTCGAAGCCTTGAAAAGAGACTAAAAAAACTCCTTGTCGCCTCTTTGGCATTTTACTGTGAAGGAGCAAAAATGCTTTACCCTCTCCTGGTTACTTGCATATAGTACACTTAGCATAAATCTTTTATTCCTCTGAAGCTCCTCATCAGCATTGCCGCCCAAGCTACATGAAGAAAGGTCTCCTTCGAGCCTTCAGTACTTTCCAGTGAACTTTGGAGTTGGCAAATTTGCTGAACTCTAAAATGCTATGGATGATGGTGGTGTGCTGATGCATGCAACCAAAAATAAATTCTTACTAGGAAAAATATTTATGTAGTATTGCAAGCAAGAGTCGATCCCACAGAGTGGGAGAATGATTAGTATAATTTTATGCTTTGTGAATAAAATTGGGGAGTTTTGAGTGTTATTGGTAAAAGTAAACTAATAATTAAATAACGCAAAATAATCTAACGAAATAAATCAGGAAAACGAGTCTTGGATTAAGTCAACTTCCACATTCAGAAATTTACACTGATCATTGACACAAGCATAAACAATTAATATTTTGAATATTCGCCGTTAAAATTACTTCCGTGTCTTTCTTTAATTTTAGTTAGATAGAAACACGAATAACCCTAACTACTAAACAACTTTAGACAAGCGCTGAATGTTTAATCTAGTAGCAACTTTAAGAATTATAAAAATCGATGAAGCTAAACAACACAAGCATAAGCGGTTGTATTTAATTTGGTTGAGTATTCTTTCTAAGATATAATAATCACGTGATCTGCAGTAATTTATTAACCTTAGTTGCTTCACAAATTAGAGTGACCAAACAATTACGGATTTGATATCTAATTTAGCAGTATATTTCAACGAATAATAAACTAGTATGCATCCTAGCGATTAAACATATCAACCATAGAAATTAAGTGCAGAAGAATAATCAATACTCAAAATATGAATTGAACAATTAAAATCAATTAGATCTCACAATGTAATCATTTGAGGTTTCCGTCTCCTTAAACTAAGAACAAGAGTTTAGCCACACATGATCATGAAAAACACCAAAGAATAATAGAGACAAGTTTGTATACAAGTCTTCCAATATCTCTTGGTAATTCTCTATTTATATGTACAAGATATTAATTCTTTTTCATGTAGGTTTCAACTTCCCAGTGACAATCAACTTCTTTCAATTTTTTTTTCTAGATGTTCTTTTATTGGATTTGACTTGCACACCAAGTTTGTTACACCTCTGTCCTTCTCCTTGTAGGATTCTTCTTGTTTTTTTTCTTCCACGAATAGGAACATTAAATATTGCTTGATCACCAAGATATTGACTTTATTGTAATAAAATATTAAATCATTGTGCTCGTGTAATTACACCTTCGCCCCTCCTTTTACTTTAAGTCTAAATAATGCTCAATTTGTCTCCAAAGCACTTCTAAAGTCACAAACTACTTTAATTGCACCTTAAATAAAAAAAATAAGAATAATGAGTGTATTTAGGCACAAAATAAATATAAAAGATTTAAGCATTAAGGGATAAAAATGTAACATATTTTATTCTCATCAAATTGACCTAAAAGTATAATTTTTATTTCAACTGATTATTAGCTTTTCTAACTCAGTAATTTAATGGCGCTAGAGGAGATGCTAAACCCTGCTTATAAGTCTTTCTCAAAGTTACGGAGCCAATCTAATCTAGGAGGAGGTTTTGGACTCGAGTGACACAACCTGTAGACTGAGGGAAATAGCTTTCTGCAAGTCACTTTCACCACCATTTCTGTTAATTTGTAGACAGTTAAATATTCTGTTGGGGGTGTACCAATTTACTTAGTTGGTTTGTCCCTGTAGGAAATGAATATTCACGTTTGCAAGGGGTCTGTCTAACAGTTTTAAATGTCTGCCAACCACCTAAGGCAACTCTCCTTTCTCCAGGATTTGTTCTGGTTGTTTAAAGTTTTATCATTTAGCACAAACATCAGGTGGTGGTTTGTGGTGGTCCTTGTAGAAATGTAGAAATTATATTTTATGAATGTGAAAAATTGAGGTCCCCATATATTTCTTAAGAAACATTTCTCTTATAGAACTAGGTGTGGAAGTTAAAGTTTGAAGGTAATTTGGCGGAGTTGGGGGGTCTGGTGGAGGGGGAGGGGTATTCTTTGCCACATTAACCGGAGAGCCAAAGGAAAAGAGAAATAAGAGTAGATGGGTTCCCTTTCCATCGGCTCTTTCAGATTCTTTTTCCCCCAAAAAGGGCAGGAAAGAGGGAGGGAAAACAAGTCGCTGCAGTCTTTGTTATCTTTTCACATATGTACTCTGTTTGTAGTTGTATTGTGATCTACACTTTCCAAATTCATGTTAAAAATTACTAAACAAGTAGGTCAAATTTCTCTTCCCATTACTGTGCTGTGTGCATAGAATGTAGAGTAGCTCCTCATTCTTTTCCCCTTCCATTCATTCCAGCTAATTCAAATATTGGAAACATGTATTACTCCCTGGGGGTACCTACCTTACCTGTGGGGTATCTCCTCTTTATTTGTAATTAGGGCTTGTATATGGGAGAATGCAGAAGTATACATCTGATACCATTTTCTTATGTTCAATTTTGTATTTTTGACGTAGCTGCATGAAGCTATAGCACGCGAGGAGTCCCAAGAGTTCAAGGAAGGGATTATAGTTCAAGAGTTTCGTCGGGGGTTCCTCCTTGGAGATCGATTACTAAGACCAGCAATGGTTAAAGTTTCTTCTGGCCCTGGTAAAAGGAAACCTTCTCCGGCCACTATGGAACCCACTGAGCAACCTGCAACAGCTGCTGGAGTAGAAGACGAACGTTAGGTGAATGCACAAATAGTATGTTTCGTACATCATCATTTATTGTACTCGAGAGTGAAGGCACATGGTGTACGTGAGGGACAATTCCCCCTCGCATATATTTATTATTTATATATGATGAATTTTATGAATAATCTTCAATTAGATTTTACTTTAAAATTTGAAATTTGGTTTGACTAGATTACTTGGATGTTTTGAATTATATTATTATTTTCCTAGCAATAAATAGATACTTTAACAAAATTAATGTTACGATGATGATGACTATTATTATTTTTTTATAAAAAAGAAAAGAAAAAAAGATGTGCTTTGAGATCAATATAATAATTCCCCAACCCCTTAATGTGGGTTTTTCTTATTGTAAGATTTCCTCCCCCCCTCTTTAATGTGAGGTTTGTATTTTTACTCATAGTGTTAGGTTTATTAATAGAAGAATGATATTTTTACAAGTATTTTTTACATTTTTATAATATCTCGTCTCACGTAAATGTGGAACTTACTTCGTTCTAATGTAAAAGAAGTTGTAAAAATATTAAAAATACATCTTCTCTATTAATTTATTATTAATTTTGATTATGAAATTCATTGACGTGTATTGATTTATTTATAAATCACTCAAGACGATATATGTATTACTATAGAGTGATGGTAAAGACTTAATACCTTCCAATTTTCGTATGCAATTTAAAAGTATTATTTACAAACGCTTAATAAATTTAATTTTACATGCAATATTTTATGTCAAAATAAAAGAAATAAATATACAAAAATAAAATTTCACTGCGCCTAGCATGTGATTTTAACCAATTACTTTAAAACTTGAATCACGTTGAGGATTTCAACAAGTTCATTGTTTAAACAAGGCCCTTGAGATGATTAAGCAAGATCATAAGATTCCATAAGCCAAATTATCTTTCATTCATAAATACGAGTCAAATACCAATTTTGCATCTTCCGTGCAGCTACATTTTTCATACATGTCCACCAAAGCACTTGCAAGAGCATTCTTGAGTTCAGTAAGCTGAATCTTCAGAATATAACCATGTAACATTCTCCCCACATTTAGAGCTGCCATTTCCCCACAGGCTGGCAGAAGTATCATAAAGGTTATTGAGCTCGGTTCAATACCTTCACATAGCATTTTATGAAAGAGCTCAAGAGCTTCTTCAGGCTGTGAATTCTTTATGTGGCCTACAATTAAAGTATTCCATGCTACTGTGTTTCTATCCTAAATGTTCCGGAATACCTTGGTTGCCAAACCAATGTTATGGCACTTTGCATACATGTCAACCACTGCACTTTGTATAAAGATATTGGGCTCGAAACCGGTCTTCACAATATATCCATGGATTTCCTTCCCTTGGCGCAATAAAAGTAGATCGGCACAGGCTGCAAGAGAACCAGTAGTTGTGATAGCATTTGGTTTTGTTGGCGCACAAGGCAGTTTATTAAAGAAGCAATCACTAGTAGGTGATTGCATTATACGAAACAGCTTCAGTAATTCTTGAGTAAGCCCAGCTTGTTGAAAACCAGTGATTAGAACATTTAGTGAAACAATGTTTGGCTGCAAGTCCATCTGGATCATCTCTGATAGCAGGGCATAAGCCTCATTCTTGGACCCATTTCTTGCATACCCAGCGAGCAATGAGTTATAGGTGATTTCATCAGGTTGTATGCCATCATTTTGCATAGTTTTAAGAAGCCCCAATGCAGTCTCCATTTTCCCATTGTTTACATAAGCTGCAATCATCTCATTCCACATGGTACTATTCTTCATCTCTACCTTTACAAAAACTTTCTCCGCGTAATCAGTCCTCCCACATTTGGAATACATATCAACTAACGATCCCTCGACATGTATATTCCTACAAAGTTCACTTTTAAGGGTATACCCGTGTATTACTTTGCCAAGTTTTAAATCTTTCAAGCCTGCACACGATGGTAGGACACTTGCTATTGTCACGCCATTAGGTTTCTCTGGAAACCACAACATCTTACAAAACACATCTAGAGCATCTTCAAAATATCCATTATGGAAGCATCCTGAAATAATTGCATTCCATGAAGTAACCTTCGGCATCACCCCTTTGTCTTGCATCTCTTCCAAACAACGGAGAGACAAACCAATCTTCCTATTCCGTGTAAAGCCTGAAACAAGTGCATTCCATGATACTAAATCATGCTGCACTCCACTTAATTCCATAGATTGAAAAATATCTTCCGCCTCATCTAACAGGCCGGCATCCATGTAAGCTGAAACAAGAGCAGTCCATGTAACCACATCCCTCTCCTGCATTATGTCAAAAACACTTCTTGAATACCTCAAATTCCGACAATTTGCATACAAGTCAATAAGCGCATTCCCCACAAAAATATCGGTTTCCAACTCATTCCTCACAACATATCCATGAATCATTTTACCACCCCTTTGTAACCCAACCGCGGAACAAGCTTTAAGAATTGTGGGTATGAGATATCTATCCGGCAGCATCCCATCAAGAACCATCAAACCCAACACCGAAAACAGCTCAACCCATTTCTCAGACCGACAATAGGATCCTATCAACGCAGCATACAACCGTAAACCTCTTTCAGGAATTTCATCAAAGAATCGCCGTGCATCATCCAATGACCCATTACCCCTCAAATACATCACTGCAAGGTTATTCCCAATCAAACTATTCCACCTAATAGCACCCAACTTCACAATCGGAACATGAATTTGCTTACAATTGTAAGACCAGCTTCGGGGGTCTAAGAAAAAAGAGAGGCCTTTATCAAACTCATTTATGCTTTGTAGACCTTCATCACAACAATCGTTTTTCGCATTTTCAGCAATTGAAACTAAATGGAATTGTGGGTTCTTCTGGGTTGAATGTGCTGTGGCTTTGAGAGCCAGATTTCTAGCTGTTGAAGCTTCATATTTAAATTTTGGCAGTAAAAGTTTGTTTTTGTGTACGGGAAAATTTGGGGAAGCATTATCTGGAAAAATAGGATGATTACAAGGAAGAAATCTGCTTTGAAGAGTTTCCATCATCTGAGAAAAACTGAAGATTACTGTATTACTGGTAATACAATAGATTCAGAATTCTTTTAGCTCTGGAGGGCAAAGGATACGGAAAGATGGAGGGAGGGTTTAAGAAATTACTATATTTTAAAATCCAAATTCGTTCAGCAAGAGAGCTTGGAATGTTAATTGGGCGTTCCAAATTCGGTTATTATGACCCACTTGACTCAAGTTTAAAAGGTTAAAATGAGCTTAGTTGGGCTTGTAGAAAAAATAAAAGGGGCAAAGATGCATAATTGTTCTTGAGGTTTTCGCGTTCGACATATTTAGTCTTAAAATATTTTGGAGATTCCCTGACGTTAGGCCCCTCTCGTTAAAATACATTCCAACTAGACAAACGGGTAAAACCTCTCAGAAGGAGAGAGGTTTTTCTTTTTGAAAACTGATATTTTTAAATGAATTTTTGATATTTTCACATGAAAACCGTCGCTAATACTGCTCGTCATCTTCATCCTCTGCTCGAAGACTCTCCATGGCTTACAAAACAGTAGTTGGATTTGTTCTGATTCAACAGGCCCAAAGTGCCCTATTTTGGTTCTTTAATCAGCTGCAAAAGCTACTTGTTACACTACCTTAACCTTCAATGTTTAGTTTAGCCCATTGGATACTATGTATATATATCATGAAAACAACATAAGAGGTAGGGCTGAGCAAGTAACTAAATTGAAACCGAAATCGCACCAAAAACTGCACGAACCGCACCAACGGTTCCGGCGTATGTGGCGGTTTTAGGGTGGGTTGAATAACTAAATTCTGATTCGGGTTTGGTTACTAGCCAAAACATTTATATAAAATCGAAACCGCACCATGTGTGCATATGTATGTATTATATCTAGTAAATTTTAAAGTTACTTTTTACTTGAACACGTTCAGAGAAAACCCCAGTCTTACATTGCCATTTTTTCACCAATTGAAAGAAGATTGTTAGAGGTTATAGAGTCAAAAATTAAGCAATTGGGTTTTGAAATTTCGAATTTGTTTGATGCGTTATTGGAGGGGCTTATAACTGAGGGGCCAAATTCGTTGGTTCTAGCACTTGATGCATTGGTTAAGGTCAATGCTATAATAGTAATAGTCTAATAGATTATATTTCAAATTAGGTATAGTTAGAATTATATTCTATAAGTCTTCCCTGCAATATATAAGATATAATTTCATTTTATCTCCAGTATATATTTTTAATTTTTGGGGAACTAGATAAACCTTCTTGCTTGTTATCGAATATATGGTCTCCGTTGTTTTATATAGCGTATGTTTTAGTTTTAAAGCATCATTCCTTTATTATAAACTAAAACTATTTTACGTGTCTCACTATTTTATGATTTGATGGTGAATTTGACATGTTTGACAGAAGAAACTTTAGTTCCATGCTTGATATTATTCACATTGCCGACTCTGTCACTAAGTTAATTGCTCGATGTAAGTTCTATGTTAAATTTTATTGAAGGCTTAGACTTTTTTGTTGTTTCAATTGGTTTTGGAACCGAAACCGCACCAATTAAAACCGCACCGCACACTTTAAAACCGTATTGCACCAATCACAAGCGGTTTTGTGTGCGATTTTGAATTTTTCAAACCGCACCTAAGCAGTTTCGGGTGCGGTTTATACTTCAAACCGCACCAAACCGCACCATGCTCACCCCTAATTAGAGGCATGCATAATTAGTTATAATATAAGCTCTCAATAGCAGTCCAAATTACTTTGTTTTGCTCGAGTATTAAGTTATCATGGTATGTTATTTTGTTTTAAACATGATACATTTAATCATAGAATGATACTTGAGGCATTACTCTTACTATGATAGCATATAGATATGATTTAGACTTACATTCATAGTTAATATGCCTTGACATCAAAACAGCCCCTTCTTGATAATTTAATAAAACATATAGTACTGTGCAGCAGTCCATATATATATACACATAGTACATATATTATTAGTCATTTGGTTCCAGCCTTTTTGGTTTTTGATCATTATCAAACCTTATTCTAACTAAGCACATCAACCACAATAATAGCCACATCCAATTAATCATATGACAGTCATTATATATACCAAAATCAACATAACAGTTACAATCTATGTAACATTCCTATGCCAACTTTAGGCAAGAAAGGGATAATTTAGCATTACCTTTTTTTTGCTTTGAAAGTGATATCTGATTCGGTTGGTAAGAGGAAGAGTTGATGCCTTAACTGCTACCTCTCCTTTCACTCTAACTGCTTCTGACTTCAAAAAAAATCTCAACACTTTGCTATGGATAGTTGGGTTCGGGTGAAAGGCTTGGCTATATATGACTGAGCTTTCCTTCTCTCTCTCTCTTAGTCTACTGGACCTATACTTGCCTTCCATCACTATCTACAACCAACCCCATCATCAGTTCTACTTGGCTGCTACTTTGGCCCCTACACAACCTGACAACCATCTATCTTGGCCTCTAAAACTCCCTTGCTGTATTCACCTGACAACTCGGTTCCTCTCCATCTTGGAAGTCTATTTGACCCCTATCCTTCAGAAAGTCCAATAATAATCTAGAAGAGGAGGGGGTTGAATAAATTATTACAGATTAAAAAAATTATCTTAGGCCTTTTTGAATTTTTGGATAATTAATTTGCAGTGTTAGAAATTAATATGCAAGACAGTAAAAATTCAATCACACAATACACAGAAGTTTATTTGGTTCACAACATACACCCATGGTATGTTGCTACGTCCAGTCTCAAGTTCTTATTTAGAACTTGAGATCCTATTACTATCAGTAATAAATACTCCTTCAACAGGTGGAGAAGCCTTTACAAAGTTTTATAGACAAACTTCCAACTGTTCCTAACTAATCTATCTTGGACAGCCAGCTCCCAGCTCCCAGCTCCCTCCTCAAGCTTAGTTGTACTTTCTTTTGAGTTCAGTTCTATTCTATGATCTCGTCTTGAAACAATAACTGACCTCTCAAGTTCACAAGTTCACTAGAGATCCAACTCCCAACTGACCTCTCTACGATTCTGGTCTTGGTCGAAGAATTTCTTATCTTTCTCACAGGTACATAAAATAAACCAACTCTACCTTTTTTCCTTTTTACAAAAGATTTTACAACAATTTGCTTCTAAAATAAGCAAATAAGATTTAATACAGATTGATACTTCTCAAATAAGCAGATATCAGTTGAAGAGCAAATATGTTTATAAAAGTTCAAAGATGTGTTCATGACAGCTATATAAATGAAGAATCCGTCTGAGTTTGTCACACGTGAGCCATCTCAAGATTTGGACGTGGTCCACGTGTTCATGACCACCACTAGCGACCAACGTGTTCACTTCAACGACTGGGTTCATAAAACGATTCACGATTTCTAATTTTAAATTTTTTTTGGCTGTTTGGTGGATTTCCTAAAAAAACATATATCTGTTTGTACCTAATTTATATCCCAACACACAGCAGTATCTATATATAAACCAACATTCCTACAAATCCATCGAGATCCATTGATCGATCCATATATATATAATTAAAAAGCAACACAATATATATATATATATATATATTAACATCCACACACGTATAAACATAAACAAAAACCGTCCGAATAAAATTGAATATGCGTAGGTTAAACAATTTACAGTTACACGAGCACCAAATGTCCTACATATACCATTGGAATATATCATAACATCAATTAGACATGCTAACTTTAACATTATAGACATATATATTCAAAAGCCGTCCGACTAAAATGGACTTGGTTTCTTCATTCTTAATTATTTTCTTAAGTGTCATGTCTTAAGTGTGCTAAAATAAACATGCAAAACTAAACATAAAGCTAAATAATGAAAGATTACCTCGACATCATCCTGCTGTTGTGCTACTCTCGCCATTGCATAATTAAGCTAAATCCTCAGAACTCGGAGACTACAAATGTCCGCCAAGTGCAAGAAGAAGATTATATGATCTTGATAGTCGGTCGTCGTCGATAAAGTGAAGATTAGACGATCTAAAAAAGTGAAACGATTCCTCTCAGAAAAATATTAGAAAAAGTACCTCTTCTGTGAGAACTACCTATTTGAGGAATTCAGAGTGGTGAGAAGCTGTCTATTTCATGGATTGGACACATATCAGTCGATGTTTTACTCTTAAAAGAGAAGTGGTCGCTCGTTCATCTAGAGGGTTTGCTGAACTTGGAACTTTATTCAACAGTCTAATGGTACTCCTTCGGGATTGTCATCTGTTATGATGGAACAGTGATGAATGTCTGCAGTAATTCAATTACTCAATTCGAGTATGGGACACAAACAGTAATTACGACCCATACTTTTTTATTTATGCCGAGGAACCAGTTAATTGGAGTATTAGCTGCATGCAACTGCTATGTCGAATCCTGCGTACATGGAAGTCTTTGACTCTTCTCCCAGTAGTCATTACTCTTGGGCGATGATTAAGGTATTTGTTTTACATTATAACATGAAGTTAATTTCATCTAATTGTGACAAGTTTTCTTTCAATAAGCTAGTGCACACTTTCATCTTTCTCCAATTTGTTGTATATATTTCGAGGATACTGTTTGTGGATTCAAATTTAAGACAAGGATGGTTAATCACAAATCCATAGTATACTTTCATGACAGAGATTTTGATATAAATTATTTTCCAAGAAAATGCTAATATTTGGTTACAAAACATGTACATACATTCGAAAAAAGTTAGTCTTAAGGATGCTGCAGTTAAGTTATTGATAGAGTATGTTATCTCTTTTATTTATTTTAATTAAATCATTGTCATTCTTTTTTTTAATAATTTTATTTATTTATTTATTTTATATTATATTATTTAAATTAATAAATTTAAGGAATGTAATTAAGTTTATAAATTTATTTCATTTTTATGTTATGTTATGTTATGTTATGATATATTATTTTATTTTATATTATATTATCTTATATTATACAAAGTAGTATAAATTTGTGTTATTATATTATTCTATTTTTATTTAATAGTGTAAAACTAAGTAAATTAATGCTACTTAATTTATTTTAATTAGTATTGGGAGACTAAGTAATATTAACCAAGTAAATACTACTTAGTTGATATAAATTTAGTAGTGAAAACTAAGTAAATGCAACTTAATTAGTTGATTTTAGTAGGGGAAAATTACGTGAACTAAGAAAATTTATTTTTTATTTTCTTTACTTTACTTTGTATTTTTTTGTTATATTATTTATTTTATTTTAATTATTTTATTTATATGTTATTATATTTAATTTAATTTAATATTTAATTAATTTATGTATTTTAGTAATATTATATAATAATGAACATTATATTATTTTAATTATAATTATGTCTAACCACTATAAACAACTTACAAATTATACAATAAATTTATACGTACACTAGGAAAAAAAACTCAAATTGAAACAATTTTCTCATTCAATACACTAACAAAAGTCTCAATATCAAATTATGAACATGCATGCCCTGAAATTGCACAAATTAAAGCCAAATTGAAACTAAATATCACACTGTTATTATATAATCAACATGCTAGCTGCCATTTCATAAATCTAACACAAATTCAAACTAAATAATCAAATAAAACACATATAAACACATAAGTATGCAATATATATAATTCAAAATCAAATCCAAATTGAACACTATATATAAATGAAAGAGATAAATTTAATACCTACATACTATACCTCACGCAGGGGGCTACTTGGCGTGGCCAATAGTGTGACAACCACGTCTGGCCCAGGTGGCAGATGGCGGTCGACTTCTCTCTTTCTCTCTTCTTTTTCTTTCTTTCTCCAACTTACGGTAGATTTATCCAGGAGTCGATGTATTTAAAACCATCGATGAATCGCTTTGTGTGATCGCATCGCAATGCTTAACTTGACCGTCGATCACGAGAAAAGTCAAACGATCTGTGGATCGCAATAAGCGACCGCGACGCGATCAGCATGATTAAAGGCGGCAACTATACACCAAAATTAAAGGCGACAAATTCAAACTAGCGACCATGTAGCGATGGCACTGCGATCACCAATATCAAATAGCGACTAGTTTGGATATCCGTCGTTAATAACAGTCGCTAATTCTATCATTAGCGATCGATTATGGCGGCCGCAGAAACTTTTGGTCGCTGATGGACCACTTTCTTGTAGTGAGCCTCCATGAGTCCCAAGGCAGAAGGATTATGGAGGAAACTTACTTTGGGAATTGATTGAGGGATTGAATTGGTGGTTAGAAGGACATGACAATCTAGGCATTGTTCTGATGACTAAGGGTATTTCTGGAATTTTCCCGAGGTAATGTGCCTGACATGTGACCACTTTCCAAGATATTCTATAAATACTCTTTCCAATTTATGAAGAAGGGACTTTTTGGAAAATTAAAGTCTTCGAGATTCTCTCTCAACCTGAAGCACTGAACAAGGCTCTCAGGATCCTTGAGAAGGCTCTTGGATCCTAAGAGTTTTGCCACGTGTCATTGGAGTAATTGCTCATCCGTTCTTGTCCCCTTCTCAATTCATCAATCAATTCCGTACTCTTCGCGAATTTCTCTCATTCTCAACCAACACAAAACCTTAACCCTAACAAGGTACGATTTCCTAGCCCACACCCTGCTTTCAGACGCATTAATATTTTCAGGCACCTAGTGAACTAACTATATATAGTGTATTACTTCTATTTTTAGTCATATACTTATCCCCCGAAAAAACTTCTAGTATTAGTCGTATAATATATACATATATATACTGTGACAACCCCAAAATAGGTCCATTCCATCCAACCCATTCTGAGTCACCAAATACATGGTACAGAAAACAACTACAACTTTATTACAACAATTGTCGTGCAAAATACAACAACACATATGCTGTGAGTTTGGATACAAATATATACCAACTGTGACTCTCATCCCAACCTTGGATATCACGTCACAATGACACCTTACATAAAGGTATAGTCAAAAATTGTTTTAGGAATTAGAATATTTGGGAAGTGCTCAAGGAAACCTTCGTACATGGGAGGCCATGCGTCTAGGTTATGATAGATATCATATGGCCACATAATTATCCTTGGTTGACCCAATAAACCCCCCAAAAAAACGAGAAGATTACTATCGTATTCTTCCCAATGGTGAGTCTTCTCTTGACATATCATTATCTCCACTGTCTCTAATTGAGAATTCTACTTCAAACAAACACCAAGATTATATAGGTAGTGCTCGTAGTTATACTCCGCAAGTGGATGTGCACAACCCTGTCTTATGATAACACGAGTTTGTATGTCATTAGACATCTTGTATGATAGTGGCAAAACACCCTTCCAAAGTTGAGTTCACCTCACCCTATTCGGTTCACCAAAATTAAATATCAAATGACGTATATAATACGACACACTTATCTAAAATCTCAATAAAATTATTTTTATACTATTTAGGGAGAACCTCAACAAACTATAGACCACCGCTTTTATTCCCTGTTATCCCCATTGACCCATTACACTCTTATTACAGAAAGGAATTGTGAAGCAAAAGGGTGAAAACACAACTAACTTCAATAAAGAATATCATGACTAAAGATAATTAAATTATCAATAGCCTTCATCAATAATAAATCAGAGATTTAGAACATATGGTAGATGATAAAACTCTTCAACCATAATTGCAGCGGAACGAGCAATCCATTAGAAGAGTCAAATAGACCATAAAATCTATTATCTTCTACTATGTTAAAAGTCCACCAACAATGTTTTATCCCTGTAACATTAATCAACAGTTCCTTTCCACAATTATATGAATAACTCATAATCATAATTGAAATTCTAAATTCCTCTTCGCATCCAGAACGAAGATAATTTTCATCACATGTCTTTACCTGAAACATCAAAGATCATGGTTATACCAAATCACAGTTCTTGTTTATAATCATACTAACAATTTCATCTTTGCACTACGGGTCAAAGATATTCATCAACATACCATCTTTGCACTACAGGCCAAAGATATTCATCAACAATTCATCTTTGCACTACAGGCCAAAGATATTCAACAACAGATCATCTTTGCACTACGGGCCAAAGATATTCAACAACAGATCATCTTTGCACTACAGGCCAAAGATATTCATCAACAGTTCATCTTTGCAATACATGCCAAAGATATTAATCAACAGTTCATATTTGCGCTACAGGCCAAATATATTAATATATATAATCATTTCAAAATCTATATAAACCATAATTATAACCATGTTGATCAATTCACCTTTGCACTTAAGCTAAAAATATTCAATTTTAAATTCAATGGTTATGATCATATCTGTCAACAATTCAACTTTGCACTACTGGCCAAAGAGAACCCATAGTCACGATCATACCAATAATCTACCCATCTTTACACTCAAGTCAAAGAGAAATTTCATCACCATGATTATAAAAATGTTATATATGATAATAAAAATAATATGATTAAAACACGGATTTAATTTCAAGAGTAAGATTCATAAATCAATGATAATTTGATCAGAAAAATAAACCAATTTTGTCGTGAATAGTAACTCGTGAATAATAACTCATGAATAGTAACCCGTGAATAGTAACTCATGAATAGTAACTCGTGAATAGTACTCCGTATTCGTACATAGTACCGTATACATAAATAATGTCATATACGTAAATAGTGCCATATACATGAATAGTGCCGTATACGTGAATAGTGCCGTATACGTGAATAGTAATTCCGACTCAAAAAGATAAAAATTCCACAATAAAATCCATACCAATATTTCAGTATAATGATATTGAAAGAATAACATCATTATGAAGAATATAGCATCCCTTAATATCCCTTACTATCCCTTACCTCAAAAGAGCAACACTTCTGACAGGATATCGGATATGACGCTGAAGGAAACTTGCACTGATGAAAAGCAACTCACAAAGTATCTAAATACTCACAAAATACACTCGATAATCTAGAGAGAAAAAGAGAGAAAACTTATGAATTCTGGTGTGATTTTCAATTCTAACTTAGCCCTCTATTTATAGGAAATGTTAAAGACGCAAAAGCGTACTTAACTCAAGAACTCGATGGCTTTACTGCTACTATTCCACCCACCAAAAAATCAGCCACCATTCCCAACAACCAAAAAAAAGGGGCCCACCCATTTCTAGAATTTTCCACCAAAATCATTTATAAACCTAATTTACAATTAGTCACCTCTTAAAATTCATAACAAATCATTCGTTCATTTTAACGGTTCAAAATTTGTGGACATATACTCAACTTATATATGTATAACATATCCAAAAATCACAACGATCCAACGGTCGGATTAAATATTATAACTCACACAATAAAGCTGTAAGAACACCGATTTGATCTTTTAATACCTCCAATCCGATAAAATACTGATATAACACCTCAACATTAACTCTTTCATTTATAACCACATAAATAAATCCATCATTTATATCCGCATCAAATAAATATTTCCTTATTATATAACTCAATAATTAATTATTCACAAATAATATTACAGAATCACAATAATGACAATCAGCAGCTTCCTGAAAGAGGGGCTTTTCGATAAGGATTTCTCCTTACTGGCGCGCAATTAGGTGACCAAACCTCTCCTTGATGTAACTTTCTAAACATTGCCAATAATGCTATCTCATAATATTATTCAAATAATATGAATTATTGATCCGATAATGGAAAATATCAAAATGACAATTATTGAAACCACAATAATATAAAATATCAACGCATCAATTATTGAATCAATAAAATAAAATATTGAGCGATAATTCACTTGTAACAATTATTGAGTAGTGCCTTCTTACGTAAGGATCAATAATTCAACAATATTGCAGGTAATACCGTAATGCTCTTGTGCAACCACGCGTAGACATCGTATTTTAAACACCGGTATTCCAACGAAGGTTAGCATCTAGAATAATTACGCCGTTATTTATAAAAACTCAAATTTGTCGTTTTCTTCATCCGACAATTATTCTCATTATGGGGCCCACAATTTGGTCATGCGCCCGTCGTACAAATATTCCTCACGCGAAAGAATATTCCACGACCAAACGAATATTCCCAACAACAATGAGTATTTTATAACCACTTGCGTATTTTGAAAAATTTTATATATTACCCTTAACTTTAACTTTTTATCAATTTAACCATTTACTAAATAGAAAAATTAAATACTTTTATTTCATAAAATTCGGGGTCTTACATATACTATATTAGACATGGGCGGAACTAGGGGGGTGAGGGGTCATATGACCCCCCAATCCTGAAATCTGAAGTATGTTAATATTAGTTAAATTTGATCTTTGTTATGAGATGATATTAATTTATTTGTTTTTTCATGTCTTTTTACCTATAATAAATTAACAATATTACTAGCTATAAGATAAAATAATGTTAAATAAGTTTGATAATTAATTAATTAATTAATATTACACTCATTTGTCTTACTGACTTAATCATACATTGATATCAATTTTTTTGTAAATGAGAATAACATAATTCATTTTCTTGCTTTGAGTGACTACTCTCAGTTGTCTCTAAAGAAGATGACCAGAACCACAATATAAGGTTTTGAATACATAATATTATAATTTGTAATTTATCTATAAAAGTAGCTAATCGGTTGACTAAAAAATTCAAAGTCTGATTAATAGTCTCATAGTTCGGGGGAAATTAATATATATATATATATATATATGGGTCTCCATCCACAATAACCGGTTGTTGTTGGAGAGCAACCCATTTTGATAAATTGTGCCACAAGCTCTACCTCTACTTATAAAAAAAAAAAAAAAAATTGTCCAAGTAGAGGTAGAGAGCTTGGCGGCGGCTAGTTAATGGGTTGCTTCCTCAAACAACCAGAATTTTCAGGATGGAGACCCTATATATATATATATTAACACACACACACATTTAAAGATATTAGACTCACAACTCATAGGTTTACAATGGTTGGAATAAGATGTTGTAAAATATTATAATTGAGCAAAATAAATTTGAAAGAAGCACTACAAGCGTCAATAAATAATTTTTTTATTAATATATTTTGACCTTCCTCTAAAAATGTTCTGGTTCCGCCACTGATATTAGATTTCTAAATATCATTTGACAATATAATTAGGGATACCCATAAATGAGGTGTAATAATAGGCTAACGGTGCACAATTTTGAGTGGATAAAAGTTTGATTTCCATAACATTATGTGAAACTTATGATTGCTACGGATATAATCAAGATAGATTTAATAACACAACAAATCAACAATCATGAGGCAGCTTCATGAAACTACTGCCTTCCATATTTTTAAAATATGCCCCTTTCAGGTTCCACCTCCGTTGGTGGTTATCTGATAATATATATAAGTACCTGTATTAAAAAATAAACATAAGTGAATTGATGAATAAATCAGAGTGAAACTTTCTATATCAGGTTCAGTGTCTCGATCCTTGTTACTTTACACCTACAAGACATAGCTTATCTAATATGATTTGGGGTGCTAATCTGTTTTTATCCGGCACCTCATCCTGTCATCGTCTGTAATGCATACAATCTGATAACAACTTTATGTTCCATCAATGTGTACTTGGCTAAGTTAATCGAGTTTGACTACCCTAACAATTCGTGCTGCTGCGTAAATTTAGATTACTGTTCAAATTGCAGTTGGTTTCTATGATGTCAGTTCCTTTTGGAGAAGAACAATTCTTATTGAATTAAACTCTTATTAGGTTACATTGGATTGGACATTTTATTTCCCACAACTTCGAATTCACAAATGCTTGGAATTATTTTTAAATCTTTAACTTTTGAATTTTAAAATGAAATATCTGCTGATCAGTAGTATTCTGTTTAATATTGTCCTTTGTTGGTCATGGTGCCCATCTGTTTTTTCTTATTGATTAGAAAGTTGATAATAGGCATCTGTTAACTCCTGAGTCTTATAATTGTGGCTTTTCTATCTATTAGATATGCCAAGTGCTCCTGGCTTAGAGCTAATGATAGGGGACAGGGATTTTGACTATATTTACTATAAAAAGATTAATCAAGTTTAAGCAATCTTAAAATTTTACTTGAGTAGGCATGACCTTGTTTAATTGAGGTTACTTTGAGAAGGGGGGGAGTTTTTTGGGTGTGTTTGTGTATATATGTAGTTCTCGCCATTTTCTAATTACGGATTTTGTGTGTTTGAAGTTGTACAATTGGTTTGCTGTTGGTTTAGGGTTCGGATATGTTGGAACTTGTGCCTCATATGGTGTGTATGAGAGGTACTGAGAAGTTCTTGAAAAAGGCCATCTAAGAAACAAAAAGGCGAAATGCTAATCTTGAGCTGAGTGAGAGACATCGTCCATCGCAGCTTTTAGTTGTTTGGGTTGGACCGAAGGGTTTTTTTTTTGGGTGGGGGTAGCCCCCATGGTATGGTACGATGTTATAGGGGTATTATGAGTATTCATGCTATAATGTGAATTAGGGTTGTGATAGAAGTAACGGTTATATATACTCTCTATTGTAAAAACCTTATGTACTCAGATCATAAATAAAACACCTCTCTCCGCTCCCATGGACGTACCCGAGTTTAGAGAACCACGTAAATCTCTGTGTTGGTTTTTTACTGTGGTGTGTGTGTAATTGTGATTTTCTTTTCTTTCTCCTGAGGAGCTAACTGTAGTTCTTTTATGTAATAATGTAGATATTTGGGATGGCAGCACAGGAGATGGAGTATAGTGTTGAAATGTTTAGCAAGTAAGGTTTCTCTACATGTACTCTGTGATTCTTTTTTGTTGTTTGCTTGCTATATTACAAATTGCCAATAGAAGATAAATGTATTAAGACATTATACATTTGGTAATTTGGGAGATAAATGTAAATGAAATTTTTGTTTGTGGACTCTGGTGAACAGATTTGTAACTCTTTAATTGTTAGTATAATGCTTCTAAAATATTTAGGTTTATGTAGTTTAAAATTTTTATTGTTTCACCATATTTGCCTATATATATATATGCAACATTTTAACTGAATAAGTTTTACTGCCAACATTTTAGCTGAATAATTGTTTCGTAATATTTGCCATAATTGATTCAATTAATAAAGAATAAAAGATTTCAGATAAATTGAAACAACCCGGGTCAAATCCCAAGTCCGAATCAAATCAAATCTATCACAATAAGGCCTCAAACTACTGACCCAATAGTATCTTCTTGGGTCATCTTAGTCCACCACAGGCTCCCAAAAGGTTATGACTTGAAGGTACTATTGATAGTAACTTATTTCCTTATATGCAGACAAATTTTTCCCCTATCTTTCGATGTGGGACTGAGGTGTTACATAAATGGTTTTTACTGAACCAAATGCTATAAAATTAAAACAGAACAAGAACAAGACTTAGAAGATTTGTTCCACAACAAAGATGGTCTCTTTGGAAAGCTTCCAAAAGATATTGTCATGGCCTCATCAGTCTTCTCATAATTAGTCTATCAGCCATACTATGCATTTTTCTCAATTGCCAAGCATACCATGTATATTTCAGTGCTCATTTTATTTCATATATATTTCTGCGTGAAGATTCTTTTGCTCCCTATATTGTTCTAGATTTAATTAGTTGAATCTCTTTGCCATGGTGAATACTGAATAGTAGACTTCTCACTTGTTTCTCTTTGAGCTTCGAAAAGTTGTAAAACAAATAAAATAAAGCCTATTGAAGGTCTTTATCTTTATTTGATTATCCATGAGTGATGTGAAGGTGTTAGAATTTGAAATAGTCGAATGTTTTGTTGTTGCATAAAGTAATAGTTAAAAGATCATGATTGTATGAAAGGAAGTAAAAATTAAAGTCTGCGAGCATCTTTATGATACACAAGTGCTAACAAGTTCTCTTATAAAATAAGACAATGTGCTCTCTAATATTTTAAAATTTGTGGGGATTGTTAGAATAATGTTAAATTATTCTTAATTCTTAAGGAACTAATTCTTATCGGACAAATTACACCGTATCTAATGTTCAAACCTGATAACTTTTTCAAGTACTGCGGCTAAAAGGTTATCCACATTGAGCCAGCAAACAAAAAGTTCTTGGACATGAAGTTTACATGTATCTGGCCTAATTCTGCTTCCACTTGCTGCGTATCGACGATATGACACAGATAACCTATGCAACTCTTTCTCAACTGTTGGTTTTTAATCTTTTGTGATTTTAATGATGATAATATTATTGAGTTTTATATTTAGTGTAATGGTTTTTATTTGGACTTTATTTAATTTGTTTGGGCTGTTTAATTGTTAATTTATTTGATTTTGTATAAACAGCTTAAGGTATTCTGTTTATAAAGAAATTTCTTTGTTGGCCAGGACTGAAATTATAATTCTATTGTATCTATGTCATTTAGGACTTCATAGAAACTTTTTTGGCCCACATTTTTTTAAAATTCAAGTCGTTATTCCTGAAAAGATATCACCAATATATCATGTTCTGAATTAAAAGGATTTTGTGCAATCATTTTTGAAAAAGGAGTCCTATAAGAAAATTGGTTTTATATATACAAACTGACTAGAGTTTGTATAAAACAAAATCTTCTCAGATATCTCATTTGTTTCTTTATTTGAGCTGTTTTGGTTCGACTTGGAAACCATATCCTTGATAGCTGATCTTATATCCGTTGGTCATTATTAATTGTTGATATCTTGGGACTTTATTGCTAACAATCTTTTATAGCTGTTAGCTCACTGATTATATATGATCTTCATCCACGACAAAAAGAGTGAGGACACGAAGCTTATACACGCTGCTATTCAGAGATGAATATATATTGAGAGCTTTCATTGTTTTTATTTCCAGCTATTATTTGTATTGTTATAAATTTCTTGTGGCTGTAAATTAAGAAATCATTTGTAATTTCTTATATTAAATTTTGAGTTCAAGCATTGTTTAGTTTGATTGATCCGGCCAGTAGTGGATAAGAAAGCCTTAAAGGTTGTAGAGGTGCAAAGGTGGTGAGAAAGGTACGTTGCAGGTGCAAAAAGGACAGTGGTTTTCATCGCAATGTAAAGCTGTATTGAACATGGAGTTTTATTTGAACATGGAGTCCTTTACTAGACCAGATATCAGCTATTCCGTCCAATTACTTAGTCAATTCATGCAATCACCTCGACAAAAATATCTTGGAGTTGTTCATAGAGTCCTAAGGTACCTCAAGTGTACAGCTCGACAAGGACTTTTCTTTTTTCTGATTTAGTTTTGAAGGGCTTTTGTGACGGTGATTGGGGAGGTTGTCCTATTAGTAGAAGATCTCTTACTATGTTAGGTCATTCTCTTATTTCTTGGCAATCTAAAAAGAAATCTGTTACTTCTCGAAGTTCAGCTAAAGCTGAATATCGTGCCCTTGGTACTACTACCTGCAAGGTTTTATGGTTGCATAGCTTGTTACAAGATTTATTGGTCCCAACTCATGGTCCTACTCCTATATTCTATGACAATAAGGCAGCAATAGACATTGTAGCAAATCTTGTTTATCATGTTCGCACCAAACATATAGATATTGATTATCATTTTGTCAGGGAAAGGGTGCAAGCAGGTATCATTTAGCCTCTTAAGGTTGCTTCTAAAGATTAAGTTGCTGATTTGTTGATTAAAGTTTTAAGTTGTACAAGTCATTGGTATTTAGCTTCCAAGTTGGGCTTACATAATCCATGTATGCCTTCAACTTGTGGGGGGAGTAATAAGCATATTAAATCAAACACAGATGCAAACACAGCTACACTACAACAAGCATTTACAGTTGGACGCAGTGCAGCTGCACTGGTGATGAGAAGCAAAGTACTTGGTGCATTGACAATGGCCAGCTAACAAAGATGTATGAACTTGACTATATTGCCTTGGTGTATTTTAGTGTAACTAATGTACCTACTTTACTAGAAATAAAGAGTGACACGAATTGATGTAAAATGGTTAGTTGAACTAACATGTACATAAATACATGATAGGCAATAATGTAATAAACACTGAAATTACAGAACTAAAAATACAGAAGTTATTTTTTCCTTCATTTTTATGCTCTTCATTATATCTTCTACTATTGGTTTCATGGTTGAATAAACCTAACATCTACTCTGAAAAGGATAATAAATAACTCTCCTAATCTACTTTGAAAAAATAATAAAACTTAATTAACTTTCCTATGACTAGTTGGAAGCTATTAAAATAATACTAAATTCAAATCTACTGAATTTTCTTAAATAAAAAATAAAAATATATCAAATAAACTAAAACTTCATAAATAATAAAATATATAAAAATTCTATTTTTTACATTGTTATTTTCCATTGCATCATTTTGACACTTTTTCATAACTTGTTTTGGCATAAGAAAAGGACTTTGATGGTCCACTTGTTGCAGCAGTGAAAATAAGCTGATTTGAACTTGTTCATTTTCACATGGATTATTTTATTTGTATGTACTGCCTAATGAAGTTATTACGTAATAAATAGGGTGGTTGCTGGGGATTGGGTAGAAATATGCACTCAGTCAAAGGGTTGAAAACTTGAAATATAAAAGTGTTTGTTTTATACTCCCTCCGTCCCAGAATAAAAATCCTGGTGGACTTTTCACGCATATTAAGAAGAGGAATAAAATGACAAAATTATCCATAATAATGTCATTAAATATGGAGAGAGAAATTAGAATAAGAAAAGTATGAGATATTTAATGCTACTGCAGGCAATAGGAAAAAATATGTAAAAGTTTGGTTATTAAAAGAAAGTGGACATTTAACATGGGACAACCCAAAATAGTAATAAGGACTTTTATCCTGGAACAGAGGGAGTAATATTTAATCAAGAGTTTGAAAATATTTTATATTAATTTTTAAAATTAATAATAATATTATAATATTGAATAGAGGGAGTATTAGATGATTTTAATGTCTTTTTTGTCTTGACTAGTGTAATAAATGTTGATGACCTCTGCAATGATCTTATTATGAATAGAATTACTCTCTTTACTTGCATAAATAAATGTAATTTGTACAACTCTCTCTCTCCCTTAGAAGTTACTACTATAATGATATTTAACTGTTAACTCTAAAATTTGGGAGAAATCAAACAGATTCTGCAAATAAAAATTGAAATTTGAAGTAAATAGAAGATATTAAAAATTCTAATTATCAAGGGTGGCCACTTGCTCCCCATGGGCCATGGCCGTGAGTTGCGTCCTCCCCTTGTTATTAATTAGTAACCAATGCCATCATATATGGTCTTAGCCAAATTAAAGTATTTAGTTAGACTAGCAAGTGTATTTGCATGTGATTGCTCATTACTCAAAAGTAGTTGGTTAGTTAGACTAGCAAGTGTATTTGAATGTCCCAAAAGTTTAAATGCTTCCTATTATTGATATTGGATTGCATTATTGCCGGCAATTGATTTATGTCTATTCGCAACAAATTAAAAGCCGACATTTTTAATCGCAACACAAATCTTTTTCTATAGAGTACTCCCTCCGTCCCTATTTAAATGACGTTTTAGAGATGGACACAAAAATTAAGATGATTGGAAAACATTAAATATAGTACTCAATTGTCTATAATACCCTTACATTATTAATTTATCATATCACAAGAGTTTAAAGTACCAAAAAAATAGGTAGAGTAATGAGGGGTAATTTTGGAAAAATTATCATTAATTCTCCTAGATTTAAACAAACGTCAATTAATTAAGGACAAATAAAAAATTCTAAAACGTCATTTAAATAGTGACGGAAGGAGTATTATATATGCCTGTCCTAAGCTATCAGACTTCAAAATTTCATTCATCAGTAAGTCAATGAATTCCAAGTCCCCACGTCCGGATTTTGAATGTGATTGCTCATTACTCAAAACTAGTTGGATGGTGATACTCTATTCAATGTGCAATATCCCACCCACAACAACACGATTTGTAAAATGTCCCACAAGTTTAAATACTTCCTATTATTGATATAGGACTGCATTATTGTCGGCAAGTACATTATAAGTTGACTCTTATAAGTTGACATTTTTAATCGCAGTACAAATCTTTTTCCCATTATATATGCTTGTCCTAATCTATTAGACTTCAGATTTCATTCATCAGTGTTGGGTCATGATATTTCTCCTATTTTGGGCCGGATATATTGGGCCTATTTATCAGTTTAATCTGTTGGGCTTTTATAATTAAGTTCATGGGACTTCTTTGAATTCATTTATCATGTCAACTTTATTTAATCCTATTTGATAAGGGTTGGTTCGTTGGATTAACCCAACTGGTCATTTAATATCTATTATTTTGACTTGTAATGATGATATAGTAGATGATTTATTGACCAAGATATTTGTCATGCATTAATGTGGATGGGATTATAGTCTTACGGCCAGGTAAATAAGGGCCAAGAAGCGATGGATGAACTCCACGCGATCGGCCGAACCCATCGTGTCGAGGGATATGTCGGTGATGATAGTGGGTGACACGATAATCCAAGCAAGGATATTATTTCTTGGTGAGTAAAGTCTTCACAAGAGGTACGTTTCATTCATATATACACATTCACACAACTCATAAATTATCACTCTCAATACACTAAATTCTATTATCCTCTTGAAGTTAACTTTGTGAATGACATATTTTACTCTTACGCTGAAGCTATCCCCGTGCTGGCTGGCCAAAAGCTTGTGGTGTTTGTGCGTGTTTGTCGTGTTTCTTCGTGCGGATCGGGGACGTTTTTCGTGATTGGGACGTGGAGAAAGATCTTGCGTTAACATCAAAGCGCTGAAGGAGGGGTTTAGTGTCTCGAGTATTTTTCAATCACAGAGTGTGTTTTATTCTATTCATTTTTCATGGGAAAGAGTAGAACACCTACACTCAAGGATGCCCGATGTCCGTCAAATGAGTCATTACTGAAAGATCTCGCCAAGGATCGTTTGGGACCAACCATAAGTGTGCATGCTTGAAGACGCGCCTAAACTGGTCACATTGAACATTCTCGATCAAGGCAAGAGGCGCAAGCAAAGCGAAGTTAAGCTAGTTTACCCTACGGAGAAGTGGGTTCGCCATGGTCTGAAATTCAGTAGAAGCACTCTTGCTTATAACTCGATAATGAGATGACCAAGACGCAAAAAGCCTCCCTTGGCTAAAATGGCGGATGAAGCGGACAAGGCCATGGAAGTACTTTTAAAGCAAATATCGAGATATAGCCCGAAAGCGTTGGCTCGGATGGCAGAGTTGAGAGGTGAAGAGCTCAATATGCCCAATCCAAGAGCAAGGGCATCGGAGGGGAAAGAACTCGCTTCATTCAGGCGGCATACAATCTCTTCGGTCGAATTAGGGAAAGAAGAAGGTCCCGAAGCCCTACTCCTCAGAGGTCAAAGAGGACTCGTTATTCTGCCAATTTTGGAGAACAGGGACGGAGCAAGAGAAGAGGTCGATCCAGAGATCGTACTCCAGAGCATGCAAAGAGAGCACTTATTATCGCACATTCTCACCATAGTGCCCGAGTTCATAGTCGAAGTGTATCCGGAGGACGTACTCTCAGAGTCTATCGAGGCATCCCGTCCCCAGAGACACTCGTTATCGGAGAAGCCCTCTAAAATTGAAGGTTCTCGGTGAAAGAATCCCATTCGCTTTTATAAGAAGAAGGGGTCACCGGAGAAAGAGGCGTCATCTCAACCGTAAGGCGTGGAGATCTCGGTTAAAGAACCGAAAGAGCTTCAAAGCGACTTGCAAGTCCGTAAACCTAAAGACATTCCGGAAAGAAGGCATCTCCTTTTTCGGATATTCTCGCAGAAAAAGTCAACCCTACGAAGAAGTTGCCCGTATATAGAAAGTTATGACGGATCGGGGACCCTTACGACCATAGTCGCGCTCGATCGACTCATGGATTACTATGACTTTATTGATCTTTGCTAAGTGTCATACTTTTGTCACAACTCTTAGAAAGGATGCCCGTAAGAAGGATGGGGACCTTACCTTCAGATTCTATCTCATCTCAGGAAGATATGTGCAGAAATTCCATGCACGCTTTGGGGAGCAACCGAAGAAGGGGAAAGCCAACTGGTTCTTTTTGGCTCAGTTCTAAATCCTCTAATGAATCTTTGGGCCAAGATGTGAAGCGGTTCCGGAAGCGATCGGTCAAGTGGCGAAATTAATGATCTACAAGCAAATGGGACTATTTCGAATCTGGCCGGATCTCGTCAAGTCGAGAAGAAGTTGGTGAAAAACTTATGTTTAACCACCAAGAGTCTCGGGCCAAGCCTTTGATAAAGTCAAGGCTACATCGTAGTGGAAGAAGCCATGAGTAGCCTCAAGCGTCCCTTCTTTAGATCGGCCGGAGACACGGATCGGGACAGAATCGATGAAGACCGTAAGAAGAGTGAAGGACACAAAGACCGAAATAATGAAGGAGGGTCAAAAGGTATAACAATTGAGGCGGGTGGAGGACGTTCGTCCGCTTCCACCCCGTAGAGTAAACAGACTTTCACTACCAACAACGCCGATATGGTCAAGTATCTTAGATCGATTAAAATCAACCTATTTTCGAGCCACCACGAGATAACATCAAGCCCGGAAAGGAAATCCCATAAGTATTACGACTACCATCAAGCGTCGGGACATGAGACGAACGATTGTGCGCTTTAAAAGTTCATTGAGAGAAAGGTACAAGGTGTAGCTTTAGTTCAATATGTGGTCGCCGAACTAATCGCCAGCAGATCCAGTACTGTCCTTACCGCTTCAACCTAATCGATCAACAACGTTGCGGATCGGATCGACCACCAAGGCATGTGATAGATGTCATCACCGGGGTACTTTCAGCAAGCTCACCGGAAAGAAGTCACCAAATTATTTGGATTCTATGCGTATGCGATTGGCGGGTACATTCCGAAGATCGATAGACCTTATCCGAATACTTGGTAATCTCTTTCATCGATGAAGATTACCTTCGTAAATTATCGAACCTCATGAGGGATCATTGGTACTCACCGCATGTGGGTTCTAGTAGATATGAAAAGGATGATGGTAGATAACGGATCGTCTCAGAGACATCTTGTATGCCCACGCTTATCAAAGGATGAATTTGGATGGGCGGAAGATGGAAATTGGACAGAAGCTCCTCTTTATGGTTTCAAAGAATGATCCGGTTAAAGTGGTCGGAACCATTGAACTCCCAATCATATTCGGACTACCCCTCAAGATACAAATTATTTGCAAATTTTATGTTGTACATGTAGATTCTCGCTTTTATAATGCTATTTTGGGAGGCCTACTTTAATTTCTCTACAAGTCAGTAACATCAATTCCTCATTTTAAAATCAAATTTCCTCGACTCATGGGGTTGGTGAGGTCAAGGAGATTTGGATCTCGCCAGAGGTGTTACTGAAATGTCATTATTTCTTCTGGAGTTGGGGTATCAAGCGAAACAAGCCACCATGATAGAGATCGAACCCTTCACCGAAAGTAGCTCTCGAACCATCTGGTCATGCCACCGAGAGAGACGAAGAGATAGAGCTCATCCCGTGCAAGGAAAGACAAGATTGAAAATAGGTTTGGGCTTGCGGAACCTCTCCGGATGAACCTCATATAGCTCCCGAGGTGTTATATTGATATCTTTGTATGGGAACCTCGTGATATCTTTCGAGAGTAAGTAGGGATATTCTTGAGCATCGATCGAAGTGGACTCACAAAGAAGCTTGCCTTCAGAAGAGAAGGATCTTTGCACCAGAGCGTCAACGAATCATAGATGATGAAATTGCAAAACTTTTGGCAGCTGATTTCATCTTCGAGATAGACTACCCGCAGTGGATGGCTAATGTGGTGCTGGTCCAGAAGCAGAATGGCAAATGGCGAGTCTGCATTGATTACACTGATCTGAACAAGGCCTGTCCGAAAGATTTCTATCCGCTGCCCCACATTGATCAACTCATTGATGCCACTTCGGGGTATGCTTTATTAAGTTTTATGGATGCATTCTCTGGATATCATCAGATCTCTATGTGTAAAGAGGATATACCAAAGACGACGTTCATTACGCATCGTTCAGTGTATGCTTATAAGAAAATGACTTTCGGCCTTATCAATGCCGGGACCACATACCAGAGAATGATGAACCATATCTTCAGATATCAGTTAGGCAGAAATATCGAGGTGTATGTGGATGACATGATTGTCAAAAGCATGTTGGTGCACAAACATTTAGATGACTTAGAAGAGTGCTTTCAGACCATTCGACATCACAACTTGAGGCTAAATCCCACTAAATGCACTTTCGGTCTGGGTGCTGGCAAATTCTTGGGGTATCTTGTCAGTCGAAGAGGAATTGAAGCCAATCCAGAGAAGATTCAAGCGATCCTGAGCATGAAGACTCCTCGACCATTTAAAGATGTTCAACATTCGACCGAAGGATTGCAACTTTCATGGAGGTTCATGTCCAAGTCTCTGCTGAAGGTGTTTTGCCATTTTTAACACATTGAAAGGGCCGAAAAATGCAAAAACGTTCCAATGGACTTCTGAGTGTGAAGACGCCTTTCAAAGCATCAAGTCCTATTTGTCTTCGGCGCCTTTGCTGGTGAAGCCCATTCCTGCCGAACCTTTATATCTGTACCTAGCAGCTAGTTCATTGGCAATTGGAGCGGTCTTGGTACGAGAGGTTGGGGGTAAGCAGCACCCGGTGTATTATGTAAGTCATGTCCTTCGTGATGCTGAAACAAGGTACCCGAACATTGAAAAGTTTGCTTTTGCTTTAATAACTGCTAGTCGAAAGCTTAGGCAATACTTCCAAGGTAGACTGGTAATAGTATACACGGATCGACCTTCTCAAGAAGATTATGGGTGTTCGGAGGTATCGGGAGGCTAGTCGTGCGTGACGATGGAATTGTCTCAATTCTTCATTGAGTATCATCCCTGAACCGCCATCAAAGGGCAAACCTTGGCTGATTTTGTGGTTGAATGTTCGTTCTCTGAAGCTAATGAAGCCGTGGCAAGTGTCAAAGTATCCGACGAAGCGCTTCCGCTTCTTCAAGAGAGAGGAGAGTTCATGGACGCTGTATGCAGATGGGTCTTCTACTTTGGACGTCAGTGGAACAGGGATTATCTTGACCAGTCCGAAGGGATTCAAGGTACAGCAAGCCATCGGATTTCAATTCAAAGCGACGAACAACGGTTTAATACGAATATGAAGATTGCCGTTACTTACTAACAAAGAGTCTCGAAGTGCAAAGAATAGTCATCTTGAAGATTCTCAATTAATTGTTAAACAATTGTCCGGAGAATACGGGCTTAGAGGTCCGAGGATGATCAAGTATTTGGCAGAAGTAAAGGAACGACTTCAATATTTCCAATCGTACGAGTTTCGGGGGGTCGAGCGTAACAACAATTCTATTGTCGATGCACTCGCCAAACTAGCCACTACAGATGTTAATATTTTTGAGGGTCGGTATCCGGAAATTTTGCAACATCCTAGTGTTATTCACGAGATGGTAATGTGCATCGATCAACCAATTCTTTGGTTGACGCCTATATCTGGAATATTTGGTGATGGCGCCTTACCTTTGACTCGATGCTCGCCAAGAAAATCAAGTACAAGAGTGCCAATTTTGTTTTGATTGATGGGGATCTCTTTCAAGGGCCTTCTCGCCTCCTTTATTAAAATGTTTGACTCCATCCGAAGTCGATTATGCTTCTCCGAGAAGTTCATCAAGGCATTTGTGGCGCACCATATGGTCATAAGTCATTAGCCTATAAAATACTTCGTCGAGGTACTATCGCCTACTATCTTCAAGGAAGCAACCGAGTATGTGAAAAGGTGCGAAGTGCCGACAATAAATTACCAATATCGACCACCACAAGAGCTATACTCGATCTTATCTCCTATACCCTTCATTGTGCTGGGGTTGATATCATCGGGTCCACTACCAAGGCAAAAGGTCGTCGGTTTTTATAGTTGCCATAGACTATATGACCAAATGGGTAGAAGCAAAGCCACTTAGGTCAATAACGAACAGGAGTGTTTGAAATTAGTGAAAGAATCAATGGGTATTCCGCTTTGGAATTCTAAGGTGGTAGTATCGGATAATGGACGCCACCAGGGGATCGAAGTTTGAAGCATTTTTGACCGAATTGGGGATCCAGCACAGAAAGACTTCAGTGGCTCATCCTCAATCAAACGGACAGGTTGAAGTAACCAATAGAACGCTGCTGAATGGGATCAAGCGTAGGTTGGACGGTTAAAGGAAGATGGCCGAGAAGAGTTGCTAAGTGTACTTATGGGCTTATCGAACTACTCAGAGGACTACAACCGATTCACCTTCGGGATGGCTTATGGTAATCGATGCCTTAGTCCCAGCTTGAAATTGGGTCTCCAAGTCTTCGAGTTAGTCATTTCAAAGAGGTCTATAATGAAGAAGAAGGCCGAGGGCCAATCTTGATTTATTGGAAGAAGTCGAGAAATAGCCTTTTAATCAAATCAAGCGGCCTATCAACGAAGAGTGGCTAAGCATTATAATAAGGGGTGAAGCTTAGCAGATTTGAAGTGGGAGATTTTGTCCTTAGAGAAGTCGAAGCATCTACGCCTCGTAACTCCGGTAAATCGATGCCAAATTGGGAAGGACCCTACGAAATCACCGGAAGTTACGGGCCGTGGACTTATCGTTTGAAAGCATTAGATGGGTCAATAATTAAAACACTTGGCATCTTTGGCGAAGCTTAGAAAGTACTTTCGGTGAGATTCAAAATCGAGACATCGAAATCGTAGAATATTTACATTATCGTCAATAAAAGATCCTCTTTCTGTCTCAAGTAAATTTTGTCTTTGTTGCTGATCAGTACATTGGTGTTAGGAGGTTCGGGAGGACTTGCTGACCATTCGATGGTAGCCTTTTTGGCAGGAGGTCACTATTTGGCATTGTCAGGCCTTTCGGGGTAGGCAATTGTCGCCACATTGGTGTTAGGAGGTTCGGGAGGACTTGCTGACCATTCAATGGTAGCCTTTTTGGCAGGAGGTCACTATTTGGCATTGTCAGGCCTTTCGGGGTAGGTAATTGTCGCCACATTGGTGTTAGGAGGTTCGGGAGGACTTGCTGACCATTCGATGGTAGCCTTTTTGGCAGGAGGTCACTATTTGACATTGTCAGGCCTTTCGGGGTAGGCAATTGTCGCCACATTGGTGTTAGGAGGTTCGGGAGGACTTGCTGACCATTCGATGGTAGCCTTTTTGGTAGGAGGTCACTATTTGGCATTGTCAGACCTTTCGGGGTAGACAATTGTCGCCACTTAGACCTTGTCAGGCCCTTCGGGGTAAGCAAGTGTCATCTTTAAGACATTGTCAGGCCCTTCGTGGTAGGCAATGATCGACACTTTAAACTTCGTCAGGCCCTTCGTGGTAGGCGAATGTTATCTTGAAGTTCTGTTAGGCCTTTCGGGGTAAACAAACTCCCAATAAAGCGGATGTCTCGCACTTCGGTAACTTGATAAGTATCTCTTTACTTTATTACCTGAGTCTTTTCTAAGTGTTGAGTTCGGAATGCCTCGTTCTTTAAAACTTATCTCATCTGTTATATGACATGCTTAATCATTTGAAGTTAAATCCTCGAAGGGGTTTTTTGTACACTTGTCCATATAAATTCATATTGAAGTATTGACATAAAATAAAAAGTGCACTGAAGTCATAAGGAAGGAAATCATTTCTCATTAATATTTAAGTTCATTTACAAATAAGGAAATAACATAAAATTTTTACAAATATTCATAATAAGATCAAGACAATCCATAAGTCGGTGCTTCACGTGCAAATACCATCATCATCCCAAGAGTCCAAAGAGGTAAGATCTAAGTTAGCCTTGATCAACCTTTCCTTGCCAAGACTTGGCAGTAGCTCAGAGCTTTCTTTGTGAATCCTCATGATTTCTCCGCTTATTTCGTCTCGAGTTCCTATACTCTTCACAAATTTCTTTGCGAAGAGCATCGCTTAAAGGAGGCCCAAGGTCCCAAGAGCCTTGAGTTCTCGGATCTCTTGCTCGAGTCAGCAGATATTCATTGAAGCTTTTCATCCTGCTCCATCTTACGGATCGTCTTGGTCAAGATTTTGGCGTTGGACTTCAACTCCTTGATCTTATTCATCCTCGGCTTCCTCCTCCGAACTAAGTCGACATTCATGTTGACAATTTCAAAGATCTTGAGCCTTAATCGACTTTTAGTTCTTCCTTGGAGGCCTTCACTTCTCCCTTAGCTTGGGCCAACTCTTTCTGAAGACCTTCGTTAGTATGAAGAAGGCCTTCACGGTGAGTCCTTTCCCGAGCCAGGGCAGATTTCAGGAGGGAATTTTCCTTCTTCAGCGCCTCCTCCTCGGATTCAGCTTGGAGAGATCTGGGACGCAGACGTCCGAATACAGCATTTGCCTGTACATGTTCAGTGTTATTCAATCAGCTTCAGATGTATGAGTATGAAAATAAGTAAGCAAAGGAAGAGAAGAGTCATTTACCATAGCCAAGTAGCTCATGCCTTTGCTTTGAAAGCAAGTCCCCATTTGAACTGCTCTCAACCGATGGTCATCTGCTCTCATGAACGAAGGCCTCAAAGCAGTTGAAAGGGGAAATTGGCGTTGAACCGAGGCCACATAATTCGGTGGACCCATGGCGTCTCTGTCAAATTCGGAGGTCATTGGTCCTTGAGGAGGAGGCATAGTCGATCGCGAACCGGTGAAGGATCCGCATGCATTGCCTCTCCTGAAGGTGATCGAGCCGGCATTGGCTCGGGAGTCAAAGAAGGTTCGGAAGTCGAACCGGCCGACCGCTTGAAGGTTTGCTTTTTTTTCGGACAGAGAAGGGTTGGCCCGACACCGCCAAATATTAGGTGTTGGGGTTTCATTTAAAGGATTGGTTGTTGAAGGAGGGGGACGCGGAGTTTGTTTGGCCAGAAGAGGAATTATTTTGCTTAATTTTTTAGACGAAGGACTTTCGCCTGATCGTGTGGAGGAATGTCAAGGAGACTCCTCTTTTTTGGGGTTGGTTCGTGGTTGGTGGGGTTGGTTCAGAGGTTGTTGTGGGTTCATTGAAGGAATTGGTTGTGGGTTTACCTCAGGAAGTACCTCCTCGTCGCTTTCAGGATTTATCTCGCCAAGAGTCCCGCCCTTTTGGGCGGCCTTCTTCCTTCCTACGAGAGGTCGGAGGACCTCTTCGGGGATGATAGGATTGTCGCCTTCTGTGGTCATCATCCCAAGAGGGTTGTTGTTGGTTCTTAAAGGGGGGGTTCAGATTCGGAAGGCTCCTCGTTAGGGAGTTCTTCATTTGCATCGATAATCCTCCCCGCCAAGAAATCTTCCAAGTCTTTTACTTAGGAAGTTGGTTTGATCAAAGACAACGCAAATAATCACAAGTTAAAATCCGTACTACATAAACATTTCAAAAATTATATCACGCAGAATGGTCCGAGACTCACGCTTATGGTCATACAACCATGCTTGCTTGGTCAAGAGAGTGAAGCTCCACTCTTGAGAGGATCCTATTCATGAAGTCACCCATCTCCCTCACACGCCCTCGGGAATGTCACCAAAGTCGTGCAGAGATACGCTCCAAATGGTCCAATCAGAAGGAGGAGATTCGTGACCAATGGACGAAGAACCATTTCTCGTGCCATCCTTTGTTGCTCGAGGGGTGCTCATCAGGGCCTCTTCTCGAATTCGAGTTTGGGCGTGGGGCCGTTTTGCTCAAGATTTTTGAACCCTCGTTCTCGGGATCTCGCCAAATGAGAAGAGGGTGAAGAGATCAACAGTAGGGGTAACCCCTAATTACGGCGTATATGCGCGATGAACGCCAAGATATGGATATAGGAGTTAGGCACCAGTTAGCGAAGCCTACTCCAATAAACCCTAAGAGGGTAACTATGAAGGCGTGGAGGGTAAAGCGAATCCCTTTTCCAATAGAGTAGTAGTCGGATAAATACCAAACCGTCCTGTCATTTGGTACATTCGCTCAAAGAATTTGGAGCCCTCATAAAGAAAGTTATCTCGGAACATGGTATCGAATCCGGAGAGCTCGCAGTTCAGATTCAGAGACGGTGGAGGTGATGTTAGCATGAGGAAATTGTTCCCCATCTTTGAAGAAATCAGTTGGAGATGGTGGATTGGCACTTGAACCCTCTTGGTTAGGGTTTGAACGAGAAGAACTTGAAGGGGTTTGGCTTGGATTCACCATTATTGAGTTTGCGAAAGCTAAAGAGAGGTTTTTCTGAGAGAGGGAAGAAAGCTCAAAGGTTCGAATTTCAAATCGAAGAGGTAAAACCGCCAAATTTGGTGAGGCTTATCTTTTATACTGACGGTTACACGTGGAGCGAGGCCGGCGCATTTAATGTCAGTAATAATGAGAATTAAAGTGGAATGCGTTTGGATGACCTTTGAATATCTTATCAGATTGGGCCTGACTGTTGGATTTCTATCTTATTGGCCCATCATGTTCAAATTCAAATCCTTTATCAGATTGGGCTTATTGCTCTGGGTATCCACTATCCAAATTCTCCCTTATTCCACTTCAGATGTTAAAAGTGGGTATGATTCACTTATTTCCTATCCTCGGGCCTTTATTAAATTCTAAATATCATGAATCATATATAGTTTTCCATTAAACATCTTGTTTAACTAAAAAACTAGGGGTAATGTTGGGTCATGATATTTCTCCTATTTTGGGTAGGGTATATTGGGCCCATTTATCGCTTTAAACTGTTGGGCTTTTATAATTAAGCCATGGGACTCTTTGAGCCCATTTATCAGGTCAACTTTATTTAATCCTATTGGACCGGCCTGGGTTCGTTGGATTAACCTATCGGTCATTTAATATCTATTACTTTGACTTGTAATGATGATATAGTATGACATTGACCAAGATATTTGTCATGCATTAATGTGGATGGGATTATAATTACGTTAAAAAGTAAAATAAAGGGCCAAGAGCAGTGGATGAACTCCATGCAGTCGGTCGAACCCATCAGGTCAGGGGGATATGTCAGGTGATAGTGGGCGGCACGATAATCCAAGCAAGGATATTATTTCTTAGTGAGTAAGTCTTCACAAGGAGGTACGTTTCATTCATATATACACATTCACACAACTCATAAATTATCACTCTCAATACACTAAATTCTATTATCCTCTTGAGTTAACTTTGTGAACAGACATACTTACTCTTACGCCTGAGCTATCCCCCGGCGGTCCAGCCGTCAAGCTTGTGGTGTTTGTCGTGTTTCTTGTCGGCGATCGTGACGCGTTTTCGTGATTGGGACGTGGAGAAAGATCCTGGCGTTAACAATCAGCAAGTCCATGAATTCCAGGTTCCCACGTTCTGATATGCTTCCATTTGCCATGATACTTTTCCTGGCATTTTCTTTTGTACTGACATGCTCAGCTCAGATTGCAACTAACTTAACTACCGATTACTCTGCTCTTCTTTCCTTCAAATCCTATATCACTGATGACCCTTTTAACGTCTTAGCCAATTGGTCCACCACCACCAAATCCACCAGCATTTGCAGCTGGATTGGCGTCACCTGCGGCGCTGACCACCAAAGAGTCACCGCCTTGAATCTCTCTAACACCGGCCTAACTGGCACCATTTCTCCACACCTTGGGAACCTCACTTTCCTCGCTTCACTTGACCTAAGTTACAATGATCTCCATGGTTTTCTCCCAACAGAATTAGCTCATTTGCGTCGTCTACAAGATATCAATCTAGGCTATAACAACTTCAGCAGACAAATACCATCATGGTTCGAGAGCTTACCCAAGCTTCAACACATAATCTTGAATAATAATAGCTTCTATGGTACAATTCCAGCTTCAATCTGCAACATTTCAAAGGCCGAAACAATCATTTTAGGCGGTAATCTCTTAACTGGGAATATTCCTAAAGAGATTGGGAATCTTTCTAAACTCCAAATCTTAGATATGAATTCTAATCAGCTTATAGGTTCCATTCCTTGGGTTATTTTCAACATGTCTTCCTGTAGATATGTGTGATCATCATTCTAAATTGGAAGTAATTAGTATTGCTTTCAATTATTTTCACGGAGAAATTCCGTCTTCATTATACAAGTGTCAACAGCTACGGCAATTGTCAGCTTCTTATAACGAATTCAATGGGAGTATAGCTAGAGAAATTGGTAACTTGACTATACTCAGAAAGCTATTTCTTGGTGCCAACAAATTTGAAGGTATGTCTACTTTTTGCATTTAGATGAAGAGTTTGTTTTCGATACTTTTAGAGAATTTTGTGTTCGGAAAAGTCATCTCCCAAATACGGTTGTCTTTCATAAATTAAATAGATAATATATATCAGTATATGCCAAACATATTAAATTCACAGTTCCACCAAAATAATAACCACTGCAGGAAATAATGAGTAGAAAATATTCAACCACGAGACACCAAAATTTTTACGTAGAAAACCCTTTAAAACTAAGAGGTAAAAACTACGGGACAATCTCCGAAAAATCTACTATAATAATCTAAGAGAATACAAAGATATGTTAATTTGAGTACAAACTCAAATTACTTCACCACAATAATTATGTGATGGAACCCAAATAAAAACACATTTTTATTTGAACTATCTTTCTCTCTCTATATTTTTTTAAGCTTTAGAAGAAACTTTTCACTCTCCCTCCTCTTAAACTCTCGGATGGAGTATATGAATTTTGGTGTGTCTTTCCCTTTCATTTGTTACCTTTTATAGCCAAAAACGGAGATGAGGGGAAGTAAATGAGGAAGAAAAATCAAAAGGCTGAGGAGAGAGAAGGAAAAAGTGAAAGCCAAAATCAAAGGGTCGGACGTAAGAAAAAAATGGAAGGCTACATGGGTGAGGACATTTGACTAACAATGTCCCCCTCCGAACCCATTAAAAGAGGTATTCTCAGTGACCCCGTCACTTGGAATCCATGCCGACCAATTCCTTGCAAAATTCCAGCTTATCGTAAGTGACAACTTTTGTCAACATGTCTGAGGGGTTCTCCTCGGTATGAACTTTCTTCACTTTCATCAATTCTTTTTCCATCACTTCTCGAAACCAGTGATAACAAACATCAATGTGTTTGGTCCGATTGTGATACATGGCATTCTTGGTCAAGTCAATTGCACTATGACTATCACAATAAACCACGCACTCATCTTGTTTCAAACATAACTCTTGGAGAAACCGTTTTAACCACAACATCTCATTGCCTGCTTCCGTAGCGGCGATGTATTCTGTCTTAGTTGTAGACAAAGCAACATACTTTTGTAACTTGGACTGCCATGATACAGCTCCTTTCGCAAAAGTAAACAAGTACCTCGAAGTAGACTTCTTCTCTTCAGAGCCGGCCGTGTCTGCATCTTAAAATTCTCCAAGACTGGACTCGAACCACCAAACCCCAAACACAAACTGGAGGTAGCTTTCAAGTATCTAATAATCCACTTAACTGTTTCCCAATGTTCTCTACCAGGATTTGACAAATATTTGCTCACAACACCAACTGCATGAGCAATATCTGACCGTGTACAAACCATCATGTACATAAGACTCCCTACAGCAGAGGAGTAAGGAACTGCTGCCATATCATATCTCCATTCCTTAGTAGAAGGACACATGCACTTTGTTAGCTTAATATGAATAGCCAGTGGTGTGTTAATTGGTTTAGCATCACCCATGTTGAACCTTGCAAGCACCCGTTAAACATATTTCTCTTGTGACAACCACAGTCTCTTGGCTTTCCTGTCACAAATAATCTTCATATCCAAAAT
The DNA here is from genome assembly GCA_020205605.1 of Panax ginseng. Taxonomy (NCBI): domain Eukaryota; kingdom Viridiplantae; phylum Streptophyta; class Magnoliopsida; order Apiales; family Araliaceae; genus Panax; species Panax ginseng. The sequence goes on along the minus strand of CM035145.1, from coordinate 133,753,859 downwards.
CTGCTTAGGTGGACTAAGTCATTCATATCAAAGAACTTAAACAACTCACTATTGAACCTGCGAATCATATCGCCATCCTGCCCAACTATCAAAATATCATCTACATATAGTAATAGAATTACGAAGTTACCATCCGAAAACTTCTTGACATACACACAGTGATCTGAAACTGTTCTGCTATAACCTTAATCCACCATAAATGAATCAAATTCCATGTACCACTGCCTTAGGGCTTGTTTCAGGCCGTACAAACTTTTCTTTAACTTGCAAATCAAGTGCTCTTTCCCTTTAACTTCAAATCCCTATGGTTGCTCCATGTAGATTTCTTCCTTTAAATCACCATGAAGAAAAGCAGTCTTCACATCCAACTGCTCCAGCTCAAGATCCATACTAGCTGCTAATCCCGACACTACTCGAATAGAAGCCATCTTCACAACTTGAGAAAAAATCTCATTGAAGTCAATACCTTACGTTTGAGCAAAACTCTTGACGACTAACCGAGCCTTGTACTTCACTATTTTTTCACCATCCTTCTTAAGCTTAAACACCCATTTGTTCTTTAATGGTGTATTCAACTCATAGGTGTGATTCTTGTGCAAAGAATCCATCTCATCCTGCATAGCTCTCAGCCAATTGCTCTTCTCCTTATGAGTCTTGACTTCCTGAAAATCCTCTAGCTTCCCCTTCTCAGCAACTACAAGAAATTCAGATGAAGGATATCTGACTAATAACACACGTTCTCTCGTGGATCTTCTTAGTTGAGGTTCTTCAATATCAGGTTGCTCCCCCTGATCAACACTCTCTGCATCTGACCCATCACCATCGTGCAAATCTTTATCAGTTATATCTTCATTTTGACCTCCTTCTCCAACTGTGGCATTCTGTACTGGAGAGAGATCTCCGCTAAGGTCTGGAACTCTATTATCTCTAGACTGTGTAAGTACATTATCAAAATGCTTATAATTTTGGTGCTTATGAAACACCATCTTTGCTCTTGAATAATTTTCTTTGTACCGGATCCCATAACCGGTATCCAAACTCTGCATCTCCATAGCCAACAAACACGCATGGAGTAGATTTGCCATAAAGCTTCAATCTTTGTTCCTTGGGGATATGTGCAAAAGCCTTGCACCCAAATACCCTTAAATAAGAATAAGACAAATCATTACCACTTCAAATCTTTTCTGGAATATGAAAATCCAACGGTGCTGATGGAGATCAATTAATCAGGTAACAAGCAGTACGAACAACTTCACTCCAGAATGACTTGAGCAGTTTAGCCATTCTCAACATGCATCACACTCTCTCAATAATAGTGCGGTTCATTCTCTCACCCACACCATAATGTTGTTAGGTACCAGGAATAGTCTGCTCATGTCGAATGACATGTTTAGTACAATATTCAGCAAACTCCTTTGAAGTGTATTCCCCTCCGTTGTCGCTACGAAGACACTTCAATAATTTACCAGTCATCCTTTCAACCATAGCATAAAAGCTCTGAAAATGCTGAAATACATGTTCTTTTGTTTTCAACAAAAATACCCACACCTTTCGCCAAACATCATCAATAAAGGTAACAAAAATACCTACTTTCACCCAAAGACTCAACCTCAATGGGTCCATATACATCAGAATATACTCTCTAGTAACTCTGATTTTCTTTTAGCAGAACTACTAAACGAAACTCTATGTTGTTTTCCAAACAAAACAATAATCACAAGGTCTTAAAACAGTACCTTTACTAAAAGGAATGAGTGACTTTTTTGCTAATAACTGCAACCCTTTCTCACTCATGTGACCAAGCCTCTTATGCCATAAATTTGGCGAAGAGTCATCCTCAACTGAATTCAACTCACTAGAACACACCTTCACATGAATATTGTACAATGAACAACATGCAACACCTCTTGCAATCACCATAGAGCCCTTGGTAAGCTTCCATTTTTCGATGCCAAGGTGATTCTCATAGTCTTCTCTATCCAAGACCATGCTAGAAATTAAGTTTAGACATAAATTAGGAACGTGTCTAACATCCCTTAAGGTAACAGTGCAATCAACACCTGTCTGAATGCAAACATCACCAATTCCAGTAATCTTGAACTGATTAATATTTCTCATTCTCACGTACCCAAAGTCTCCAACTTTGTAAGTTGTGAAAAATTCTCTCTTGGGTGTAACATGATACGAGGCACCAATATCAACCACCTAATCAGCTTTCTGATCATCAACATGTAAGCATTCTTCTTCCCCAAATGAAAGAATCACAACATCTTCGGTGACTATGGCTGCACTGTTCTTTTCCTCAACCATTCCCTGCTCACCATTTTTTTGCTTGTCTAACCAGATTCTGCAATTTCTTTTGTAATGACCTTCCTTATTACAATGAAAGCATCTATATGTTTCACCTTGTTTGGTCTTTGACTTGCTTATGTGATTTTTGCTTTTGCTGTGACTTTTATCTCCTTTGTGAGATCCCCTAAAATTGCTTCTACCCTTGTTCTCTACAACAAGAGCATGAGTCTCAAAATTTACGCCTGGCTCCTTTCTTATTGTCTCCTCATTATGAAGACTTTCCTTGACCATCTGTATGGTCATTTTTTCTTCTGGAGTTGAATTGCTTAGAGACACCACCAAAGTTTCTCTACTGCTTGACAACGAACTGAGAAGCAAAAGAGCCTGAATCTCATCATCAAGATTTAACTTCATAGTGGACAACTGGTTCACCAAACCTTGAAACTCACTCGTATGCTCCGATACACTGCTCCCGTCTTTGTACTTTAGATTCACAATTTTTTGAATGACAAAGGTTTTATTTTGTGCATTCTTCTTCTCCTACATAGACTCTAGTGTTATCTATAGAGTATGAGCATTCGTCTCATGCGAAACATGATGGAACACACTTTGATTAATCCACTGTCGGATGTGACTAATAATCTTCCTATTCTTTTTATTCCAATCAGCCTCAGATTTATCCGCGGGCTTCTTTCCCTCGAGCTGCAACGGATTATACAAATCCTTGCAATAAAGGATATCCTCCATTTTAGGCTTCCAGATCGAAAAATTTAAAGAGGTCAATTTAATCATGGCTCCGACTGATTCCTCCATAAAATTTATCAAAAACAACTGAGCAAATAACCTTAACTCTGATACCACTTGTTGGGAAAAGTCACCTCACAAATACTGTTGTCTTTGATAAATTAAATGGATAATAAATATCAGTATATGCCAAATAGATTAAATTCACAGTTCCACCAAAATAATAGTCACTGTAGGAAATAATGTGTAGAAAATATCCATCCTAGAGACACCAATATTTTTACGTGGAAAACCTCTAAAAGTAAGAGGTAAAAACCACGGAACAATCTCCGAAAAATCCACTATAATAATCTGAGAGAATACAAAGATATTTTAATTTGAGTACAAACTCAAATTAATTCACCACAATAACTATGTGATGAAACTCAAATAAAAACACCTTTTTGTTTGAACTATCTTTCTCTCTTCCTATTTTTTTTAAGCTTTAGAAGAAACTTTTCTCTTCCCTCCCCTTAAACTCTCCAGTATATAAATTTTGGTCTGTATTTCCCTTGATGCTTTTATAGTCAAAAACGGAGAGGAGGGGAAGTAAATGAAAGGCACAAAAATCAAAAAACTGAGGAGAGAGAAGGAAAAAGTAAATGCCAAAATCAAATGGCCGGACGGAAGAAAAAAATAAAAGGCTACATGGTTGAGGACATTTGACTAACATTTTGAACATTAACTTGATTATGCTTAAATGACTGCAACACCTGCATACACATGCACAATGGCATATACACATCTAGAAGTCATATGGCCTTTAACTTTCAGTTAGCTAGATTTATTCTATTATGACTACAATTCTCAGCTTTTACATTTTGTACACTAAAGCAGATCCCTATAACCTTGAAACAGAATAAAACAGACTAGGGGCATTCCCCATGCAAGCAATTAGAGTTGTAAACGGACCGGGTGCCGTGAGCCCGGCGGCTCGAGCTTAACAAGCTCTTTGCTTTTTTAGTTAAACAAGTCTAGTTCGAACAATGTGGTGTCAGGCTCGAGCCCAACTCGTTTAGGCCAAAATCAAGTAAGTCTGACTCGTTTAACATTTAATTAATTATTTTTTCTTAATTTTATAATAAAAAAGTTAAACAAGCCAAGTTTAAGCTCAACTAGGCTCGGCTCGTTTAAGCCCACGATCGAGCTCGACTCATTTACTAATTAGGCCGAATTCGTACTCGTTTAAATTCATTTTATTTTTAAATGAATTTAAACTCGGCAAGTTAAAGCCCGACTCAGTTCGACTCATTTACGGCTCTAAAAGCAACAAACACATCAAAACAATCTAATGACTAGCTAGTGAACAACAATTACAGAGAAAATTGAATTTGATAGCTGCTTTGTTAAAGTGAATAGTGGACAACTAAAGTAGTAAAATTAGAAGTAAAAGAGTTTCTTAATTAGGAAACGTCGTGACTGTAGACATTTCAGTTTAAAATTAGTAATTAATTCCTCGGCTCTTAATGTTGTTTATGATTTTGCAGGTTCAATTCCTTTGGAAATAGGAAACCTTATAAATTTGGAGATGTTGAGCTTTCTGAATGGTTTCTATCTAACAGGGCCTATTCCATCTGCCATCTTTAACATTTCGTCTTTGAGAATGATCGATTTCACAAACAACAGTCTGTCTGGAAGTCTTCCCGTTGGCGATATTCATTATAATCTCCCACTTCTTAATGGGCTGTATCTAGATTATAATCGTCTCAGCGGGCGAATTCCTTCCAGTTTGGGTAAACTTGGAGGTCTCCAAATTCTGGCATTAGCAGAAAATAACCTCGCAGGAAGCATTCCTAAGGAGATTGGGAACCTCACAATGCTCACACAGCTTTACTTTGGTGGTAACCATTTCACAGGTAACTCACCTTTGCTACAGTCATCATCCATATAAATCATTCTCCTTATAAATATGTTTGCCATGTTTTTGATAGATTTTTGGTTGAGTTTGTAGACCAATACATTTTTCTCATTTATATATTGTCGGCATCTTTGTGGATTTTAAGTTCTGAAATCTTATGTATTTGAACATTGTTAGAGCATGTTTGGTTTGAGACTTTTGAAGATTTTGGGGGGTTTTGGAGTCCACAAACGCAGCTTTTAAACCCCGAACTCACCACACCATTTATTTAAATCTCAAACTGATGGGATTATAAAAAATAAAGAACCCTTCGCTAGACTGTCTAGTGAAAGTGAAGGATTCTTCCTTTTTTTCCCTGCACAACTTTTTCTCTCTCACGTTCCTATTCTTTCTCTCTCATTTCAGATTTCAGAATTTCATAATCTTATTTTACGAATAAAAACGTTAAGGTAATATATCTGGAAAGGATCTTCAAATAATAAGCATTTATGAGATGTTCGGTATAATAAAAATGGCGATAAATAAAGTCAAAGTTCAGATTCTGAAAATGCTGATAAATGAAGTCAAAGTTCTGCTACATAGAAATTATTTTAGAATTTAAACGTAATAACTTCAGTTTAAAACAAAATTTTTAGTTGAATGATTGTTTTACAATTAATTTAATACAAATGTAATGTTTTAGCATCCAATATTAACTTAAAATATTGATATTAAATTGTGAATTATACGTAAAATAATAAAGAAAATTTTCATTACACTAATTTCAATATTCCAAAATATTGGTACGTAAAAAAACCATATTATGTTTTGTTTTCTAATAATACTTCCTAAAATGTGAGACTTCAAAAAAAAGAAAAAAAGAAAAGAAAAGAAAAAGAAAAAAAAATGCCATATCTTAAATATCAATACATTAAGCATTAGTGTTGACATTGTGGCAGGTACAATCCCTGAAGAGATTGGCAACCTTAATCTTGAGAGACTGAATCTCCACGACAACAACCTCACTGGCCTTATTCCATCACACATCTTCAATATGTCAAAAGCCAAGATGATCGACTTGGGCCAGAATCACTTATCAGGCAATCTACCATCAAGCACTGGGCTTTGGCTTCCAAATCTTAAACAGCTTGTGCTAGGCACTAATAAGCTCACTGGATCAATCCCAAGCTCTATCTCCAATGCTTCTCAACTCGAAGTCCTCGATTTAAGCACAAACAAATTCACTGGCTCAATACCATATACTATCGGTGATTTAAGACTCCTGCGCCGCCTCCTGCTGGCAGAAAATAACTTGACAGGGGACTCTTCTACCCCAGAGCTGAAAATTTTCACTTCCTTGGCAAATTGCAGATATTTGGAGATGTTAATATTGTCGATTAATCAGCTGAATGGCGTCCTTCCAGCTTCAATTGGAAACCTTTCTACTTCCCTTAGATTGTTTCAAGCATTTGACTGCAAATTAAAGGGCGAAATCCCTATTGAAATTGAGAATTTGAGCAGCCTGGCAGCTATAAGTTTAGATAGCAATGAGTTGACAGGATTTATTCCATCAAAACTTGGAAGATTGAGATACCTAGAGGTTTTGTATCTTGAACACAATAAGCTGGAAGGATCCATCCCAAATGAGCTTTGTGTATTAAAAAGAATTGGAGATATATATTTAAGTGATAACAAGCTCTATGGACCTATACCAGCTTGCTTGGGAGACCTTAAATCTTTGCGAAGGTTGTATTTGGATACGAACAAAATGAATTCCACCATACCATCGACGTTGTGGAGGCTTGAAGATGTATGGGGTCTAAACCTGTCATCGAATTTGCTAAGTGGTTCTCTACCCTCATTTATTGGAAATTTGAAGGTCCTGATAGAACTCGACTTATCATGGAATCAATTATCAGGCAAAATTCCTAGCACCATTGGAGAATTACAAGAGCTAAGTTTTTTTTCTTTGGCACATAATAAGCTGCAAGGAACAATTCCTCAAACATTAGGCAACTTGATAAATTTGGGGTTTTTGGATCTATCAAATAACAATTTGTGGGGAGTGATTCCCAAGTCCTTGGAGGTACTCAGATATCTCAAATCATTTAATGTTTCTTTCAATCGACTTCAAGGAGAAATTCCCACTGGAGGATGTTTTGCAAACTTCATGGCTCAGGCATTTATGAAAAATGATGCTCTTTGTGGTTCCCCTTGACTAGAGCTCCCCCCTTGCAAAACAAAAACTCACAAACAATCATGGTTAAGTTTGTTGAAATATATTGTTCCCTCAATAGCAGTTGCAATCCTTGCGTTGGCAGTAATATTTGTGTTGACAAGATTGCGCAGGAAAAACAAGAAATTATTGATTCGAGTAGATTCATTACCTCATTCTTGGAAAAGGATTCCATACCATGAGCTTTTACAAGCGACAGAAGGGTTTAATGAAAGCAACCTAATTGGTTTAGGCAGTTTCGGTTCAGTTTATAAAGGAACACTTCAAAATGGGATGACAGTTGCAGTAAAGGTTTTCAATTTACAGTCTGAAGGAGCATTCAAGAGTTTTGATATTGAATGTGAAGTAATGCGTAATATTCGTCATCGAAATCTTACTAAGATCATCAGCAGTTGCACAAACTTGGATATCAAAGCCTTGGTGTTAGAATACATGCCTAATGGGAGCCTGGAGAAGTGGTTGTATTCTCATAGCTATTGTTTGGATGCCCTGCAGCAGATAAACATAATGATAGATGTGGCATCGGCCTTGGAATATCTGCATCATGGTCATACAAGACTTATTCTTCACTGTGATTTGAAGCCTAGCAATGTTCTGCTTGATGAAGATATGATTGCACATGTTTGTGATTTTGGTATTGGGAAACTCTTAGGTGAAGAAGAGTTCATGGCGCAAACTAAGACCTTAGCAACAATTGGATATATGGCCCCAGGTGATATTCCATGTCATTCATAATTTTAATTTGAGTTAAAGTTTCTTATTTCCTTTGCATTTTTTTTACAGATTTCATTTTCTTTTGAGTACTCTTTTTCTTTTAAGAATTAATGACTGATTGAACTCTTGTCAAGCTATAAAAAAAAAACATGCAAACTATATTTTTTTACCAATTCCATTCTACTTTCAAGTACTGGTAAATGCCCAAAATTTAATCATATGAGATGACATGTCTGCTGATGCCTAGGTATGAACTGATCAAATTTTGAGCATTTTTGACAACTATTTGAAAGTTTAATGGTTATGGTGCAGAAAAGCAATTTGTATTTTTAATAGCTTAACAAGAATTCAATGCTCTTTTTGCTAGTTAAGTCTTTATTTTACTAACTGAACTTAATTATATGAATCTTCATCTTATGCACAGAGTATGGAGCACAAGGAATTGTCTCTATAAAAGGCGACGTTTATAGTTATGGCATTATGTTGATCGAAACATTCACAAGGAAGAGGCCAACTGATGAATTATTTTCGGGCGAAAGGAGCTTAAGGGATTGGGTGAAAGCAGCCACACATGGTTCAGTAAATCAAGTTTTGGACACCAATTTGATAAATTTAGAGGATGAACATATATCTGCAAAGGAGCAATATGTTTCATCCCTCTTTGATTTGGCCATGGATTGTACAAGAAAATCACCTACAAGGAGAGTCAATATGGAAGAGGTGGTTATTAGACTCAACAAAATCAAAATCACATTTCTGGCAAATATTGAACCAACGCCTCAAGGTAGGCAGTGACATCAACAACAATAAGATGTAATAAGCTCTTATTAGAGGCGATTTAGATTGAGAATCATTTAGTTAACCAAAACTACTTGGGTCTTATTGAGTAGTTAACTAGTTTTTATGCTATGGATTGGTTTGATTTTGGACTAGTATTATGAATTAAAAATATGTGTTGAAACTAGAGTACCTTAATTTATATGTATATGTATCATCCCATGTTAAAGTAATTACCACTAGCTAGCTTATATATATATAGAGAGAGAGAGAGAGAGAGAGAGACAGATCCAGTCAGGACTCCCGAATTTTGTTAAAATGAGGACCTTTTTTTTTTTTTTTTTTTTTTTAAAACTATTTTTTTTAATATTTTATGGAACTGGAATTTTTCATAATACAATGTTTTTGGTGTGATTTGGATGCATATAACAAAATATATATGTACAGTCTGTACAGACATGTTTTGTTATATGTATCCAAATCACACTCAAAACACTGTATTATGGAAAAATTCTAGTTCCATAAAATATTAAAAAAAAAATTTAGTTGTTTTAAAAAAAAAAAAAGGTCCGACGCAGACTAAATCCTGAGAGTCCGGACCAGAACTGACTCTCTCTCTCTCTCTATATATATATATATATATATATATATCATCTTCATCATGTTCAGGTAACAATCACTCAAGACAAGGGTGAATCCCATTTAAGTAAACAGGCCGCCTAGCCTAGCCTAGCCATCTTATTATGTTCAAGGCACTACAAGTACGAAACGGGTAACCCACTTCCCTGTCTCTGAGGAGAAAAAACATACACCTTTTTTTTTTTTGCTAGTTTGAACACACACACCACACACAAACACACACTCACAACTCGAACCCCCAACCTCATGGTAAACATGGGTTGGATCATATATATAATACCACTGGGCCAAAGGCCACTCGGTAACATCCACCTTTCTTTGGTTCTCAGAGACACGACAAAAACGCAAAATTCGATAATTAGGGGAAAGGCAGGGATCAAAAGCAAGAATATTGGCATTGCTGTTGCGGGTGTGTGCAGGATTAACAGGGATGGGGATGCATTAGTATGGAAAGTAGATGTAACATGCATGTCAATATATAATCTGATACTTAACAAAACAAATTTGGAGACATAAAAATATATATATAAAGACAAGAAAAAACAGTAGTATATATTATTATTACTTTTATTGATTCAATAACAATAACATACAAATATCGATCCATCGTTTCCAAGGCATATCTAATCCAAAACCTTTGTCTCGTCGGTGCGTGGAAAGTAAATGTAGAAGAGAATTGCAGTTAACAGAAAGCTTAGTAAGTTGTAAAGAAACCCAACAAGCCTCCTGGCCATAACTGCACCAGCTTTTCCTTGTGCCTGCAGATCCGTTCCATAACTAATTTCTTCATACACTAATTTCACCAGTGACACTACCCAAACCACCGAGACGAAGAGAGGGGGGATTTTGCTAGAATCTCCAAACACAAGCAAAGTGTCTGGGAGATTGGAAAACACAGATAAAGAAACCAGCAAAGCCACAGCCCAAATACTCAACACAACTATACAAACAAGTTTTAAGCGCAACAAGGCGACGAGTGGCCTAATAAGCATTTCCTTAAAAGATAAGTCCTTTTTGTAATAAGATGATATGAGAAATGAGATTATGGAGTAGGAAAGAAAAGAAAGTGATTCGAGTCGTAGGAGGATTCCCATATACTGCATATACCCCAACAGGGGATTTGCATATTCATAGCCATATGATGTTGTAAAAGATGGTTTGGTGAGAAGCTCAAAGATCAAGGGTTTGATGGAGAAGATGTTTACCAAGTAGAAAAGAGAGCATGTGAGGAAAGATAAGACGACAATCAAGGCCATCACCGTCGCATGTTTTGGTAGAATTTCCTTAAAACCTATGGACTTGCTGGAAGAAGAAGAAGAAGAATCCATGAGAAAATTTGAATGAAAGGCTAGCTCCAGCCTCCACACAGTTTTGATCTTAAGAGAAGGAAGGCAAATAAGGGACACGCTTAGGACTTGGTAATATGTCAATTTTCAATTACTTGGTCAAATATACATATACTAACAAAATAATGACAAATAAGAGAGATACTATACTACATATATTTCTAAAATAAAAAATATATATTTTCTTAGGGCAGACTAAAAAATAAGTATATGTCAATTTTTTTAAAAAAAGAATTAGTAATGGATGTACTTCCTATATGATTTGAAAAATTGTATGCGTACATAATAATTAGATATGAGTATTTTATAATTTTATCTATTTGTATTTTAATTTCTAATGGGGGTAAAAATTGATTTTGAACAACATGGAATTAGGTCAGCGGTATTACTCCCCTCATGATTTTTATGGGTTCGAGGGTTCGATTCTTGGTGATAACAAGGAAGAAGGTGTGTGTGATGTGTGTTAATGTAATAAAATAAATAAATAAATTGACTTTGTCACTTTTGACAAAGTCAGCTTACCAATCTGCACGACGAGTGAGGATAAGATTATGCGCAGCAAGTAGTTATTGGACAGCAACAATTTCAATATACAACCCTACAGTACTAGACTAGTCATAAACATTTTGGGAGTAGTCAATTCTATGGGTCCGATGTGCCTTTCAACAAGTTGGATAATTAATTAAATTAGGATTATTAATTATTATTATTATTATTTTATTTTATTTTTAATTATAATTTTATATTTATAAAGTGTAATAGTAAATATATTTTCTCATGTCTAAGTAAAATAACAAATTTAATTTATAATTATATTTATTATAAATTTAATTATTATATTGAGACTCGGATTTGAACTTAAATTTAAAACTCGCTAGTAGATTGAATATAATTTGATCCGAGTCGGATCGAATACGAGTAATAAATATTCGAGGAGAGTCAAATTGGAGTAGAATTTTTCAAATATAATTCGAATTCGAGTATGAATTTAACGTTTCGAGTCGAATTCGAGCAGCTCTCTGTTTGCTTTGGCTCGACTCGTTTACACCCTTACTCAAGGATGGATGACCACAAATTTCCATGTCTCTTCAAACTGTCTTGTTTTAGGTCGCGGGTGGAGTCTAGTTTTGGGAAGTCATTTGTTTGATTGTCTTTATGGGTGAGAAAGGTTGGTGCATATCCATAATATCCTGTGGAATAACATCATCGGCTTCATACATGTATACTTATCTTTGAGAGCATCTCAGGTTCTATTACTGAACAAAAGTATAGTTGTTAGTGTTAACATGGGTAAGCAGGATAAATCAGTTGTGATTAAGTTCACTGATTTAGCAAAGATTGGAAACCTATTCAGAGTTTTTTTCAGGTCATATAACTTGGCTAATAGTGTATATCAATGCCTCTTTCCGACTCATTTTGTTGTTCACACATGACACAAGACGGGACATCTCAATCATTTGCTGAAATTTTTCTGAATCATTCTTGTTTCACCCTTGTCTTGAGTGAATTGTTACCTTTTAAGAGATGCAGAACAAGATGAAGATGATGAGTATGTAATCTGATGTAAGCTCATAATGATGATTTGACATGGGAATTGCTGTTGCTACAATTCTATTTGAAGTTACCGGGCATAGCAGTAGCTATTTGGGCCTTTCAGTTTTGGTTTTACTGGCCATAGCAGTAGCTCATATTTTTTTTATGAAATTTTTGAAGACAAAGGAGATTGCATTGATCAAAAGTGGTTACCAGAATCAACTGTATTCTGTATCTTGGGGCAGTGTCTTATCTATTTGCTCATTTGGTATTATTATAACAGCTTACCTGCATGTTAGGGCGGTGTCTTTGCTTATTTATTTATTTACATTTTATCCCTGTAAAATGTTTTAGTTTGAATAATAATATTGAATTCATTACTAAACTACTGGGATAAATAAATTAAGATAAAGGTACTCTGACATTTAGGTTTCATATTCATCTCATGCATAGAGTATGGAACACAAGGAGTTGTCTCTGTAAGAGGCGACGTTTACAGTTATGGTATTATGTTGATGGAAACATTCACAAGGAAGAGGCCAGCCGACGAAAGCGAAATGAGCTAATTAAGGATGAAAGCAGCCGCACATTGTTCTGTAGGTAAGTCAAGTTTTGGACATCAATTTGATTAGTACATATATCTGCAAAGGAGCAATGTGTTTCATCCCTCTTTGATTTGGCCATGGATTGTACAAGAAAATCACCTACAAGGAGAGTCAATATGGAAGAGGTGGTTGTTAGACTCAACAAAATCAAAATCACATTCCTGGCATATACTGAACTAATGCCTTAAGGTAGATACTGACATCAACAACAATAAGATGCAGGCACTTGTAGACTTTTTGGATTATTTATCTGTTTCATCAAGGCAATTACATTATATTCCATTTGGAAGCATATTATCTATTATTAGGCTCATTCTTTAATAAATTAAAAAAATTAATATTCCCTCACATGAATTATAAATGGGTCGCACTCACATTAGATATTACTAGTTGATAAACCGTGCAATGCACGGATTAGTTCAAATAATAGATTAACTAATTTATCCAATATGCGATTAGAATGTTTGTAATTTTTTTAAACACAGATGTCCCTTGATTTGATCCTTAATTTGGTTTAAATTCAGATTGTTAATTAATTAAAAATAAATTGCATCCTAAATTTTCGTATGAATACATAAATCTCAAAAATCCTACATAAATAAAAGCTAAAAGACATTCAATGAATTAATGAAAGAAAAAAAAAATAAGACTACCTTCTTGGGTCTGCATGTCTCGTCATTGTCGTTCTTAAAGTGCATGGTGGAAAGGGAGGTGGAAGGGAGCCTCCACTAAGTGGTGTTCCATCCTCTTTATCAGTATGAATGGAAAATAAGTGGCTGGAGATATACCCAATAGCTTTTATCAGGAACTTTTATGAACTGTACTGTAATAAATTTACCTCTTGATGAGATTAGCTGGGAGTTCTTGCTCAGTGAAAACCCATTCCTTATATATGTTAGCCGGCATTTCCATGGCATACTTTTCTGGAAAAACAGTTTTCTCAAGCAATCCACCGGCGTTTATAATCTGCCTAGAAAGTGCATTTATATTCATTGTATCGCAGAAATGAGGATGCAAAAGCTTATAAATTGGATGAAGGATGCTTAGTTGCTTATTTATCGCAATTATAAATGGCTCAATTGCTGCATGAGTACCTATAACCAAAAAAATCAAACTCATTAAGTTACCCTTAACAAATTTATATAAATGAAGCTTTTTTTGACAGATTTATACTAGTGACAAATTAGTTGATGATAGCCAGAGTCATTTACTAAAACATAAGCTTTATCCAACTGGTACCTTCAGCACCGCGCTCTGCTGGTGTGTACATTGTACTAATAGCTTCATATTCATCACGTTCTGAATGTGGCAAACTTAATTCAATTGCAACGGGCTTTAATGTTCCGTCGTTATTTTTCAAGAAGAGGAGTGTCCTTGTGGTGTATGTCTTTGTCGCCGTTGTGTTTACACTCCTCAGGTATGGCACCAGTGCATCATGGTGGTCTAATATATACATCATGTTGGTCTGTATTGCCTGTTATAAAAAAACAATCTACTTTGCACTTAGTGTTCAAATATTAACTGCGAATTAATATTTTTCATATATGATTTAATCCTATAAGATTAATTGACAATTTTGTCACAAAAAATGTGTTTGTGGGAGCTTTTTTATATATACCTCATCTATGGTTAATCCATCTAAATCATACACCGTGTGTCCATCTACTTGGGGATTTAGCTTGCTTCTTCGAGGGAACTTCTACAAGTAAAAAAAAATTGAAAGTTGTTATAGTTAAAGAAATCTCTTATATTGCCTGTTATGAGAATGGAGTTGATAAAAAAGGACTATAAAAAACAAACTTAATGATGGACTACACGACATGTTTGCGTGAGGTGGTCGTCACCCGAATCGTTTCTAACAAAGTTATAACAGTGGAACTCTCTCGACGCCTCAACCTAATTACTCCTATAAAGAGACGAGAACTTTGGTACAATCGATCAAGTAATGAATTCTACGTTGAATGGAACACCAACGACACCTTAACCCTGTGTTTATAACGAAACAGGAACCTCGGTACAATCGACGATTGATGCGGTAGAGGACGCCATACACAACTATGAATTGTTATATGATAAGTCAAATTTTAAATCTTAAAAGAAAACTAAGAAAATGACTTAGGAATTTTTCAAAAAACCAAAAGTAGAGAATAATCTCACAAGAATTTTATTAATAATCTAAAGTGTTCTCCTAATTACATAAACCATGTATTATATTTATACTAGTAACATGAAACCCTAAGGAATAAGCAATTTGAATGGAAATAGAAATCCTATCTACTAAAAAAATAAGGAAATCAAATACCTTCTAACAAATATCCTAGTTACATTAGAATTTGGAAAATATAGCTAAAATCCCTTAAATCCCACATAAATCTGCTGAATCAGTGTTATGAGGCTGGGGCCTAGTTTTGTAACTGAAAATGAGTTCAGGGCCTGGTTGGACAAAGAAGTCTAGGCTGGGGCCTCGTTTTGTAGCTAAAATGAGGTCGGGGACTCGTTTAACAGAGAAGTCTAGGCTGGGGTCTCGTTTTGTAGCTGAAAATGAGGTCGGGGCCTCGTTTGACACATAAATCTAGGCTGGGCCAAATTAGAGCTAGGTGAATTCACCGACTTTTCCAACTTTTGAATTTGTTTTCCTATCTTGAAACATCGCTTGCATTGAGATCATTTCTTTAGTCAATCACTCCTATCATAGTCACGAACTTAGACTCTATCTCCAAATATCTTGAACTCAATCCTTTTTCATTCCAAGCTGCTTGAATATGAATAAGTAATCCCTCCTTGAATTGCTTAGCCCTAGCCAGCGTCATTGGTCCAACTGGAACTTGCACCGGATCTGATACATGACCTTCATTTGAAACCAAGCTAGGCATGTACTCACCCGCTAGATCCAGTTTGTAGGCATTGTCATTAATGAGCTCTAGAACTTGAAATGGATCATCTCCTCGTGGTAGCAACTTCGATCATCTTTGAGCGGGAAAACGCTCTTTCCGCATATGCAACCATACCCAATCTTTCGGTTCAAATAGAACTTGACGTCGACCCTTGTTGGCCTGCTTAACATATTGTTTCGTCCTTCTTTTAATGTTGAGTCTCACCTTCTCATGTATCTGCTTAACAAATTCAGACTTTTTTCTTTCCATTTATATTAGTAAATTCAGAAACAGGTAATGGTGACAAAAACAAATGGAGTTAAAGGATTAAAACTATAAACAATTTTAAATGGTGAATATTTAGTAGCAGAATGAACTGAACGATTATAAACAAACTCAACATGCGGTAAACATTCTTCCCAATGATTGATATTTTTTTTAATGATAACCCTTAACAAAGCAGAAAAAGTTCTATTTACTACTTCAGTTTGACCTTAAGTTTGTGGATTACAAGTAGTAGAAAATAACAGTTTAGTTCCCAATTTACACCACAAAGTCTTCCAAAAATAGCTTAAGAACTTAACATCTTGATCAGAAACAATCGTTCTAGACATACCATGTAAACGTACAATTTCTTTAAAGAATAAATCATCTATATGGGATACATCATCAGTTTTGTGACATGGAATAAAATGTTCCATATTTGAAAATCTATCCACAATCACAAATATAGAATCATTACCGTGCTTAGACCTAGGTAAGCCCAACAAAAAGTCCATAGACAAATCAATCCAAGTTTCATTAGGTGTAGGTAATGATGTATACAGTCCATGGGGTTGAACACGAGATTTAGACTGACGACAAGTAATGCATTTATCACATATTCTTGCCACATCTCATTTCATATATATGAGGCCAATAAAAATGTTCGTTCAAAACAGCCAAAGTTTTATTAATACCAAAGTGTCCCATCAAACCACCCCCATGTGATTATCTAACCAATAACTCACGTAAAGAACATGCAGGTATACACAGTTTATTCTCACGAAATAAAAATCCATCAATTTTAAAATATTTACCTACAACATTCTTTTTACTAGTTTTAAACTTTTCACCGAAATTAAGGTCATTAACATACAATTCTTTGATTCGTTCAAAACTAAGTAATTTTGTATCAAGAGCATTTAAGAACACATACATACGAGACAAAGCATCTACAATGACATTCTCGATACCTTGCTTATATTGAATGACATATGGAAATGTCTCGATAAATTCCATCCATCGCGTATGCCTCTTGTTCAACTTGTGCTGACCCTTCAAATATTTCAATGATTTATGATCGGTATGGATCACAAACTCCTCGGGCCACAGGTAATGTTGCCATTCTCCAATACTCTAACCAATGCGTACATCTCCTTATCGCGGGTAAGATAGTTCAAGGCTGCCCACTCAATTTTGCACTGAAATATGCCACTAATTTTCCTTCTTACATAAAAATAGCTCCAATTCCTAACCCTGAAGCATCACACTCAATCTCAAAAGTTTTAGCAAAGTTAGGCAAAATAAGTAAAGGATCATTAGTCAATTTATCTTTAATCAATTTAAATGCCTTTTCCTGTTCATCACCCCACTTAAAACCCACACTTTTCTTGATTATAACCTCTGTTAATGGTGCTTTAATTTCACTGAAGTTCCTTACAAAGCGTTGGTAAAAACTTGCGAGTCCATGAAAACTTTGCACTTGACTAGCTTTTGTTGGACTCAGCCATTCCCGGATTAATTGCATATATTTTCCTCATCCACTTGGACTCCCTGTAAACTCACAACAAAGTCAAGAAGAATAATATCTATCCGAACAAAACGTGCACTTTTCCTTATTAGCAAACAAATTTTCCTTTCTAAGTACATCTAAAAATTTTAAATGCAACATGCTCACCCAAGTTTCTACTATATATAAGAATATCATCAAAGTAAACAACAACGAATTTAGCAATGAATGGAAGTAAAACATGATTCATTAAACGCATGAAAGTGCAAGGTGCACTAGTTAAACTGAAAGGTAATGCAAACCACTTATACAAACCATATTTAGTTCTAAAAGCTATTTTCATTTCATCACCTTCCTGTATTTTAATTTGATGATAACCACTTTTTAAATCAATCATTGAAAATATACAAGATCCATGCAATTCATCTAATATATCATCTAAACGAGGGATGAGATGTCGATATTTTACCGTAATGTTATTTAACGCTAGACAATCAATGCACATCTGCCACTTTTCATCCTTCTTAGGCACTAATATCACCGGAACTGCACATGGACTCATACTCTCTGTAACGATCGAGATCGTAGAATATATTTGTAATAAGATTTTTAATATTTATTAAATAAATAAATATTTTGATGGAATAAATTATGTATTATGAGTTTTTAGGTCGATTAATAACCTAGTTTATGTGTTACGTGACTAAATATGAGTGTTTAGAATTTTTGGGAAAATTTAAATTTTTTCGAGAAAAACGCAAAAATCACTATTCATAAAACACGGAAAATGCATTTTCGTTTTTTAATTTTTTGAATTACGACATAACTTTTATTTGGAAAAGGGTGACAAAATCTTCAATAAAAATATTTTTATCAAAAAAGACGTAATATCACCATTCACAATAAAAACGCAGCTTCGTTTTTTCAAATTTTCGAAGGGTGACATAACGTTTATTCGGGAAAGGGGGAACAGTGGCGAAATCAGATTTTCAAAAATTGAAAATCGATTTTTCAGCTAACTAAGTGTGTTATGAAAACGTAACCAAAAAAGTTAGAAAACCTAAATAAAAAGAAATTGGGTAACCGATTTAGTTCGGGAAGTAAACCCTAATCAATTATACAAAATGGGTAAAATGGACTTTTTGCTAACTAATTGAATTATGAAAATTAACTAGAAAGAAATTAGAAAATAATAATAATAATAATAATAATAATAATAATAATAATAATAAAAAATTAAATTAAATTAAGAAATAATCAAGCTAAGTGAAGCATATGAATTTAAAATGGCTTGGTAAGGAATTAAAATGGATTGGCTTGGAATTAAAATAGTTTGGCTAAGGTTTAAGATTGCTTGGCTAGGAATTTAAAATGGCTAGGTTAGGGAGGCTTAAGCCTTGAAGCCATGGCTTGAAGACTTAAGCCAATTCTTGCAAAGCTTGGAGGCAAAAACTTGAGAGGGCATGTGTCATTTGCTAGATTAATAGCACATGGGATAAGGAAGGATTGTGACATCCCCAAAACAGGTATACAACACCCATTCTGAGTTGTCAAATACACGGTACAGAAACAACTACAACTTTATTAATACAACATAAAAAATGTGAGTTTAAATACAAATATTGTCATCTAGACAATATCCACACTCAAATAAGTTCTCATTTCAATTATTGATACATTATTTTACGAAAAATGGTGAGGACTACTAAAATAACTTCTAGAACCATCAATCCATACCCCGACTAGTACTCGCTACATTCTCGTCTCCTGAGAAGAAAAATGGAACAAAAAAGAAAAGAGTGAGCTCAACTAGCCCAGTAAAGAACATTATGACTAAGATAATACAAAACAAATTATCGTTAGTCTTCAACAAGGAAAAATCTAATAGAATACAATAGACAACAAGTTTTAAATCAATATTCGTAGCGGAAATAATAATTCATTAGAAAAGTTAAGTAGAGAATGAAATCTACTATCTTCTATATATGAATATAAAAGTTCATCGTCTATCTTTTATCCCTGTAACATCAATCAATATATATCTGGAATCAAATATTCATCTTTGCACTATAGGCCAAAGATATTCATCAGTTGGTCATGTTCATCTAAACACCTGTTCATCTTTGCACTACAGGCCAAAGATATTCATCATAAAATCATTCATCTTTTCACTACGAGCCAAAGATATTCAGTTATATCATCATTTAGGACTGACGATGATGAAAAATATTTTAAAGAAAACGAATCCAGTGAAACAAAAGAATAAATATTAAGGATTCAGATTTCAATTATTCCATGTTCAAAAATACCTCATAAATAATCATAGTGAAGTAAAATTCAAGAATGATCAAAACATGGATACACTTCAAAGCTAGTATCCGTAATAGATATTTTGGACAAAAAGAAGAAAATTTCATTTTTCTATGAATAGTCTTGCGATTTTGTGAATAGTCTTGAGTATCGTGAATAAGAACTTCCGACACTAAAAGATAGAAATTTCACAAAAAGATCATCATGCTTCGTGAATAGTACTTTAATGAATAGTAATTAAGTGAATAGTAACTCATGAATAAGAACTCATGAATAGTAATCCCATATGAAAAAGTTCCAAATTTGATAAAAGTTCCCACCAATATTTCTAAAGATAATGATATTGAATAAATAATATCATTTTCTAATAAAATAACATCCTTTACCTCGGAAAGAATAGTACTTGACTAGAATCTTCGGATATAGTCTTTGAAAGAACTTGCATCAGTATATCAATACTCAAAGTACTAAAATACTCACAAAATACGCTTTCGATATTATAGAGAGAAAGAGAGAGAAATCAGTAGTATCTGGTGTGATTTTCAATTCTAACCTAAGCACCCTATTTATAGGAAAATGCTTAGAACACCAAAGCGTAAAAATTCAATATAATATATATATATATATATATATATATATATATATATATATATATATAATTTCCTACGCCCAATATTTCAGTCAAAGATCAGCCACTCAAGTAGCCTACATCACAAAAAAAACGTTTTTGTAAATTAAAATATTTAAAACTTTCAAAAATCAATAATTTCGGAACTTCAGAACTTCAATAATTCATAATAATTAGCCCTTTTATCAGAAAATTAGAATGTCGCGATTTCTTATAGGAAATTCAATTATCTACAACTTTGCAGAAGAAAGTTTTTCCAATTCCAAACAGAAATTGACCAAAATCCATAAACGGGCGATTTTACAGGATATAATCAAATTTCAGTCAAGAAATGGGCCCACAGACATGTTTATCATGTTTTAAACAACTTTTGCAACAAAAATACTCTTCCTCCTCATATACTCATATATCCCGCATTCATTGTAAAAAATATCATCATTATTATATAATATAATAAAATATTATTTTATCAGAAAAGATAAAATAACAATTTTTAACAATTGTCACTTTAAAAATTTTCTCCATCTATAACCACATAAAATCAATATTTTCCTCATCATATAAATCAATAATTAATTATTCACAAATAATATTACGTAATCACAAGATCGACAACCAGGTAGTTCCTCAGAAAGAGGGGCTTTCGATAAGAATTTCTCCTTATTGGTAGCAATTGATTAGGTGACCAAACCTCTCCTTAGATGTAACTTTCTAGACATTGCCAATAATGTTTTCTAATAATATTATTCAGATAATATGAATTATTGCTTCGATAATGGAAAATACTCGTGTAGTGACAATTATTGAAACAACGGTAATATAAAATATCAACGCAACAATTATTGAATCAATAAAATAAAATATTGAGCGATAATTCATCGTAACAATTATTGAGTAAGGCCTTCTTACGTAAGAATCAATAATTGGTGCAATACTGGTAATATATCATTGTATGCAACAACGCCAGATTCGTGTTTTTAACCACCGGTATTCCAACAATGTTAATGGTAACACTACTGTTATTTTTATAAACAACTTATACTTGTCGCTTTCTTCATCCAATCGCTTTTTTAGTTATGGGGCCCACAAAAGATCAAGCTTGTAAATCAGATTTAATATTCCCCCGACAATGAAAAGAATATTCCACGACTAAACGAATATTCCCTGACAACAATGAATATTTTATAACCACCTGCTTATTTAAAATATTTACGCATTTTACCCATAACTAACCACATTAATCAAGTCAACCCTTACTATTTCAAAATGATAAATAGAGGAAATTAAATTTCATTTATTAATAATTTGGGGTCTTACAAAAATGCTAGAGAGGTGAGTCATAACTTAAGAGGGAACATGTGTCACTTACTAAATAACTTGATGGTCATGTGTCTTGCAAATAAAAATCAAGCATGTGGTGAATTGAATTTTGAAAAGGAAATGAAGAGAGGAAATAGGAGGATTGAGATATGAGAGGAGATAGGGTGGATGAAAGTTTTCTATTTTTGGTAAGTTTAGGTCTAAAAGAAGCAAACCATTTAATATTGGTTCTTTTCCTTCATTTTATTACAACCAAACAAGGCCTTAGGCCATTATTATTGTCTAGCTTAAGTTAGTTGATCATGGGTGGCTAACCCTTGGTAGCATGGTTGAGTTAGTTGGTGGGGGATTTAATTAAGTTAAATCTTCCAACACTTGGTTAATTAATTGTTCCTTCATTTCTTTTTTGAGCCAAGTAAGGAAGAGATAGAAAGTAAGAGAGGAAAGAAATAAAGAGGGAGTGCACGGATAGGAAGAGGGAGAAGGAGAAAAGTACATCTTTGATCATCAATCACCCTAACCCTTTATCTCTTTGAATTAGTAATTGTTGGTGGTTGTTGTTTATTGAAAGATCATGAAGGATCTTGAAGTAATAAGGATGTATGTGGTTTAAACATTTTAAACTACTTGTTAAATTGAATGAAAAGTGGAATAAAAATGGAAATACAAACCTACGCGTAAAGGAATACCAGAACGTACTAATAATGGACTGTTAAAAGGGGTATGTTTTGATGGCCTTTTGAGGTAGCTTATGAAATGTAAAAATTAAGTTCTAGGGTGTCATGGTATACTCTTATGATTCATGAAAATCACCCAATTGGAGAAGAAGAAATAGCTTTTGTAACGAAGCCATGGCGAATTTTTAAGTAAAGCTAGTTAAAAAGTTAAAAACGAAATTAGTGTAACCCTTGACCCTTGAGCAGTTTTCTGTTCTGATTGGCTTGTTAGAAATTTTTTCATTTTGGGGGTTATGTAGTACGTTAAGTAACGAGCCCGTGGATGTAAGAAAGACATCATTCCGAGTCTGGAGGTGGGAGATATGACCTTTGGAAGGAGACTAGTCAAAACTTCCAAAAACTGGAAAAACTATTTTGGGTAGGAACTTTTGCGCCACTGTTTTGGCCTGAGAATGAACTTGGAAATTTTTTTCACCTGGGTGGATTTTTAGTAGATGTAACAAGGAAGAAAATGACGCGAGAACGGACTCATTCCGATAACGGAGGGTCAAGTTATGACGTTGCAAACACTACAAGAAAAAGCCTTAAATTCAATGGAATATTCCTTCGAAAGTAAGCGTATTTCGTCGGAGCTAGCCTATTACAGAGGGAATATTTCGTCAAAAATTCGGTTGTATATATACACGTCGGAGATAAAGTCCATCAAAAATTTTGTCGAAAAACACATAATTTTTATTGAATTATATCCAACTGAATTTCGTCGGAAATAAGATATTGTCGACGGAAAGATTACGACGAAATAAAGTCGTAGAATATAGGCTGAGGTTATTTTCGACGGACCAATCCTTCGGACATAAGCTATTTCTGACGAAAAATATCTTTTATTAAAAATTATTTAAAATCGACGGAAGTTCCCTCGAAAATAAGCTATTTCTGACGAAAAATATATTTTTTTAAAATTATTTAACCACTAAAACCGACAGAATATTGGTTGAAAATGCCTTATTCCGTTGAAAATAGTCATTTTTTTAAAAATTACAATTTCTAAGTTTTAAACCCATTGTTGTACCTGTAACCTGCTTTATCCTAACACAGACAGACAATAATATATTTCACACATTCAACACAGTGCTAAAAACCTATACTATCTCATCATCAATAACATAACTAAGCTAACAATTTCATATAGAAGCTAACAATTACAAATGATCTACTAACTCATCAACAATTACAAATATAAGATAATGTTCCATAAATTATACAATATGATTTACAAAACTCGTACAGACTCAATTAGACTACAATATGTACAAAGGATCTATAGTTTAATGAATAAAATGAATACAAATGAACTATAAACTAGTAAAAGGATCATCATCAGCCGGGGGTGGACGACAATGCTTCTCTGGTGTATGAAAATTAGCGTCGTCGTCCCCTCGATCACCATTTCCATCACCAGTCTGCTAGCCATCGCCATCCTGTTGATAGAATTAAAAATAAAAATTATTAGTCCGTATATATGTGAGAATTAAAGAGAGACTGTTAAATAAAAATAACATAACATGCAAATACCTGAGTAGGCGGGGATGACGAAAAACCTGCTCTAGGAAGGTAACCACCATCCAAAGCATCTCGTCATTTCAACGCGTCGAATCGCTTTGCGATAATCTCAATCTTATCTCATGAGGCCCTCTTTAGAACATTCGAGGTGAGTTGGTGAAGACAAGAACTTCTAGACAATTATTGAAGAAGAAAAACCGGATCGATATGGAACATATCCAACACCTCCACTATTAGCCTCTAGAATAACTTGTTGTCTAAGCCAGCGCCAGTATGAGATGGTCCAACAGGTGCTCTCGAATGTTGGCTATGACGCTCCCAAAATAGGTATACAACACCCATTCTGAGTCGCCAAAATACATGGTATAGAAAGCAAACTACAATTTTGACAATACAGATGTCGTGTAGAATACGACAATACAACCATGAGTTTGAATACAAATATTGTCTTCTGACAATATACACACCCAAATAAGTCCTCATTAATTATTCATACACTATTTTACGAAAATAGTGAGGACATCTAAAACATCTTCCTAGAACCATCACTCCATACCCAGGCTAGATCCTCTGTATGTTCTCACCTCCCGAGAAGAAAAATGGAACAAAAAAAAAAAGAAAAGGGTGAGCTCAACTAGCCCGATAAAGATATATTATGACTAAGATAATATACAATAAATTATCGTTAGTCTTCAACAGGGAAAAATCTAATAGAATACAATAGACAACAAGTTTTAGATCAACAAATGCAAATGAAAACATCAATCCATTAGAAAGAGTCACGTAGAGAAAGAATTCTCCGTCTTCTAAGGTTTAAAATCCATCATCAATAGTTTATCCTCAGTAATAGCAATCAATATACATCTTTAATCATCTTTGCACTACGAGCCAAAGATATTCATTTATATCACCAGTTTGGTCATGTTCATCTCAACACTGCTCATCTTTTTGACTACAGCCAAAGATATTCATCAGATTAATCGTTCATCTTTGCACTACAGGGCAAAGATATTCATTTATATCACCATTTAGACCGAGGATGATGAAAAACATTTTTAAAGAAACGAATCCAAAGAAACAAAATGACAAGGATTAAGGATTAAGGATTCGTACTTTGTTTTACCCATGTCCAAAAATACTTGAAAATAATCATATTGGTGTAAAATTCAAGAATGATCAAAACATGGATACAATCAAAGCTAGTATCCGAATAGATATTTTGGACAAAAAGAAAATTTTTTATTTTTCTATTGAATAGTCTTAGTATTCGTGAATAGTCTTGAGTATCGTGAATAAGTAAACCCCAGACACAACAAGTTCCAAATTTGATAAAAAGTTCACCAATACTTGACATAATGATATTGAAGAAAAAATATCATTTAAGAAGAAAATAATACCCTTTACCTCAAAATAACCGTACTTACATTTGAATTTCGGATATAGTCTTGTGAAACCATACCAGTATAGCAACACTCAAAGTATACTCACAAGAATACGCTCGATAATTTAGAGAGAAAAGAGAAAACTTTGTTTACGGTGTGATTTTCAATTCTAACAGCCTCTCATTTATAGGAAAATGTTAGAACATGAAGGAGACTAAATTAATAAATTATTATTATTTATTTTCCAAATCCCGCGATGCTTTGAATATTTTGGGCAGCCATGTTGGAAGAATTCAGCAAATTTATATGTTTTACTCACCAACCAAAAAGTGGGTCCCACCCATTAATTTAATAAAAATTATTTTATTTTCGAAACTTCAACAATTCGTGAAAATAGCTCGATTATCGTAAAAATTCAAAACTCATGATTTTTCATGGGAAATTCCATTCTCTACAACTTTGCGAAGAAAATGTTTCCAAATTCCAAATGCAAATTGACCAAAATCCACAAACGGGCAATTTTATAATCTATAATAAATTTTCGGTCGAAATTGTGTCCACCAAACACACAAAACATATATTAAACATTTAATGCCACAAAATACTCTACCTCCTCATATACTCATATATCCCACATTCATTATAAAAATATCACCGTTAATATATTATTAAAATAATATATTTAAATGAATTATTTTATCGAGAAAAAGATAAAATATTAATTTTCAACAATTGTCACATTAAAAATTTTCTCCATCTATATCCACATAAAATAAATATTTTCTTTATCATAATAATCAATAATTAATTATTCAAAATAATATTACGTAATCACAATCTTCGACAACCGGTAGCTCCTCAGAGAGGGGCTTTCCAATAAGGATTTCTCACTTCTTGACGCCGCAATTAGGTGACCAAACCTCTCCTTGAGATGAGACTTTCTAGACATTGCCAATAATGTTATCTCGATAATATTATTCAAATAATATGAATTATTGATTTGATAATGGAAAATCTTGTGTAATGACAATTATTGAAACAATGACAATACAAAATATCAACGCAACAATTATTGAATCAATAAAATATAATATTGAGCGAAGAATTACCTGTAACAATTATTGAGTAGTGCCTTCTTACGTAAGGATCAATAATTCAATAATCTTTATGCAATACTGGTGTCTTCTTTGTGCAATGCACGCCAGACATTATTCTATTTTAACCACCGGAGTAACCCAAACAAAGGTTAATTCAGTAACAATTTACGTCGTTATTTATAAAACTCAATCTTTGTCGTTTTCCTTCATCCAACCGTTTTTCCGCTATGGGGCCCACCAATGATCTACCGCCATTAAATTCGAGATTCCCGACAAAAAAGAATATTCCACGACCAAACGAATATTCCCAAACAATAATGAATATTTTATAACCACTTGCTTATTTTGTAAACTTTGCACATTTCACCCATAACCAAAGAATTATATCAAATTAACCCTTATTAATTTAGAATAATGAATAAAGGAAAATTTAATTTTATTTATAATAAGTTGGGGTCTTACATTGGCGTTGGCTAGAGCCTGCGAAAATATATATAACATTACTCATACTAATTTATATTATGTGATAATTAAATTATGATAATTCTGTGAAACATAAAAAATAGTTTTACCTCTAGGTAGTGTATATGCGGGTATCCTCGGCAGGCCCAACACTCGATACATGTCGGTACTTCTAGTAGGGCGATCCTGAGATGCGACCCATAGTCTCAGCTCCTCATCCCTAGTAATACAATCTCAGTAGGGGGGATGGTGGAATCTAACAGCTCAAAACCCCCTAGAAGCCTCCAACTCACCTATACGCTGGACCCGAAGCTTCTAAAATCGGTCCTATAATTTATTTTGTATACGTGAGTTAATTATATCATTTTATTAACGAGTGAATATTGAGATTACTAAAAAGTAAGATTAGTTTTACCCGTATAGCTAATGCTGCCTGAGACAAAGCACTCTCCTCTTTAGGCACATGGGCTCTATCCCATAACTCGAACATGGTCGAAGCTCGGCCCAAGGTCCTCCACAAGGCTTAATAAATACATTTATAAAATAGTTATTAAGTATTCATGTGGTAATTTGATAACTAAACACCTAAATACATTATACTTACCGACTTCAACTCCTTGAAAGACTGCGAGCAAGTCGTGTGTACTATGCAGAGCTGGACACAGTTCTTCTTTGCCTGCTCATACTTCTTCTTGAAGTCATTAGCATCCCAGTGCGCACGCATAGCCTACCATGCTAAATCAAAGACTATACGGGGCTGGTGATCTTTGATAGTGGTCACGGGCTAGTCATCAACTTCCCGGCCTGCCTTCTGTCGCATCCCATGCAGCCAGCCGGAGTAATTCTTAGCGACATGTGTAATAATCACATCATCGTCAGCTGCCTGAGAGATGCCTTCCTCATATCTATAATAAGTTTATAACAAAAGTTTAAAAGTTAGGAACAATTAATTTCCTAGGCAACAATTATGTACTAATATATAACTGACTAATATAAACTTATTAACTTACGTAAAACTCCCGCAAGATAGTCTGTATAAAGGAGGCATCGTACCGCACATACTAGTTATAACGCATGCACCTGGTCGGGAGGTGCGTCGGGCAGATATCGTGTAAGGTGTGTCTAGCGACCGAGTCTAGTATACTACAGTAAAAATATAACAATATATTTTACGTTAATTTTGTCATGCAATAAATTATATAGGATTAAAAGTGTTACTACAACGATGGATTAACATTTACTGTCCAGTCTCGACATCCACCGGGACTGTTTATATTACGTACGTCATCAAACCCGTCAGATTCAACATCGATATCATTCTCAGATTCTGTATCTTCCTCATCATCAATTTTGATATCCGTTTCTTCATCGTTATCATCCTCAACGACTACGTAGTCATTCACAGCGACGTCTTCCTCGACATCCTCATCGTTAAGTACGTCAACCACATCAGTTGTCATCACATCTTCATCATTTAACACTACATTCCTGGGATTACTAACATCTTCTTACAACGCCTCATCCATCCCTAACATATTAGCACCATCAAATGTACGTGTTTTAGTTATGAAAATTGTATACCATGGGCTTCTACTATTTAAGACATTAGGAGCGTAATACACTTGAGTCGCTTGACTGCCTAACACGATACATCATCAGATCTTAGTACCGACTTGTTATCTACTATGACAATTCTATTACGATCACATTTAACACCCTTTTTAGTATCAAACCAACGACACTTAAAATGTAACTATCTTTTAACCCCCGTAATAATTGAGCACAACCGCATCCTATAAACATCCATAGTAATTGGACTAAGAATCATGGTAACAGCTTCCCAACACCACAACCCCAGAATTGATTGATGTGAGTTCATTTAAGTCATCGACCTTAAATCTGTACCCATTCACGATGCAATCGGGAAAACAACTAAGAACTTTGTAAGGTCCTCGGATGACAAGTATAAAATGCTCAGAAATGTTCTATTCTTCAGCCTTTTTCTTAAACCACTATTGGAAATTAGCATCAGTGAATGCTTCCAACTCTACTGCAGTAAAAGTTGGGTTAGAAGCATACGTTTCCTTTTAGAATGAACTGAAATAATAATAAAATAGATTAATAAATAGATGATTACGCTTATAAATTATATTAGATGCGACAAATAATAATTCATACGTGATATATGATTATACTTCGGGCATATTTAGAAGCACGTATGAGCAGAAGTGCGTCGTTGAGACAACATCATCAAAATATAATGAGCAGAAGTTGATAGGCTCTTCCTCCGTATAACGTTCAGCAGTAGAACTCTCTATATGAGCTTTGTTCTTGATTTTCTATTTTAATTGATGCATATAACTAAAATATGTTCCAAATATATGAGTATTATCACGCCACCATCAATTTCTCAAGTATACATGTACACTTGAGAAATGTCTGATTTCTTTTCAGTTGGGATTTTTTAGGGTTTAATCATTAAATTGAAATGATTTTGATATAATTGCTTTGAAAATGGGTTTGAAAATTACTTTGAATTGCTCTGAGAGTTATTTATGACAAAATAATTCATCGACTATACGCCCCTCGAGGATAAAATAATTTGTCTAATCCGTCGAGGATAATTCTATCGAACTTAACACTTTTTCTTGTAGTGAAAGTGGGTATGTTGATAAGAAGGAAAAAACACCTGTTTCGTTTTCATCTAGGGAGTTTTGAACTAATGTAGACGGGCTAAAATGGACAGGTTATCCTGTCTGGATTAATGGACAGGGAGTTTAACGCTAAAACAGACACTCTGCGTCGCTAGTAACCTGTCTGGATTGACAGACAGGGAGTTTAAAGCTAAAACAGACATGTTAAGTTGTCTGCTTTATACTTGTAACGAAAAATGAAAAATAAAAGTTAGGCGCATTAATTAAATCATCAAAAGAGATCACTAAGAACTAAGAATCTAAATTTAATGTAAGCCATAATTAACATCAATATATGTCTAATTGGTATGCGAATATGAACTTAAATAGTGTTCCGAGTTTAATGAAATGAATATTATAAAACATGGAATAGGGTTAAATTAAACTATGTGTGACGTTTATACTTGGCTAATTAGTATGTCTATATGCACTAAATGTGTAGGACTTTCAAAGGGCGATTAACGTTGAAGTATAAAAGACGCTTGAGGCATTTTCCTAAACTTACTCAAATTTTATTGAACAAGTATTCTAGCTCTATTCAAATTATGTTCGAATGCCAGTTTCACTACAAGAAAAAGGCTTATCAGCGACCTCTTATCCGCGACCGCATAAGGTCTCATATATCTATTAACGACCGAATTCGGCTACTGAAAGTGTTCGCATGTAATATGGTTGCTGTCTGCATAACAACGACAACTTTTAGTGACCGAAAGGTTCGCGATCGCTATATAGCGACCAAATCCGTCGCTGAGTTGAGTCACCGTGAGCTAGCTCACATTGGTGACGTGGTCCATATGTTTGCGGCAACCACTAGCGACCACTGCGGTCGCTAACAGCCTGGGTTCATAAACGGTCGCTGATAAACATTAGGGACCGTATGCAATCGCTAGTTTTTATTTTTTAAAAAAAATTGGCTATTTGGTGGATTTCTCAAAAAAAAACTGTACCTGTTTGTACCTAATTTATATCCCAACACACAAAAGTATCTATATATAAACCAGCATTCCTACAAATCCATCGAGATCCATCGATCAATCCATATATATATAATTAAAAACCAACACAATATATATATATATATATATATATATATATAAACATCTACACACGTATAAACATAAACAAAAACCGTCTGACTAAAACTGAATATGCGTAGGTTAAACAATTTACAGTTACACGATCACCAAATGTCCTACATATACCATTGGAATATATTATAACATCAATTAGACATGCTAACATTAACATTATAGACATAATCAAAAACCTTCTGACTAAAACGGACTTGGTTTCTTCATTCTTAATTACTTTCTTAAGTCTCATATCTAAAGTGTGCTAAAATAAACATGCAAAACTAAACATAAAGCTAAATAATGACAAGATTACCTCGGCATCATCCTGCTATTGTGCTGCTCTCGCCACTGCATAATTAAGCTAACTCCTCAGAACTCGGAGACTGCAAATGCCCACCAAGTACAAGAAGAAGATTATATGATCTTGATAGTCGGTCGTCGTCGATAAAGTTTGTCCTCATTACTCCTTGAGAAGTGTAAGCTAGTTGTGACCAACCTCTCCATGAAATCGGGAAACATCCTCGGTGTTAAAGCCCTAGGTTTTTTAGTTGTTACTCTTGTTTTTGCAAAATTGCCTGCCATAGAGTGAAGGGTTGCCAACTAAGATATTTTTTACTCATAGTCTTATTTGACTCATGGTCTGCATGTAGTAAATGTGCAGTAGAGATTGTACCCAAGGTATCACTGATCAGAAGGATTATATATCAACAAAGAACTTTTGAATTTCCTTCAAAATCAGACTTATTGGGAAATAAGAGAACAAAAGAAGAGTTGCAAGAAATTCAAAAGTTACTAATAAGTGGTTCAGCAAATTGTACTTCCTCTTGAATTCATGAAAAAAGTAGTTCACCATTAAACCACTTTGTTCAGAAATTCAAGAGGAAGTACAGTATAGATGGGAAAAAAATTATTTTCATTCTATACTATTGAATTTCCTACAAATCTATTTGTCTCTCATATTTCCCAATAAGTCTGATTTTGCAAGAAAATAATAAGTTAGTTGTTGATTAATTAGTTGATCAATGATACCTATGATACAATCTCTATTGCACATTTAGTACATGCAGACCTTGAGTCAAATAAAGCTATGAGTAAAAAATATCTTCAATTAGAAACCATTCCCTCTATGACAGTTGATTTTGCAAAAACAGGAGTAACAACTGAAGGCCTAGGGCTTTAAAACCGAGGATGTTTCCGGATATCATGGAAAGGTGGGTCAAACCAAATTTTACACTTCTCAAGGATTATTGGGGGAAAACTTTATCTTGCTATGTATAGTCTTGAATCTATAGTGCATGAGAAGTTGCAATCTGTTTGTTCAAAAAATATAATATCATCAAGAAGTTTATATAAAATATAGAAAGATATATATGTTAATATATATACTAAAATGACAATAATTTAATTAAAAAAAATATATTGACAATAATTTAATTAAAATAAATAAAAGATAGAACATACTCTATCAATAACTTAACTGCAGCATCCTTAAGATCGACTTTTTTTGAATGCATGTTTTGTAACCAAATATCAGCATTTTCTTAGAAAATAGTTTATATCAAAATCTCTATCATGAAAGTATACTATGGATCTGCGAACCATCCTTGTCTTGAATTTAAATCCACAAAGAAGTATCCTTGAAATATATACAACAAATTGGAGAAAAGATGAAAGTGTGCACTAGCTTACTGAAAGATAACTTGTCATAATTAAATGGAAATTTACTTCATGTTATAATGTAAAACAAATACCTTAATCATCGCCCAAGAGTAATGACTACTAGGAGAAGAGTTAAGGACTTCCTTGTATGCAGGATTCGACATAGCAGTTGTATGCAACTAATACTCCAATTAATTGGTTCCTCGGCATAAATACAAAAGTATGGGTCGTAGTTCTTGTTTATGTCCCATACTCGAACTGAGTAATTAAATTACTACATACATTCATCATTGTTCCATCATAACAGGTGACAACATCTCGAAGGATGGCCATTAAGTTATTGAATAAAGTTTTAGGTTCTGTAAACCCTCTAGATGAACGATCGACTACTTCTCTTTTAAGAGTAAATCATCGACTGATATGGGTCCAATCCATGAACCAGGAACTTTATTCAATAACTTAATGGCCTTCCTTCGGGATGTTATCATCTGATATGATGGATGAATGATTCAAATATTCAATTACTTCGATTCGATGACATTACTTTTTATTTACGCCGAACCATTCGGACGATGGGACACAACAATCTAAAAAACCATACTTTTTATTTATCTTAGAGATAATGAATATTTTCATCTTGAGTGATTTATCTTTCGCATGTGATATTTCGAGGATATTGTTTTGTGGATTGAAATTCAAGACAAGGATGGTTAATCACAGATCCATAGTATACTTTCATGATAGAGATTGTGATATAAACTATTTGCCAAGAAAATGTTGATATTTGGTTACAAAACATGCATTCGAAAAAAGTCGGTCTTAAGGATGCTGCAGTTGAGTTATTGATAGAGTATGTTCTCTCTTTTTTATTTTAATTAAATCTTTGTCATTCTATTTTTTTAATAAATTTATTTTATTTATTAATTTATTTTGTATTATATTACATGATATTATATTATTTAAATTAATAAATTTAAGGAATGTAATTAAGTTAATGAATTTATTTCATTTTATGTTATGTTATGTTATGTTATGTTATGTTATGTTATGATATATTATTTTATATTATATTATATTATCTTATATTATACAAAGTAATATAAATTTATGTTATTATATTATTTTATTTTTATTTAATAGTGTAAAACTAAGTAAATACTACTTAGTTGATATAAATTTAGTAGTGAAAACTAAGTAAATGCTACTTAATTAGTTGATTTTAGCAATTGAAAATTAAGTAACTAAGAAATTTTTTTTTCATTTTCTTTACTTTTACTTTGTATTATTTTTTGTTATATTATTTTATTTTATTTATATGTTATTATATTTAATTTAATTTAGTTTAATATTTAATTTATGTATTTTAGTAATATTATATTATAATGGATATTATATTATTTTAATTATAATTTATGTCTACCCACTATAAACAACGTACAAATCATATCATAAATTTATACACTAGGATAAAAAAAACTCAAATTGAAGCCATTATCTCATTAAATACACTTACATAAGCCTCAATATCAAATTATGAACATCTATGCCCTGAAATTGTACAAATTAAAGCCAAATTGAAACTAAATATCACACTGTTATTATATAATCAACATGCTACCAGTCATTTCATAAATCTAACACAAATTCAAACTAAATAATCAAATCAAATTCATATAAACACATAAGTATGCAATATATATAATTCAAAATCAAGCCCAAATTGAACACTATATATAAATAAAAGAGATAGATTGATACATACCTACGTTAGGGTAATTTGTGGTGGCGGCGACAAATCGTCTGCATGACGATGGTCGGGTGGTGGTGGCGGCTTTCTCCTTCTTCTTTTCCTTTCTTTCTACAACTTCTAGTAGACGATCAGGAGCTGATCTATTTTAAAACAATTAGTGACCGCATGTGGTCGCTAATTTTAATTGATTTGACGGTCAGACTACTGAGAAAGTTAAAGCGATCTGCGATCGCAATAAGCAACCAAAGGCGATCGAGTATTAAAGGCGGCAAATATGCGCAAAAATTAAAGGCGGTAAATTCAAATTAGCGACCATGTAGCGACAACATGGCAGTCGCTAATATCAAATAGCGACTAGTTTGGATACCCATCGCTAATAGCGGTCGCTAGTGCTATCATTAGCGACCGAATCGACCACTTTCTTGTAGTGTTTTTGAGTATATATTCTTATGAATAATCCTTATATATGCTTCGGTTTACACAATATTTATCAATTGTGCAACCTTCATACTTGTACAAACTCTCTGTTAGTTGTATAAGTATTTAGCTATGTTATAATGCATAAATTGTTTAATGTTTTGCTATAATGCATAAATTGTTCAAGTTATCAAGCAAGTATAGGCATGGCTCCATTTGAGGCGTTGTATGGACGAAAGTGTCGTTCTCCAGTATGCTGGGACGAGGTGGGAGAAGCAACGTTGTTGGGACCAGAATTAGTACGCATGACTACAGAAAAGATCAAAATGATTCGACAACGTATACAAACGGCACAAGATCGACAAAAGAGTTATGCGGATCTTCATCGAAAAGACGTGGAATTTAATATTGGGGATCATGTATTTTTACGTGTTGCACCATGGAAGGGAGTTACAAGATTTGGGAAGAGAGGAAAGCTCAATCCACGATTTGTTGGTCCATTTGAGATTCTTGACCAAATAGGAAATGTGGCATATAGACTCGCATTACCTCCAAGTATGTCTCGTGTTCATAATATTTTTCACATATCCATGCTTCGTAAATATGTGAAAGACCCGAACCATATTATTGCATTAGAACCAGACGAGATAGCCGAAGATTTAACGTACAAAGAAGTACCTGTTAAGATCTTGGATAGTAAAGAGCATGTCCTACGCACCAAGGTTATACCACAAGTTAAGGTTTTATGGAGAAACCATGGTATTGAAGAAATGACCTGGGAGTTGGAATCAGAAATGAAAGCGAGGTATCCTCACCTTTTCGAAACACCAGGTATGTATGTAAATTTCGAGGATGAAATTTCATAAAGAGGGGAGGTTGTAAGACCCCAACTCATTATAAATAAAATCGAATTTCCTCTAATTATATTTGTGAATAATAAGGTATTAATTTGATATAATTCTCTGATTATGGGTGAAATGTGCAAATTTTGCAAAATATGCAAGTGATTATAAAATAATCATTGTTGTCGGGGAATATTCGTTTAGTCGTGGAATATTCTTGTTGTCGGGGAATATTAAAATGCAATGGCGTAGTCATTTAGGGCTCCATAATGTAATAATAAGCTTCGGATGAAGAAAACGACAAGTTTGAGTTTTTATAAATAATGGCGTAGTTGTTACCGTTAACACTGTTGGAATACCCGGTGGTTAAAATACAGTAATATGTGTGGATGCACAATATTGATGAATTATTGATCCTTATGTAAGAAGGCACTACTCAATAATTATTACGATGAATTCTTTATTCAATATTTTATTTTATTGATTCAATAATTCTGCGTTGATATTTTATATTATTGTTGTTTCAATAATTGTCACTGCACATTATTTTCCATTATCAGATCAATAATTCATATTATTTGAATAATATTATTAGATAGCATTATTGGTAATGTCTAGAAAATTCTGTCAAGGAGAGGTTTGGTCACCTAATTGCATGCCAATAAGGAAAAATTCTTACTGGAAAGCCCCCTCTTTCTTGGGAACGGTCTGGTTGTCATAAATCTGATTCTGTAATATTATTTGTGAATAATTAATTATTGATTCATATGATAAGGAAATATTTATTTTATGGGAATATAAATGTTGGATATATTTATTGTGGTTAAAAATGAAGGAGTTAATATTGAGGTGTTTTATCAGTATTTTTGTCGGAATGAAGGTATTAAAAATTAAACTAGTGTTTTTGAGATATATTGTGTGAGTTATAATTTTTAATCCGACCGTTGGATCGTTGTAATTTTTGGATATGTTATACATATATAAGTTGAGTATATGTCCACAAATTTTGAACTGTTAAAAATGAACGTATGATTTGTTATGAATTTTAAGAGGTGACTGATTCGGAAATTAGGTTTATAAATGATTTTGGTGGAAAATTCTAGAATTGAGTGGGCCCCACTTGTGGTTGGTGAAGAAATGTGCTGAATTTATTTCAAATGTGGTGGGTGGGAATAGTAGCAGGTAAAGCCATCAGGTTGCAGGTCAAGTCTGCTAACATTTTCCTATAAATAGAGGGATAAGTAGAATTGAAAATCACACTAGAAACAAGTTTTCTCTCTTTTTCTCTCTAGATTATTGAGTGTATTTTGTGAGTATTTAGATACTTTGTGAGTTTCTATTTATTAGTGCAAGTTTCCTTCAGCCTTATACCGATATTCCGATCAGAAGCACTGATATTTTGAGGTAAGGGATGTTATTTTCTTCATATATGATATTATTTCTTCAATATCATTATGCCAAAATATTGATCTGAATTTTTATCAAATTTAAAACTTTTTGTGTCGGGGTTACTATTCACGTATACGGCACTATTCACGAATACGACACTATTCACCGAAAAATAAAATTTTCTTCTTTTTGTCCAAGATGTCTATTATGGTTACTATCTTTGATTGTATCCATGTTTTGATCTTTATTTTTGAATTATGCTTCAAAATTGGTATTTATGAAGTATGATTGATCTTGGATAAACTGTTATACGAATCCCTACTATTTGTCCTTCCGTTTCACTGGATTCGTTTTCTTTAAAATATTTTTCATCATCCTTGATGAGTATGAAATATGTT
Source organism: Panax ginseng (assembly GCA_020205605.1). Classification (NCBI taxonomy): domain Eukaryota; kingdom Viridiplantae; phylum Streptophyta; class Magnoliopsida; order Apiales; family Araliaceae; genus Panax; species Panax ginseng. The sequence continues at coordinate 133,716,796 of CM035145.1, read as the reverse complement.
ATATTTTTATTCCTTAATATTTAATCTTTTATATTTATTTTGTGCTTACATATACTCATTATTTTATATTTTTTATTTTAGGTACAATTGAAGGGTTAAAAGTAATTTTGAAGACAAATTGAGCATTTTTGGACCAAGGATTAACACTTAAGTATTACAAGCTCGTGGGCCTGTTGAAAATTCATCCATGCAAATCAAAGCAAAAACAAATCATGTGGGTTTAAAATTGTGACATGCAAAAGGAAGCTATTCTATTGGGCTAAACATACCAAACTTGTATTCCTAGAAATTATGTCACGTGGGTAGCATCATTGGGATGGATAAATATTAAATGGATTTATATGATATAATCATTTGGGCCACGGTCATGCAACAAACTTGCAATCCTTGAACTTATTTCACGTGGCCAACATGGAGGGAGTATTATTCTAGCAGTACACGGATTTTAACATCCAAGCAATCTGGCAAATTAAGTTGCAAGGAATCCGAAGGCGAATTGGAAATTATTCACGTGGCGATTGAAGAATCCGAAGGCGGCTTGGGAAGTTTTACACAACAATTGTATTAGATTTAGGATTTACTTTATACTAAGATTTATTTCCAAATTGAATTCTATTTCTTTATGGAAATTAGTATAATTTGTAATTCTTTTGGGGTTTGGATTTCTATTTCCTATAGGATTGAGGACTTTGTCTAGCACTATAAATAGAAGATGAGAGTCATGGTTTTATTCATTTAATTATCAACTATCATCTATTGGAGTGAAGGCTCAAGAGCATGTCAGGCTAGTTCTTTTCATTCAGTTCTAAAGGGAGGTGAATCCTTGTTACAAGTAATTGATTAATTGAGTATTATTATTTATTCCTTCTTGTGTGAAATTTCTTCTGATAATCTGTTTTCATTGATTGCATGCTAATTGATCTAATAGATTTAATATGGCGATTGAGTTAATTTGATCATTATCATCTCTGAGATTAAGATTGGTATTACGTGTAATTGATATCTTTCTTCATTACAAGTAGCAACTTGGTAATAATAATTGTGGACAAGCTTTTGTTTATTACTAAGATTATTAGAAAACAAGTTAAACAAATCGAGCTTATGTGTTTGTTGCTTGGATTAGCCTAATTCTCTATTTCTTAATGCTTCATCATATTAAATCTAGAGAGCTTATTCTAGGTTGTATCTTTAGTTAGAATCGGTGAAGAGCTTGTTTCATACGGTGATAATCTAAGGAGAATTTTGGATAAGCGAGCTTATTATTATCTAGGGCTAATAATTTCATTGAAGGAAAATAATAATTACTTGATTAATTGATTCTTTGTACTTGGTGAAATGAATCTAAGCTGAAGTTTTTACATATTTGGTTAAATCATTAATTTTTGTTCTCTTAGTTTAAAAATAATTTTCAAAAAACTCCCATCTTTATTTTCTGTTGAAATAGTAGACTAATTATAAAACAACTTTACTCTCTGTGGGATCGATCCTTACTTATTCTCTGTCTTTAATTATTATAATTGTGAAGTGAAAGTGAGGTTAATTTAGGAGTGTCAACGACAGCTCCCAAATTTTGGCGCCGCTGCCGGGGAGTAATTTCTCGTTTTGTTTTTATTCTATTATTTTTTTTGTTCTTATTTTATGACTTGATCTTCTCAGGCTACTATATTAGATTTTGATTCAGAGATTGAGAAAACTGCAAGGAGGCTAAAGAAGGAAAAACTTAAAGTTCAACAGTCTTACTGCGATATATAGGCGAGGCTTACGCATCATCACTTGAAGCCCTCAACTTAGCTTTGGAATTATTATCCAACGAATCCGATAAAGAAGAAGAGATGGCGATTCCAAACAACAATAGAACTCTCAGGGAGTTGGCAACTTCTAATTTAAATCAACAACCTCTGTGCATTGAATATCCTAATTTAGATACTGCATTTGAACTTAAATCCGGACTAATCCATTTACTGCCTACTTTTTGTGGTCTTACAGGTGAGGACCCTTACAAACATCTGAAGGAATTTCATGTGGTGTGCTCCACTATGAAACCACACGGAATTACCGAAGAGCAAATCAAGCTGAGAGCATTCCCATTCTCCTTAGTAGATTTGGCAAAGGATTGGTTGTACTATCTACCCTCAGGATCAATACAGTCTTGGAATGACATGAAGCAGTTGTTCTTGGAGAGATACTTTCCAGCCTTAAGAGTAGCCAACATAAGGAAGGAGATCTGTGGGATTAGACAATTCAGTGGGGAGACACTATACGAGTATTAGGAAAGATTCAAAAAGCTTTGTTCCAGCTGTCCACCACATCAAATAGATGAACAACACCTGATCTAGTATTTCTACGAAGGGTTGGTACCGATGGATAGGAGCATGATCGATGCAGCTAGCGGAGGAGCACTATTTGACAAGACCCCAGAGGCGGCAAGGAATTTAATTGCAAACCTGGCAGCAAACTCGTAACAATATGGCACTAGAACAAATCATGCACCGATGAGAATAAGCGAGGTAAGCACTTGTGATTATGGTCAACAAATTTACGAATTAAGCTACTATGGTTAGACAATTAGCTCTGGTCATTTGCCAATTACAAAGGTTTGTGGAATATGTCTACAACCAAATCATAATCTGAGATGAATGCCCAACATTACAAGATGGCGAGGCATGCAACAAAGCTAATCTGATGGGAAATTATCGACCACCACCTCGGAAAAAGTATGATCCGTACTCAAACACATATAACCCGGGATGGAGGATCATCCAAATCTGAGTTATGGGAAGCAATAAGCGGCACCACTGCATTTCCATCTAAGGCGGCGGGGCTTTCAACCACCCCACCTCAATATCAATCAAAACAAGCGGTCCTCACACCTCTTGGAACATCATTGGAGGATATGTTCAAAGCATTCATGGGACGAACCTGACAGTTCATGAATCGAACCACAGCCAGTTCAATGAAGAGACAAAAACTTTGGTTCAAGATTTGAGGAACTAAGTAGGACAATGGCTCAACTGTGGGGATATTGGAATCCGAGGCTCGGAAAATTACCATCTCAAACGATAGTCAACCCAGGAGAATGCAAGTGCCATAACTGCGGAATGGAACACAATTGGATACACCACAGAATTTCCAGTAGAGTTCGAGAAGGAAGCGACTAAGGAGGAACAAAAAAAATCCAAGGTACACACCTAAACCTCTAATCGACTTAAAACATTCCTCTTCCCTTTCCTTCCAAAAATTCTAAAACTTAAAGGAACGATGAAAAAGAAAAAGAAATTTTGGAAACTTTTAGAAAAGTAAAGTGAACATCCCTCTTCTTGATGCAATTAAACAAGTACCACGGTATGCTAAATTTTAAAAGAATTATGCACTAATAAAAAAAATTGCAAAATGATGAAAGAGTCACAGTTGGAGAAAATGTATCTGCTTTCTTCTTGAAAAATGCCTCCTAAATGTAAAGATCCGAGAATGTTCACAATCCCATGCAAAATAGGAAACACCCGGATTTGAAAAAGCCATACTAGATTTAGGAGCTTCAATTAATGTTATGCCTTTATCTGTTTATGCTTCCTTAAATCTAGGCCCTTTGAAAAAACTTTGGTGTGATTATCCAATTGGCGGATCGTCTTAACACCTACCCCGAGGGTAATTGAATATGTCTTAGTGCGGTGAGCGAACTAATCTTTCCTGCAGATTTTTACATTGTGGATATGGAAGATGATACATCACCAAATCCTTCCCACATCTTGTTAGGAAGACCCTTCACAAAAACAATGAAAACCATGATTGATGTGCATAATGGGACCTTGACTATGGAGTTTGATGGCGAGAAAATTGATTTAACATCTATGATGCCATGAGGTACCCTAGTGATATAGGATGGAGTTTTTGCTTGTCGATGTGAGAGACTCCTTGGTGCATAGAGCTTTTGAACAACTACATAGGGACAGTTTGGAGATTACAATCACCAACAGTTTGGATATGGATAGGGAAGAAGAGATTGCGCAAACCCAGGAATTGAAGGAGAATGTAGCTGCATTACATTCATTGCCAAAATTTTCAAATAAGTCAACGGTATATTCTATTCAATTTCCTGTTTCTCATCAAAAGTTATTACCTTCTGTTGTACAAGCTCCAACTCTAGAATTGAAACAATTACCTGCTCATTTGAAATATGCATATCTGGGGACTAATGACACTTTGCACATAATTATTGCTAGTAATCTAACCAAGGTGCGGAAGAAAAAATTGCTTAGAGTCCTAAGGGACCATGTTACGATTTTGGTTGGACAATAAGCGGATATCAAGGGTATTAGTCTGCCATGTGCATGCATCGGATATTGTTAGAGGATGGAGCTAAACCTACAAGAGATCAGCAAGAAAGGAGATTGAATCCACCCATGATGGAGGTGGTGAAAAAGAAGTTCTCAAATTGCTTGATCTGGGTATCATCTATCCATCTCCAGATAGTCGATGGGTGAGTCCGGTCTGAGGTAGTCCCAAAGAAATCGGAATCACCGTTGTCAAAACGATGATAATGAGTTGGTGCCCACGAATGCAAAGCGAAATTGGAGAGTGTGTATAGATTATAGAAAATTGAATCTTTGTAACAAGAAAAGATCACTTTCCTCTTCCTTTTATTGATCAAATGTTGGAGAGATTAGTTGGGCACACTTATTATTGTTTTCTAGATGGTTTTTTCGGGGATATAACTAGATTGTGATTGCACTTTTAGGGACCAAGAAGACCACATTCACATGTCCCTTTGGTACTTTTGCCTATCGACGGATGTCTTTTGGTATGTAATGCCCAGTACTTTTCAACGATGCATGGTAAGCATTTTTTAGATCTTTTAGAAGAATGCATCGAGATTTTTATGGATGATTTCACAATTCATGGTGATTCTTTGGATGCATGCTTAGATAATTTAAATCGTGTTCTAGATAGATGCATGAAAACTAATCTTGTTTTAAATTGGGAAAATGTCATTTCATGGTAGAAACGAGGAATAGTACTTGGTCATGTTGTGTCATCTAAAGGTCTTGAAGTTGATAAAGCTAAGATAGATGTTATATCTGCTTTGCTTTACCCCATCGGCGTCTTGGAGATTCGCTCTTTTCTTGGTCAATGGAGGATTTTATCGAAGATTTATCAAGGACTTCTCGAAGATGGCATTACCCTTATGTGAAGTTCTTTGCAAAAAAAGATGTGGACTTTCGGTTTGATGATGAATGCAAGGAGGCTTTTGACACTTTAAAGAAATTATTAACTTCTGCTCCTTTCATTCAACCTTGAATTGGAAGTTACCATTTGAGATCATGTATGATGTAAAACAACTATGCGATGGGGGATGTTTTTGGGACAAAGGATTGACAAAGTCGTTCATGCCATCTCTTATGCTTCTAGGACTTTGAATGAGGCTCGGATAAACTATTCCACAACCCGAAAAAGAACTTTTATCTGTGGTTTTGCTTTAGATAAATTTCGATCTTATTTGCTTGGTACTAAAGTTATAGTTTATTACGACCATCTTTCTCTCTGTATTTGCTCACCAAGAAATATTCTAAACCAAGGATTATTCGATGGATTCTGCTACTACAAGAATTCGACTTAGAGATCAGGATAAGAAAGGTCACGGACAACTTAGTAGCGGATCACTTGAGTAGGTTATTGAGAGAGCGAAGAGGAGCTACCGTTACATGATTCTTTCCGGGATGAGCGATTCTTTTCATCCATCTTTGAGATTCCACTGTATGCGAGATATAGTGAATTATTTGGTAAGTGCATATTTTCCTAAAAAATTTTCTAAATCCCAAAAGGAAAAGTTGAAAAGTGATGCTAGACACTATGTTTGGGATGATCCATACTTATGGAAATTTTGTGTTGACCAGATAGTAAGACGATGTGTGCCTAATAATGAATTTCAATCTATTCTTTCTTTTTGTCATTCTTATGCTTGTGGAGGATATTTTGGTCCAAAAAGAACTGTTAATAAAGTTTTGGAAAGTGGTTTTTATTGGCCATCGCTTTTTAAAGATTCCTATCTGTTTTGTAAAACATGTGTTAATTGCCAAAGGACGGGGAATATTTCTCAACGAAATCAAATGCCCCAAACTCCTATATTAGTTGTTGAAATTTTTGATGTTTGGGGTATAGATTTTATGGGACCTTTTCCTTCATCCTTTGGGAATTTATATATTCTTTGGTACATTGATTATGTCACTAAATGGGTGGAAGCTAAAGCCAGCTGACGATTCAAAAGTTGTTGCAGATTTTGTTAGGACTAACATATTTGTCAGGTTTGGAACACCACGAGCCATCATTAGTGATCGCGGAACCCACTTTTGCAATAGGGTGTTAGCGGCTTTGTTTAAGAAATACAATGTTTTGCACAAGGTTTCTACATCTTACCATCCACAGAGTAATGGTCAAGCTGAGGTGTCTAACCGAGAGATCAAATCCATTTTGGAGAAGGTAGTCAACCCGAACAGAAAGGATTGGAGTATGAGATTAGATGATGCACTTTGGGCCTATAGAGCGGCGTCTGAAAACACCTATTGGGATGTCACCATACGAGTTGTGTTTGGAAAATCATGCCACTTACTGTTGAATTGGAGCATAGGGCTTTTTGGGCAATCAGCGGTCTGACATGAGTTTGGAGGCGGTGGGTACCACAGAAATTGCGATTACAAGAGTTAGAAGAATTGAGGAATGAAGCCTATGAAAGTTTAAAGATTTACAAGGAAAAGACCAAAGCTTTTCATGATAAGCGATTATCGAAAACCTTTATTGTGGGACAAAAAGTTTTGCTATATCATTCTCGGCTTAAGTTATTTCGGTAAATTAAGATCTAGATGGGTTGGTCCTTTTGTTATCACTAATGTGTTTCCTCGTAGTGCGATTGAGATTCAAAGCTTAGAAACACAAACAAGATCTTTAAGGTGAATGGACATAGATTAAAGCCTTTCTACATAGGGGGCATCGGTGGAAAATATTGAGATGGTGGAGCTAGGCGATCCAATCTATGAAAGTGAGAAGAGAGGCATGGCGTCGAGCGAAAGGCGTTAAACACGGCGGCGTTTGCTTGGGAGGCAACCCAAGATCTCGATTTGATTTTTCTATCCCTTTACTTTTTTTTTTAGTTTATTTCATTTTTTTGCATGATTTTCTTACATTGGGGACAATGTAAGGTTTGAGTGTGGGGGGAGATTTAGGTTTTATTTTATGTAGGAATAATAATCCAATTTTGATGAAAAGTTGAAAAAAAATGATTAAAAAAAACTGAAAACTTTGGTTCCATGATTCTATTTGCCTATGTGTTCGAAGGTTAAAGTCAAAGATTGAAAATTGTTGCTAAAATTCAGAATCTGTTGATGCTTAATTTGTTAATGAATGATGACAACTAAGCCATAATCCATAGTAATCGATTTGAATTGAATTTGTGATACATGAGTACTTGAATATGAGAAACATGTTTATTTGGCTAAGTTATTTGTGGAGTTGTCTATGAGCACTGATTTCAGGACTTAGAACTGTTTAACTTGCTTATGTTGTTGTAGAACCATGTGAAAAAAAATGATGAATGAAAAAAAAATAAGGGAAAAAAAATGAAATTTGAAAATCTGCTTCAATGTCTATTGTGCGAAATAACTGGGTATCTAAGCCTCGGGAAGCATCGGTATTCACGCTGAAAAGTGCGATGGATAAAAGCAGCCTGACTAATCAACTTTTGTGGCCTTTGTTACTTGAATAAGTAAGCTTGGTAGGGTGTCTCTATACCTAAGCGCCCTAAGATCATCTGGTTTGGGAGTCGTTGGTGGAAAGTTAAGCTAATGGGTAACTCTGAAAAGCCTAAGAAAAGGAGACATTGCACATGTCAAGAAAAAAAATATATATAAAAAAAAAGAAGCATGAAAATACATTCATCATGCTTTAAAAGAAGGTTCTATGAAAAAATTAATTAAAAAGCAAGAAAAATTTGTTCTTGGTTGTGAGTCGATGTCTTACGCGGTTTTTGTTCATGGTAACTAAGTTGAGTAAATATGATGATTTTGGGAAAGTTACTTATGTAGCTCTGATTTGATTTAATGAAATTCATTGGTGAAATGGTAAGGTTGGTAATTGTGAGTTGATTGATAAAGCGTTGATTAGATTTCTGCAAATTTAGTGTTGATAGTCATGATTTGTATCTTGAAATCTTTTGACACTATGGTTGAATAGAATTTTTTTGGAAATCAAATTTTTGGTTTACACGAGGACGTGTAAAAAGATAAGTGTGGGGGAATTTGATGAGTATGAAATATGTTATATTTTTATTCCTTAATATTTAATCTTTTATATTTATTTTGTTCTTACATATACTCATTATTTTTATATTTTTATTTTAGGTACAATTGAAGGATTCCGTAATTTTGAAGACAAATTGAGCATTTTTGGACCAAGGAATACACTTAAGTATTACAAGCTCATGGGCCTGTTGAAAATTCATCCATGCAAATCAAAGCAAAAGCAAATCATGTGGGTTTAAAATTGTGACATGCAAAAGGAAGCTATTCTATTGGGCTAAACATACCAAACTTGTAATCCTAGAAATTATGTCACGTGGGCGACATCATCATGGGATGGATAAATATTAAATGGATTTATATGATATAATCATGTGGGCCACGGTCATGCAACAAACTTGCAATCCTTGAACTTATTTCACGTGCCCAGCATGGAGGGAGTATTATTCTAGTAGTACACGAATTTTAACATCCAAGCAATCTGGCAAATTAAGTTGCAAGGAATCCGAAGGCGAATTGGAAATTATTCACGTGGCAATTGAAGAATCAAGAAGGCGAACTTGGGAAGTTTTACACAACAATTGTATTAGATTTAGGATTTACTTTATACTAAGATTTATTTCCAAATTGAATTCTATTTCTTTATGGAAATTAGTATAATTTGTAATTCTTTTGGGGTTTGGATTTCTATTTCCTATAGGATTGAGGACTTTATCTAGCACTATAAATAGAGGATGAGAGTCATGGTTTTATTCATTCAACAATCAACTATCATCTATTGGAGTGAAGGCTCAAGAGCATGTCAGGCTAGTTCTTTTCATTCAGTTCTAAAGGGAGGTGAATCCTTGTTACAAGTAATTGATTAATTGAGTATTATTATTTATTCCTTCTTGTGTGAAATTTCTTCTGATAATCTGTTTTCATTGATTGCATGCTAATTGATCTAATAGATTTAATATGGCCAATTGAGTTAATTTGATCATTATCATCTGCTAGATTAAGATTGGTATTACGTGTAATTGATATCTTTCTTCATTACAAGTAGCAACTTGGTAATAATAATTGTGGACAAGCTTTTGTTTATTACTAAGATTATTAGAAAACAAGTTAAACAAATCGAGCTTATGTGTTTGTTGCTTGGATTAGCCTAATTCTCTATTTCTTAATGCTTCTATCATATTAAATCTAGAGAGCTTATTCTAGGTTGTATGCTAGTTAGAATCACGGTGAAGAGCTTGTTTAAATACGGTGATAATCTAAGGAGAATTTGGGATAAGCGGAACTTATTGTTATCTAGGGCTAATAATTTCATTGAAGGAAAATAATAATTACTTGATTAATTGATTCTTGTATTGGTGGTGAAACCTGAATCTGCAGAATCAAGTTTTTACATATTTGGTTAAATCATTAATTTTTGTTCTCTTAGTTTAAAAATAATTTTCAAAAACCCCCATCTTTATTTTACATTGAAATATTAGACTAATTATAAAACAACTTTACTCTCTTGTGGGATCGATCCTTACTTATTCTTGTCTTGTATTATAATTAAAGTGAGGTTAATTTAAAGTGTCAACGTGATCCTCAAATCTAAATGATGATATTACTAAATATCTCTACCAAAAAGAGATTAATCGATGAATTCTTTGGCAGGAGATGAACAGTGTTGAGATGAACATGACCAACTAGTGATTAAAACTTGTTGGCTATTATATTTTATCGATTTTCCTGTTGAAGACTAACGATAATTTTTGTATATTATCTTAGTCATAATATTTTCTTTCAAGGCTAGTTGAGCTCACCCTTTTCCTTTTTGTTCCATTTTTCTCGGGAGGTGAGAACATAGCGAGGAACTAGTCGAGGTGCGGAGTGATGGTTCTAGAAAGATGTTTTAGCAGTCCTCACTATTTCTGTAAAATAGTGTTTGAATAATTGTAACGAGGACTTATTTGAGTGTGGATATTGTCTAGAAGACAATATTTGTATTTAAACTCATAGTATGTGTTGTCGTATTTTGCATGACAATTGTATTATTGCTTTCTGTACCATGTATTTGGCGACTCAGAATGAGTGTTGTATACCTATTTTGGGGGCGTCACAGTTGGTATCAAAGCTTAGGGATATGGTCTTTGGCGGAGATCGGGAAATAGAACTAGGAGGGGAGAGATGAGTAAATCCTTCGCTAGTGTGTCTTATCTAAGCTTATTTGATGGTCGACCATAATATAGGGATATTATGTGATATGTTAATTTGTTTAATTAACCCTTGTTTTATGGCGATTTAAGAATGGTCACGAGAAACGTTAACAATGGAGTGTATGAGGCGTGTGGAACAACCTTTAGTTACAAACCCAGAGAACATGCAACGAAAGGCAATATTCCTCCAGTAAATAACACTACCGAGCAAACGATGAATGATGAAATGTTTAGGAGCTTTTTGTAGTTCAAGCAAAACCAGACGAGGGAGACTCGTGCACAAAATACGGGTGGAAATGATAGCAATGCACGACTTGTCACAGCTAAGCAGTTCAAGGAGTTGGGACCACCAGAATTTAAGGGAAAGCCGGATCCGATCATGGCGGAAACGTGGGTCAAGCAAATTACCAAGATATTCGATGTATTGGGATGCACGGAGGAATAGAAGGTTCCATTCGCCACCCTATGTTCATGGTGAGGCGAATTCTTGGTGGGAGTCTCAGGCGCGTACCCGGCCAAATTACCTTTCTCGGCATGTCTTGGGAAATATTTCAGAAACTATTCAATGACAAGTACTTTCCTGAAAGTATTCGTCATATGAAGGAGGTGGAGTTTATCAGACTGGAACAAAACAACATGGCGGTGTCCCGATGAAGAGGCGAAGTTTGCGAGTTATCGGTTTTGCACCTCATTTGGTCGAAAATGAGGAATGAATGATGAGGATGTTTACGAGAGGTCTAAAGCCTTAGATTCTACAATATCTTATATCTCATAAATTTTCTTTATATTCAAATGTTGTAAACAAGGCTCAATTATTAGAGCAAGATAAGGAGTATGTTCAACCGGGGACCATAACTGAGGTCATCTGGGGTGGCCCTATCATCGAGGCGATGATAACCAACGAGGAGGAAAAAATACAAACAAAGGCGGTAACCACTCGGTGGTCATCATGGCCATGATAATAGGAGAGGTGAGTCAAGTGGAAATTTCGAAGAGAGATTCAACAATGACGGGAAGACATCAACAATGATGCATCAAAGCACCAACAACAAATTCTAGGGAGGAGAAACGACCGCCGGTTAGATGTTACAAATGCGGGAAAGAGGGACATATCATTGACAAATCGTCCACAATAATCCAAGGTATATTACAACTGTGGAAATGAAGGCCACATAGCTCGGGATTGTTCTGTAGCAAAACCAAGTTCAACGGGGATGGTGACTCCAAGGGTTGTCCCGGATAAGTCAAAATCAGCGGTTCCTGGAAGAGCGTTTGTCGTGACTAGCCAAAACGCGAGGAACCCGAACGAGGTGATTACGGGTAAGCTAATCTTGAACTCTTGCAAAGTTTATACTTTACTAGATACCGGTTCTACCCATTCTTTTATCTCTCATGCTTGTGCTCAACGTTTAAACTTGACTCCGGAGAAATTGGACTTTGACTTATCTGTTGAAACTCCGTTGGGTGAAACCTTCGTTACATCTATAGTTTATAAATCTTGCATGACCCAAGTTGGCACTATCACATTACCTGTTGATCTTATATCTTTAAAGATACTTGCTTTTGATGTGATTTTAGGAATTGATTGGTTAACCACTCATCATGCCAAAATTGATTGTTTTAAATAAGGTTGTTAGTTTTCATATTCTAACCAACCTGTCATACGAATTCAAACAACTAAACCACTAAAATCAATCACTATCATATCAAGCCATAAAGCTATTCGTTTATTGAAAAATGGATGTCAAGCTTTCTTAGCCCATGTTATGGATTTGAACAAAGACAAGTCAGATTTGAATAATATTTCTGTTGTTAGAGAATTTCGTGATGTATTTCCTAAAGAACTTCCCAGAACGTGATGTTGAATTCTTTATTGACCTTGAGCCGGGTACAAAACCCATTTCTAAAACCCCATATCGAATGGCTCTATTGAACTTGAGAGTTAAAAGTCCAACTACTGAGAAATTGTTAGACATAGGTTTCATTCGTCCTAGTACATCTCCTTGGGGTGCTCTGTTTTTTATTCGTAAAGAAGAAAGACGGGAGTATGCGACTTTAGATTGACTACTGAGAATTAAACCATGTCACCATCAAGAATAGGTATCCGCTACCTCACATTGATGACCATTCGACCCGGTTGTAAGAGCACAATTCTTTTCAAAGATCGATCTTAGCTCGGATATCATCAAATGAAGATTAAAATCGAGGATATTCCAAAGATCGCCTTGAACTTCGATGCGAGCATTATGAATTCTTAGTCATGTCTTTTGGATTGACTAATGCTCCAGCTGCTTTCATGGATATGATGAACCGAGTATTCAAGGAATATTTGAATCAGTTCGTTGTTGTCTTTATTGATGACATCCTCATTTATTCCAAAAGCCGTGAAGATCATGAGCACCATTTGAAGCTGATACTTGAAAGGCTTCGTGAAAACAAACTTTATGCCAAGCTAAAGAAATGCGAGTTCTGGTTTGAGGAAGTAGCATTCCTTGGGCACGTGGTGTCAAAACATGGAGTATCTGTTGACCCGGCGAAGATTGAAGCAGTACAAAGTTGGGAGCAACCAAAGTCGGTGACCGAAGTACGTAGCTTTCTGGGCTTAACTGGTTATTATCGGAGATTCGTGGAAAGATTTTCTCGAATCGCTACTCCATTAACTCAGTTGACTCGGAAAGATAAAAAATTCGTATGGAGCGAGGAATGCGAGAAGAGTTTCCAAGAGCTCAAGAGGAGACTCATTTCGGCACCTTTTCTGGCAATACCATCTGGTTCGGATGGATTTGTTATATACAGCGATGCTTCAGGCATAGGGTTAGGATGTGTTCTCATGCAACATGGGAAAGTCATAGCCTATGCCTCACGATAACTCAAAGAATATGAGAGGAATTATCCTACTCATGATCTAGAGTTAGCGTGATCGTTTTCTGTTGAAAATTTGGAGACACTACTTGTATGGGGAGAAAGTGGAGATTTATCACGGACCATAAAAGCCTCAAATATTTCTTCACCCAAAAGAACTCAACATGCGGCAACGACGTTGGCTCGAAATGTGAAAGATTACGATCATACCATTCAATACCATCCTAGAAAAGCGAACATAGTAGGTAATGCGTTGAGTAGAAGATCATATCTTGCGAGTGAGTGCGATATTGTCAATCGCAAGGCCCATTCTGTATGACTTGTAAAGGATGGAGGTAGAATTAAAGACTCAGGACCCACATGATGATGGTGAATATACGAGTAGAACCGACTTTAATCGATAAAGTTAAAGCTGCTCAAGCTACGGACGGACTGGATACGTCATATGAAGAAGAAATTGCAAGAAGGAGCTATTCCAGAAGCGAGAATCGATGAAGAAGGAATACTTAGATTCAAATCCAGACTTTGTGTTCCTAACTATTCTGACTTGAAGCATAGAATCATGATGGAGGCACACAACATACCGTTTGCAATCCATCCTGGGAGTACCAAAATGTATCATGATATTCGACATACATTTTTGTGGAATAATATGAAGAGAGAGATCGCAGAGTTTATCTCGAGGTGTTTAACCTGTCAACGTGTAAAGGCGGAGCATCAAGTGCCAAAAGGTCCATTGCAACCACTTGAGATTCCGGAATGGAAGTGGGAACATATTACCATGGATTTCGTTACAGGTCTTCCCAAAGTTTATCATGGCATAGATGCTATTTGGGTTATTGTTGATAGATTAACCAAGTCTGCCCATTTCTTGCCGATACGAGAAACTTATTCCCTTGAACATCTTGCTCGCATGTACGTGAATGAGATTGTGAGATTTCATGGCATGCCAGTATCCATAGTTTCGGATCGTGACCCAAGATTCACTACACGATTTTGGGTTAGCTTGCGAGAAAAGCTATGGGCGCGGATTTCTGATTGATTCGGCATACCATCCTCAAACGGACGGACAATCGAGAGGACTATTCAAACCCTTGAAGATCTATTAAGACTTTGTGTCCTAGATTTTAAAGGAAGTTGGGATAAGTACTTGCCATGGTGGAATTCTCCTATAACAACAGATTATCAAGCAAGTATAGGCATGGCTCCATTTGAGGCGTTGTATGGACGAAAGTGTCGCTTCTCGATATCTTTGAGGACGAGGTGGGAGAAGCAACGTTGTTGGGACCGTAATTAAATGCGCATGACTACGAAAAGATCCAAATGATTCGACAACGTATACAAACGGCACAAGATCGACAAAAGAGTTATGCGGATCTTCATCGAAAAGACGTGGAATTTAATATTGGGGATCATGTATTGTTACGTGTTGCACCATGGAAGGGAGTTACAAGATTTGGGAAGAGAGGAAAGCTCAATCCATGATTTGTTGGTCCATTTGAGATTCTTGACCGAATAGGAAATGTGGCCTATAGACTCGCATTACCTCCAAGTATGTCTCGTGTTCATAATGTTTTTCACATATCCATGCTTCGTAAATATGTGAAAGACCCGAACCATATTATTGCATTAGAACCAGATGAGATAGCCGAAGATTTAATGTACGAAGAAGTACCTATTAAGATCTTGGATAGGAAAGAGCATGTCGTACGCACCAAGGTTATACCACAAGTTAAGGTTTTATGGAGAAACCATGCTATTGAAGAAATGACCTGGGAGTTGGAATCAGAAATGAAAGCGAGGTATCCTCACCTTTTTGAAACACCAGGTATGTATGTAAATTTCGAGGATGAAATTTCATAAGGAGGGGAGGTTGTAAGACCCCAACTCATTATAAATAAAATCGAATTTCCTCTAATTATATTTGTGAATAATAAGGTATTAATTTGATATAATTCTCTGATTATGGGTGAAATGTGCAAATTTTGCAAAATATGCAAGTGGTTATAAAATAATCATTGTTGTCTGGGAATATTCGTTTGGTAGTGGAATATTCTTGTTGTCGGGGAATATTCGTACGACGGCGTAGTCATTTGTCGGCTCCATAACAGAATAACTGTCGGATGAAGAAAACGACAAGTTTGAGTTTTTATAAATAACGACATAGTTGTTACCGTTAACACTGTTGGAATACCCGATGGTTAAAATACAGTAATACGCGTGGATGCACAATATTGATGAATTATTGATCCTTACGTAAGAAGGCATTACTCAATAATTATTACAGTAGTTACTGTTCAATATTTTATTTTATTGATTCAATAATTGCTGCGTTGATATTTTATATTATTGTTGTTTCAATAATTGTCACTGCACATTATTTTCCATTATCAGATCAATAATTCATATTATTTGAATAATATTATTAGATAGCATTATTTGCAATGTCTAGAAATTTCTTTCAAGGAGAGGTTTGGTCACCTAATTGCGCGCCAATAAAGAGAAATTCTTATTGGAAAGCCCCCTCTTTCCTGGGAACGGTCTGGTTGTCATAAATGTGATTCTGTAATATTATTTGTGAATAATTAATTATTGATTCATATGATAAGGAAATATTTATTTTATGTGAATATAAATATTGGATATATTTATTGTGGTTAAAAATGAAGGAGTTAATATTGAGGTGTTTTATCAGTATTTTTGTTGGAATGAAGGTATTAAAAATTAAACCAGTGTTTTTGAGATATATTGTGTGAGTTATAATTTTTAATCCGATGGTTGGATCGTTGTAATTTTGGATATGTTATACATATATAAGTTGAGTATATGTCCACAAATTTTGAACCGTTAAAAATGAACATATGATTTGTTATGAATTTTAAGAGGTGACTGATTCAGAAATTAGGTTTATAAATGATTTTGGTGAAAAATTCTAGAATTGAGTGGGCCCCACTTGTGGTTGGTGAAGAAATGTGCTGAAATTATTTCAAATATGGTGGGTGAGAATAGTAGCAGGTAAAGTCGTCAGGTTGCAGGTCAAGTCTGCTAACATTTTCCTATAAATAGAGGACTAAGTTAGAATTGAAAATCACACCAGAAATAAGTTTTCTCTCTTTCTCTCTCTAGATTATTGAGTGTATTTTATGAGTATTTAGATACTTTCTGAGTTTTTATTCGTTAGTGCAAGTTTCCTTGACCTTATCTTAGATATTAGATTAAAGTGATTGATATTTTGAGGTAAGGGATGTTATTTTCTTCATATATGATATTATTTCTTCAATATCATTATGCCAAAATATTGATCTCGAATTTTTATCAAATTTGGAACTTTTGTGTCGGGGTTACTATTCACGTATCGACATACACTATTCACGATATCTGACCTTATTCACGAATCGACACTATTCAATTAGAAAATAAAATTTTCTTCTTTTTGTCCAAGATGTCTATTATGGTTACTATCTTTGATTGTATCCATGTTTTGATCTTTATTTTGAATTACGCTTAAAATTGATATTTATGAAGTATTATTGATCTTGGATAAACGTTATACTGAATCCCTACTATTTGTCCTTCCGTTTCACCGGATTCGTTTTTCTTTAAAATATTTTTCATCATCCTCGGTCCTAAATGATGATATTACTAAATATCTTCTACCAGTAGTGCAAAGATAAATGATTAATCGATGAATATCTTTGGCCCGTAGTGCAAAAGATGAACAGTGTTGAGATGAACATGACCAACTAGTGATACAAATGAATATCTTTGGCTGTGTAGTGCAAAGATGAAATATTGATTGAAGATGTATATTGATTGTTGTTAAAGGGATAAAATTGATGATGGACTTTTAAATCTTAGAAGATAGTAGAACTCATTCTCTCTTGCTCTCTTCTAATGGATTGTTGTTTCACTTGCAGTTGTTGATCTAAAACTTGTTGGCTATTATATTTTATCGATTTTTTTCATTGAAGACTAACGATAATTTGTTGTATATTATCTTAGTTATAATATTCTTTATTGGGCTAGTTGAGCTCACCCTTTTCCTTTTTTGTTCCATTTTTCTCGGAGGTGAGAACATAACAGAACTAGTCGAGTGCTGGAGTGATGGTTCTAGAAAGATGTTTTAGCAGTCCTCACTATTTTTGTAAAATAATGTTTGAATAATTGTAACGAGGACTTATTTGAGTGTGGATATTGTCTAGAAGACAATATTTATATTTAAACTCATAGTATGTGTTGTCGTATTTTGCATGACAATTGTATCATTGAAGTTGTAGTTTATTTTCTGTACCATGTATGGCGATTCAGAATGGGTGTTGTATACCTATTTTTGGGGCGTCACAGTTATTATTATGTTAGATGAGAAGTACCGTGGAACACCATATTTGGAGTTTAAAGGTACTCTAATTTGAGGGAGTCACATGTTGGTATATATCAAAGTTGTAGGTTAGAAACCTTAGGTGAGAGAACGCCTTAGACTATAACCTTAGAGGAATTAGAGCAGTAGAGAAGATAGTCAGAAGATAAACTCAAAACGAGTTTGTAGGAGTTGAATTATGGGAATTCATCAGAAGAAATCGAAGAAAAATTAAAGATAATATAAAATGAATGTTTATTTGCTATATGAAGTAGGGTTTGTTGTTAAGTGCTAATCAAAATAATATATTTGATTGTAGATGTCAAGAAGTAACAAATTTAAAGATGTTTATGTAGTGAGCGAGGAACTGATCGCTCCATTCGAGTTAGTACCTGAGAAGGAATACCCAGTGGTTCTAATATATAGAGAGTATGCATTTCTACACAAAACACTTGTAGGCATTTCTACACTCGATGAGATCATCATATTAATTCATCCTCATGCTCTTTTCACCATAATCGGACTCTATAAGACATACAAATAATCTATATATGATAACTTTCAAGAAATGTTAATGAATTATTAAATCATAGTACAACCATTGGTTAACAAATTGTCACAATTTCAAGCAAATATAAATTTAACACTATCAATTTAATTTCTAACAATCAATATAAAACAAGGAATTTTTTTTGTTTAATGAATACATAAAATCTGCTCAACATTGAAACAAAAAGCAAAATCAAATTAATTTTTGAATGTATAATAACAATATTACCTTAAGAAAAATATAGATTACACAACTTTAGTGTTATGTTCCATGCATGAAACTATATTTAGTTGAATTGTTCGTACGTGGTGACTGGAAAGACATTGTATTCATCGTTGTGATCGATTGTATAATCAAAACATAGAGCAACAAAAGGGGGATATTATATTATACATGGTCTAGAAAAGGGGAAAATTCATGAATCTTGAGAGAAATTTTTTTGATAAATTATTTTACCTGAAATCGATTATCTTAGCTGAAAACCCTTCTCCTTTCGCCTTTTTTTTCTTAGTTAACGATGGTTCTCCTTTGTCTTTGTTAATTGCCAAGATTTTTCAGATGAGTAGGAAGGAAAATTCATGAATCGTGAGAGAAATTTTTTTGATAAATTATTTTATCTGAAATCGATTATCTTAGCTGAAACCCTTCTCCTTTCGCCTTTTCTTTCTCAGTTAACGACAATTCTCCTTTCTCTTTGTTAATTGCCGAGATTTTCCAGATGAGCAGGAATGACAATTCAACGTCAATCTCTCCATTATTGGCGACCCAATTGAACGACGATCAATTTCATGTCTCGATGCTCTGATTACATGTTGTTGAAGAGGAGGGGAGAGGGAAAGAGAAGGTAGTTAAGAAGATGAAGAGGAAGAATTGGAAAATTTTGAAAAGAAATTGACGATTTAATCGATTGAAGATGGACTCGATTTCTGAGTTTTTCAATTGACCGAGTCAACTCTTAATTATTAAAAGTTTAACTTTTTTCAATTCAAATGATCGACTGTCCTACTTTTATATATAAAAATTAAAAATTGATCTAAATAACAAATTTTACTTTTGAAAATATCAATTCCTATAAATTATTGAAATTCATCACTTCATAGTCTGGAAAAAGATATATTTGCTGAAAATACTCGGTCGAATATATGTCAATTAGACACATGAGTGAAGTGTCCTTATATTTATATATATTAACAGTCCACGCCCCTGTGTCTAGTCGGCTAGCCATTTATTGCCTCGGTAGTGATAAGGTTGGTTCGGTTGGTTCTTTATATCTTCGGTGGTGATAAGGTTGGTTCAGTTGGTATAAGGTTGGTTCTTATATCTACGGTAGTGATAATGTTGGTTCGGTTGGTATAAGGTTGGTTCTTTATATCTTCGGTAGTAATAAGGTTGGTTCGGTTGGTATAAGATTGGTTCTTTATATCTTCAGTAGTGATAAGGTTGGTTCAGTTGTGATAAGGTTGGTTCTTTACATCTTCGGGAGTGGTAATGTTAGTTCGGGTGTGATAGTTCGTTTTTGACGAATATGGATTTTCGGTTTATATAAATTTGTATACTCTCTTATTTTAAGTTCCTTATAAATAAGAGACTAAGGGCAATGTTGGGGTGTGATTATTTGGATTTATTTGGACAGTGGGAGAGTCCTCATTAAAGCAGAATTGCGTTTCTTTATTTAGTGGGATAAGGAGGTTTAATTTGGGAAAGAATCTATCAACCATTAATTGTAGTTATAAGGTGATTCTACTAAGGACTTCTGATTGGATTACAAAGGACTTCTACTCCTGATTGAATTCTGGTGGACATGACAACTATAAATACATCAATAAGCAAGGGTTAGATACAGGACACAATATCATATTACACAAATTAATACTTTGTACTCTCCATATTATTACAATGGATTTCTCTCTCTCCGTGATTTTTTTTAATTGGATTTCCACGTAATTTCTTGTGTTCGTATTTTATATCTCTTTAATTATGTTTATGTGAGTGTATTTCGTGAGTTTGATTTCACAACTATATAATCAACCGTTAGCGCAGTTTTGACCTGTTGTTTTGGTGATTTCATCAGACGTACAAAATTTGGCATTAACAGCCGAAAATACTCGGTCGAATATATGTCAATTAGACACGAGTGAAGTGTCCTTAAATTAAATTTATATATATTTACAGTCCACGCCCCTGTGTCTAGTCGGCTAGCCATTTATTGCCTCAAAGTTATAAGCACATCCATGCAGTCAAATTATTACTAAAACTTCAGAACTTGATAGATCGGCGATAAATGGACACAACTTGTAAATTGTTTTATAATTAAGTTGAAAATGGACACACATACAAGTACCATATGTCCATACACAGAGATTTGCAAAATAATTGAGTTGTTTGCAAACAAAGCTAGTTTGACTCGTTTAAAGTTGGCTGTTTATAGAGTCGAGCACAAATAAGAAATCATGTTCGTTTATAGAGTCGAGCACAAATAAGAAATCATGTTCGTAGTCAAGTTCGAACAATTCGACTCGAGCTCGACTTATTTAAACTCGACTCGTCAAAGTTTAACTTGAACTCGCTTAAGCTCGACTCCTTTAATATTTAATTAATTAAAATAACTATTTTTACATATTATATATAAAAGAATATAAAACAATTAATTTAAGAATATATATAAAACAATTAATTTCATAATAATTATTTAAATTTGGTTTAGTTTAGTTCTACTCAAGTCTGGCTCGAGCTCTATTCGTTTATAAATGAGTCGAATTCAAACAACATATTAAAGCTCGTCTAAAAGCTTGGCTTGACTCGAACTCCTTTATCGAGTTTGAACTCGGTAAATCAACTCTCGGCTTAGCTTAACTCATTTATAGCCCTACTGACAGTCTTAAACTTTCAGCAGCTAAAATATATGGTGCAAAGGCCGCGGATAGAAAGTTATATAGATAATATAGAACCAAAACATATCCAAACCAAAATATCCTAAATAGAGCAAGGTGAATTTGGACTCATTTATAGCCCTACCGACACTGTAACAGTCTTGAAATGTTGGTCATTATCATAAAATAAATGCAAATTTAACACAAATGGACCACATAATGAATATATTATTGGTAGAAAAAAGCAATTGAAGTTAGGAAAGAGTATGAGGACATGGTACCTTCGTTTGTATAGATAAATTGTATTCTTCACAGTTTATTACTGCAAAATATTCATTTGTGAGTTAAAGTCCAAACAAAAATTAGTATTTTGAAGGAGTTTACATGTGAAAGAACAAATGGATAAAGGTAGTGATCTTTTTCAGCTAAATTTTCAACAAATTAAAGTCCTTTATGAGGGGTTGTTTGGTGATGAAATATTAATAAAGATAAATAATCCCCAACCAAACATCAATATTAATGACCCACAAGCTTTAAAACTATGTACTATATGGCCCCATACTCCCACTGGATAGCTGACAAATACTACCTTTTTATATGACTACTAAAAAACATTGAACTTTAATAAGTCCATCCCAGTTTCTTAAGTATGATTCCAATTCCAAATTCCAAAATGCTTCCCTATGCTGTATTAGTAGTTCTACTCAGCTCTTTCATGGCTTGTTCAGCTAAAACTGTAACTAACTTAACTACTGATCAATTCTCTCTTCTTGCTCTCAAAGCCCATATTACTAGTGACCCTTATAAAATCTTAGCTAAAAATTGGTCCACCGCCGCCGCCGCCATTTGCAGCTGGATTGGTGTCTCCTGTGGTGTTAAACACCAAAGAGTCACAGCCTTGAATCTCTCCAACATGGGTCTCAATGGCACAATTCCACCAGATATCGGAAACCTCACTTTTCTTGCTTCACTTGATCTTATTCCATGGTTTTATACCCGAAGAATTGGCTCGTTTGCGTCGACTAGAAAGAATTTATTTGCAAGTTAACAACTTCACCGGAGAGATACCATTGTGGTTCGAGGCCTTACCACGACTTCGAGTGATAGCCTTGCAAAATAGTCATTTAAAAGAATCATTTGTGAATAAAAGTCTAAACAAAAAGTGGTATTTAATTTGAAGGAGTATAATCTTTATGTGAAAGACCTTTTTGAGTGGTTGATTGGTGAGGACATATTAAAAAAGATAATATACTCAACAACCAAACATTAATTATGACCCACAAGCATTAAAACTATGTACCTATATAGCCATATACTCCCATTGGATAGCTGCCAATTACTACCTTTTTATATACCTATAACGAAACATTAAGACTTTAAAGTCCATCCCAGTCTCTCAAGTATGACTCAAAATTCCAATATGATTCCTTATGCAGTATTAGTGTTTCTGCTAAGCTCTTTCATGGCTTGTTCAACTAACTTAACTACTGATCAATTGTCTCTTCTTGCTCTCAAAGCCCATATTACTAATGACCCTTATAAAATCTTAGCCAAAAATTGGCCCACCACCACCACTGCCGCCACCGCCGCTGCCATTTGCAGCTGGATTGGTGTCTCCTGCGGTGTTAAACACCAAAGAGTCGCAGCCTTAAATCTCTCCAACATGGGTCTCAATGGCACAATTCCACCAGATATTGGAAACCTCACGTTTCTTACTTCACTTGATCTTTCTTCCAATAATTTCCATGGTTCTATACCCAAAGAATTGGCTCGTTTGCGTCGACTAGAAGAAATTTATTTAGAATTTAACAACTTAACTGGAGAGGTACCATTGTGGTTCGAGGCCTTGCCACACCTTCGAGCGATAGCCTTGAAAAATAATAGCTTCTCAGGTATCATTCCAATTTCCATATGCAACATTACAAAGCTGGAGATTTTGAGCTTGTCGTACAATAATCTAAATGGGCATATCCCAAAAGAGATTGGGAATCTTTCCAATCTTTATTTCTTGGACTTGAAATACAATCAGCTTACAGGTTCCATACCCTATGTTATATTCAACATGTCTTCTTTGAGATCGGTTGATATAACACGTAATGGTATATCTGGCATTCTCCCAGCGGATATGTGTGATCATCTTCCTAAACTGGAAGGGCTCTATCTCTCTTCTAATCAGTTTCACGGGCAAATTCCGACTACTATATACAAGTGCCAGAAGCTTGAGTATATATCGTTTTCTTATAATGGATTTAGTGGTAGCATTCCCAGAGAAATTGGTAACTTGACTCTGCTGAAATGGCTATATCTTGGTATAAACCAATTTGAAGGTATGATTTACAGTTTAATAGTTTGCTCCTTATACTATATATAGAATTTGGATTCGTTGTTCTACAAAGTTATAAAAACCTACCGTTTAAATGAATGCACACATGCCATATATACTTGCAAGATCAAATCATAAAGCTTTAATTATAACTATATCTATCGATTTATAAAAAGAAGGCACGTGAAGAGAACCTACCAATGGGCGCCCTTACCCCTCTTTTTCAAGGCTTCGGCAAGAGGATTCCAACTTCCTATAATGCCCAACATAAACCCTTCCTTATGAATTAGACACAGAAGAATAAGAGACATTCCGCAATGATCAGGCGGGATGACAAGCTCTAGGGTAAGCTGTAGGGATAACTCGCAACTTGAAAGTCTACAAGGACTTGTTTAGACAGGGAAAAAAAGAAGAGGGTTTTGCACAAGGGAAGACCTGTATGTTCAGAGTCAAGATTTCAGTAGCATCCTTGTAAGTACCACACTAGCAAAACTTCTCAGAGCTGCATTTACAAATCCCGTCATGATCCCCTCTAGAACAACGAAAAGACAAAACAAATCAAAATTGCTGTTATTTATTTCTCAGATAAATAAAATGAATTCGCTTCATAGACCCCTTTTTCTGGATAGATCATAGATGCAAGTGCTACCTAGAATTATTGATATTTGTGGGACATTGCTGCATTGTAAGACTTTTAGGTGGTCTTCAATCATTCTAAATCTCAAGAAACTTCTTATACAGACTCATTAAGTGAATCGAAACAGCTTCGTTAAACTGGATAGTAGAGAAAATCACAACTGAAGGTGGAAAACTCATTAAGTGAATCGAAACAGCTTTGTTAAACTAAAAGTACAGATATCCTTAAAATCACAACTGAAGGTGGAAAAACTATCTCTCTATTGCATCTTTTTTAAACTTAATTCTATCTTTTTGATGACATTTCAGGTTCTATTCCTTTGGAGATAGGTAACCTTGTGAATTTGGAGATATTGAGCTTTCAAAATGGCTCTCTAACAGGACCTATTCCGCCTTCTATTTTTAACATTTCATCTTTACGAATGATTGATTTCCAAAACAACAAACTGTCTGGAAGTATTCCCATTGGTGCTGATTATGATCTCCCTCTTCTAGAGGAGCTACGTCTTTCTTTCAATCAGCTAACTGGAAAAATTCCATCCAACTTGGGGAAATTTCGGAGTCTTCAAAAATTAATACTCTCGGTCAATAAATTCACTGGAAGCATTCCTCGGGAGATTGGGAACCTCACAATGCTCAAAAATCTTTATCTTGGTCCTAATAATTTGACAGGTAAGTCACCTTTGCTGCTCTGATAATACAATAATCATATATTCAATGTATGCGGTAAATATTCTGATCGAGTCCCGGAGCGAAGCTTATCATTTCACCTTTTGTCAGCATTTTGTTAGAGCTTCCTGGTAATACAATTGTATGTAAATTACTTCAATTGACAAATTATTTTACTAATATAAAGCAACTTGAAGAAAGTTTCAGATATGTAACATGCAATTTTTTATTGGATGCAGGTAAACACTTGGTTTTTATAGAATACGTATCACTATTTTATTTGTATAAAAGAAAGTAATATATAAATACTTCAATATAGTGTTGTTCCTAACATCTGTTGTGTTGGGTATGACATGAATTTTTATTGAATTTTGGATTTAGGTATTACCCAAAATCCATTTTGGTTTAGGAAAGTTATCTTTTCTAACTATACTCATTTTAGGATTTCTAATCCTATTTGGTTATGAATTTTTCCTGTGGCCTATAAATATAGGTGCTGAGTTTTTGGAGTAGAGACATTCAAGAGTATTCTAATAATTCTCATAATTCTTTTTTTATCTTGTATTCTTCATATATTTATTTAGTGAATTTCTTCAGCCTTCTCCGTGGATTTTTCCGGATTTGAGTTTCCACGTAAAACCTTGTGTTATTGTCTTTATCTTTCTGCGTTGATTTATTGTGTTTGTCATAGTTTGTCATAACAAATTGGTATCAAGAGTCTAGTTATTATCGACCCGTACTATGCATAGTTGTCACGGTGCCACAAATGATCATGGCGATGAGCCATTGCCAGACGCCTTAAGCGACAAGCGACCTTCGCCATGGCGTCAAGTATGGCGATAAGTCGTTTACATTGTGCAATTTATATATTATTTATTTTACTTAACAAATATGTTGGTAATAAAATTTCATATACATTAAAATCCAAAACATAATACTATGGAATAACATTAAAAACACAATTATGTAAATACTTGGCAATAACAATTAAAAAATAAAGCACATAAATTGTACCACTATAAACCACATCAAATAGATAAATGTTACATATCAATGGATAAAATATAAAGAGTACATATATAAAATATAAATAAATACATATATAAATATATATACACATATATATATATATATATATTATTATAATTTATTTATATTTATATATATAACTTATTATTATTATTATATTATATTATATTATTATATATATATTAATATTAATATATTATAGTAATAATATTTATATATTTATAATTTAATAATAATATTTATAATAGTTTATATTTATTATTATATATTATAATTATAATATAATAATTATATAATTATAATTATTAATAATATTTATATATTTAAATAATATAATTATAATAATAATAATTATATTTATTATTATATTATTATAATAATTATATAATTATATTTATATATAATTATATATATATAACCATCGATTAACATAAAGGATAAGTATATATATATATATATATATATATATATATATATATATATAAACCAATAGTCGTAAGAAGAAAGGATAAGGATAAGCATCTCAGGAACAAAAAAACAAAGCGATCGGCGATAAAGAAAAGAAAGAAGTAGAAGCGATGCAGAAATGAGCAAGAAAGCGAACCAACAAGAAAGGAGAAAAAGAAGAAGAAGAACTCCCGATCGAGTCGCCAAAGTAGTATTATATCGCCACTTCGCCAAAGAATATTGCCGTCGTGGAAGACTCTCGCTCTCACGCTCTCTCTCTAATCTCAAATCGACTTCACAATCTTGATCTTCTTCTAAGTTCTACTGCGCAAATCGACTTTACTGTGATGCGACGTCGTTTCCTTTTTTTAACCCAGCTGACATTTTGGTCGATCCGGAGTGGCCAAGTCACTCGATTTGCCGGAATGTCGTCAAAGTCGACGCCGAGTCATCCATGGCGATGACTGCCTTGGCTAGGCGCTCGACTTTCAACCCAAGACCAAGTCGCCCGGTCGCCTTGGGTGCCTACTGCCGACTGGACGCCTTGGCGACGCCTTAACAACTATGGTAATATGGCGTTGAGTTCGACTTCATCAAAGAAATTTGATATTGACAAATTCAATGGGAATATTAGTTTAAGTCTTTGGCAGCAGGTTCGGATGAAGGTTGTTCTTACTCAGCAAAGCTTGAAGAAAACCATTGTAAGGAAGCCAATGAAGCCTGTAAATATGTCTGATACGGATTGGGAGATGAAGAAAGTTAGCGAGATGTCTTAGTCGGAATGGGAAACTATGGATGATAAGGCACTTTCGGTAATCCAATTGTGCCTTCCGAATGATGTGTTGTAGGAGGTGTTAGCGAAAAATAAAACTGCTGATTTGTGGAAGAAATTAGAGTCTCTCTATTTGTGATGCCCCCAAAATAGATCCACACAACCCATTCTGAGTCGCCAAATACATGGTACAGAATTCAAATACAAACAACATTTATACAACTATTAATTGTTGTGTAAAATACGACAAAATATAAGTTGTGAGTTTCAAAACAAATATTATCTCGTAGACAATATCCAAACTAAAATAAAGTCCTCATTATAATTATTGTCATACTATTTTAGAAAATAGTGAGGACTACTATAATAACCATCTTGGACCATTACTCCACTCCCCGACTAGTCCCAGCTACATTCTCGCCTCCTGAGAATAACAATGGAACCAAAAGAAAAAGGGTGAGCTCAACTAGCCCAGTAAAGAATACTATGACTAAGATAATGTAGAAAAAATTATTCTTAGTCCTCAACAGGGAAAAATCTGATAGAATACAATAGACAACAAGTTTGATATCAACAACTGTAGCGAAAACAACAATCCATTAGAAGTGTTAAGTAGAGCATGATGTCTATTATCTTCTATGATTTAAAAGTTCATCATC
The DNA here is from genome assembly GCA_020205605.1 of Panax ginseng. Taxonomy (NCBI): domain Eukaryota; kingdom Viridiplantae; phylum Streptophyta; class Magnoliopsida; order Apiales; family Araliaceae; genus Panax; species Panax ginseng. The sequence continues at coordinate 133,689,145 of CM035145.1, read as the reverse complement.
AATATTTTATTCATGTAACACCAATCAATAATTATTTCCAATCAACGAATTATCTATGCACTACGGGTAAAAGATAATCATTTACATCACCAGTGGTCATCATCATGCCAAACACTTGTTCATCTATGCACTGTTGGCCAAAGAGGACTTTCATCACAAACCTTTATCTGTAACATTAAAGGTCATGATTATAATAATACACAATTCCTGGTCATAATCATACCAATCAACAACCCATCTTTGCATTAGGGGCCAAAGATGATCTTCAATACAATATAAGCATGAGGATGATGACAATGATATAAAGAATCAATCAAGTGAGATCAAGGATAAATATTAAAAATTTATAATTCAATTTATCCAGAGTTCAGGAATGTCTAAATTGTCAACATAATAACTAATTGTTGTGTAAAATTCAAGAAAATATTCATGTATCAAAAATAATTTGGACAGAAAAAAAATTAAATTATGTTGTGAATAGTACCGTATGTATATTGCGTATGAATAGTACCCATAAATAGTACCCCGACATGAAAGATTAAAATTTAATAAGAAAAATCTGACCAATATTACAATGAAATGATATTAGATGAAGCGCAAATCTTAAGGAATTTCTAATCATTTCAAGAATTATAGAAACAATACTTGCCATAGTAAGTTTAAATTTAGGAATATGAAATGAAATAATATCACTTACATAATATGAAATATGAAAGAAAATGATACCCCTTACGAGTATTGAAAGAAACTAACATTATTTACCTTAGTAGAAAACTAGATTTAACTGGAATATCGAATATTATCTTGCAAAAATCTTACACTATAAGCTACACTCAAAGTATTTTTATACTCAAAAAAAATACTCACAATATTGCAGTAGGACCACTTGTAATTTTTGGTGTGTTTAGGATTGAAAGTTACCCCTCCTTTTATAGAGCAACTTCGGAGAAAAAATAAACAAATTGCCTAACTTTGCCAAACTTTTCTCTTTCTCCGCCTAACTTTCTTTTTTTCTTTCTTTCTTTGCCTAACCTTCATTTCTTATTGGTTGAGGGTCCACATTTTGGAAGATGAATTGCAAGAGAAACACTCCACTCACCCACCTGGAAAATAAATGCACGTGAAATTTGGAAAAAAAAATTCAAAATGCTAACCTTCACTTCACATGCTAAAAATTATATAATATTATAATAATATTACCATGTAAATTATAAAAAATTATACTATTATATTATCACATTACACTATTATAATATAATAGTATAATAATATATTTGAATGAATATTTTATCAGAGAAGATAATTGTGATTCCATAGAAAAATATGCTAAACTTTCAACAAATGTTTCATGCTAAATTCCTTCATTTATATCAAAATTGAACTAATATCCACCACATAATAATTATTCACAATTAATATTATAAGCTCACAATATTGACAACAAGATCATTCTCAAGAAAGAGGGGCTTTTCGATAAGGATTTATCCTTATTGGCGTGCAATTATATAAACTAACCCCTTTCTTCGGCAGAACTTTCTAGACATTGCCAATAATGCTAACTAATAATATTATTCAAATAATATAAAATATTGTGCAGATGTTATTGTAACAATTATTGAATCAATGATATGCGATACTATGCAGTAACTACTGTGGCAATTATTGAATAGTGCGTAACTTCTTACGTAAGAATCGATAATCAGAGATACTATGCAATATCGTGTGCTACTGTGCAACAACATGTATTATTGTACTTTTATCACCGGGTATTTCAACAGTTAACGGTAAAAGTTTTGTCGTTATTTTTATAAAAAAGTTATTTCTCTCGCTTTGTATATCCGACAGTTATTCAGTTATGTGGTCCACCAATGATTATGCCATCGTACGAATATTCCCCGACAAAAAGAATATTCCCCGACCAAATGAATATTTTATGACAACTTGCTTACTTTGCAAAATTTGCACATATCACCCATAACTATAGCATTATATCAAGTTAGCACCTTATTATTCAAAATAATATTTAGAGAAAATTAAATCTTTATTCATAAAAAGTTGGGGGTCTTACAAGGTTCATATTCTATCACGTGTTTGTAATTTGTCTTATATGGTCGTAAGATCGACACGTGAAACACATTGTGGACATGTTATAATTCTGGAGGTAAGGCTACTTCATAGGCTACATCTCCCAATTTTCTCAAAATATCAAATGGTCCTATAAAATGAGGACTTAATTTTCCTTTCTTTTCGAAACGTATCTTTCCTTTCCAATGAGATACTTTCAAAAACACATGCGACCCGACTTCAAAATCTTTCTTCTTTCTATGCTGATCCACATACTTCTTTCAGCGATCTGAGCCGTAATTCATTAGCCGCGTCCGTGATCAATTTCACAATTTACATCATCTCATTTGTACCAACTCAGGTCCTAATAAACGACGTTTTCCTATCTCATCCCAACACCATGGTGTTCTGCATTTTCTTCCATGCAATCCTTCGTGAGATGGCATGCCTATACTAGTGTGGTAACTGTTATTATATGCAAATTCTGCCAAAGGAAAATGATCGTCCCAACTTCCATTGAAATCCATAACACAGGCTCGTAGAATATCCTCTAGAGTCTATACTTTTCTCTCACTCTGTCCATCTGTTTGTGGATGGTAAGTTGTACTCAATCTCAACTGTGTTCCCAAGTGTTTTTGTATACTTTTCCAAAATTTTGATGTAAATCTTGGATCTCTGTTCGACACAATTGACACCAGTACTTCATGTCTTGAAATAATCTCCTTGATGTAGAGATTAGCTAACTGATCTAGATTATATCTGATCTTGATTGGCAAAAAGTGTGCCAACTTTTTTAATCGATCAACTATAACCAAAATCGTGTCAAATCCCTTTTGTGTTCTTGGAAGTCCTACCACAAAGTCCATTCTTATATGCTCCTATTTTCATTCAGGAATTTCTAATGGTTGTAGTAGACCACTAGATTTCTGATGTTTGGCTTTAATTCATTGACAAGTCAAACATATGCTAACATATTCTGCAACTTCTCTTTTCATATTTGGCCATTAGAAATGTTGTTGGAGGTCTTGGTACATTTTGGTACTGCCTGGATGAATTGAGTACCTCGAACGATGAGCTTCTTGTAGAATCTCTTCTTGTCGGAACCCAAATTCTACCTTCAAATCAAATTATTCCATCATTATCTATTTTAAACTTTCCTTCTTTCCCTTCTGAGATTTTCTCTCTTAATTTCTCACATTCCTTATCTTTAAGTTTTGCTTCTTTGATTCTATCCAATAGAGTTGAACAAGTCTCTATTGAATACAATTTTTCCTTTGATTCCTATGGAAATTTAATTTCTAACTCCATCCTCTCCATTGTTGTCACCAACTCCTCTTGAGCTGTCAGCAACATTAATTTCTCTTAACCCTTCCTATTTAAGGCGTCGGCCACCACATTAGCTTTGCCTGGGAGATAAAGGATTTCACAGTCATAATCCTTAATCAAGTCCAGCCATCTTCTTTGTCTCATGTTTAATTCCTTCTAGGTGAAAATATATTTCAAACTTTAATGATCTAAATATAGTTCACATTTTTCGCCGGAGAGATAATGCCTCCAGATTTTCAAAGCAAATACTACTGTTGCCAATTCCAAATCGTGAGTAGGATATCCCTTCTTATAATCTGTTAGCTTTCATGATGTGTATGCAATAACCTTCCCATGTTGCATAAGGACACACCCCAAGCCTTTATGAGATGCGTCACTATATACCACACAATTCCATGTTTCATCGGGTAAGGATAATACTAGAGCATTACTCAATCTTTTCTTGAGTTCCTGAAAACTCTCTTCACATTTCTCAGTTCATACAAATTTTACCATCTTCCTTGTCAGATTAGTTAACGGGATAGCTATCTTTGAAAAATCCTGAACGAATCTCCGATAGTAGCCCACTAACCCAAGAAAACTATGCACTTCAGTAGGCATCTTCGGTTGTTCCCAATTCATTACTACTTCAACTTTTCTTGGATCTACGGAAAATATTCCATCTTTGTCAATCACGTGATTCAAAAACTGAACTCTTTCCAGCCAAAATTCACATTTACTAAATTTTACGTATAACCTTTCTTTTCTTAGTATTTAACACTATTCTCAAATGGTCTACATTATCATTCCGTGTCTTGGAATAGATCAGAATATTATCTATGAATACCACCACAAACTTATCCTAGTATGGTTTGAATATTCTGTTCATCATGTCCATAAATGCAGCTGGTGCATTCGTTAACCCAAAAGACATTACCAAAAACTCTTAGTGACCATAACGAGTTCTGAATGCTATCTTTAGAACATCTTTGTAACGCCCCCAAAATTAGGTATACATCACCCATCTTGGGTGCGTCGGGATACATGGTATGTAATTTAAATACAACTTACTAATACAACCGCCGTATGCAATACGACAAAACATAAATCGTGAGTTTGAATACAAATATTGTCTACTAGAGATTATACAAACTCAAAAGGAGTCCTCATTACAATTATTATCACACTATTTCACGTATCAGTGAGGACTACTAATCTTATCCTCCTGGACCATTACTCTGTTCCCCGACTCCTCCCCCGGTTATATTCTCATTTCACGAAGAAAATTGAAAGAAAGGGTGAGCTCAACTAGCCCAAAGAAGAAATATTATGACTAAGATAATGCGTAGAATAAATTATCATTAGCCTTCAAATGATGTTAAACCGATAAAATATAATAAACATCAAGTTTAAGCTGCGGTGGAACCAAAGAATCCATTAAAAGAGTCAAGTAGAAAATATAATCTACTATCTTTTATGATTTAAAAGGTTTTTCATCACTGTTATAGCTGAGACTCAGCTTAATAAATATTCCACATCATCGAATCACCCCTGCACTACGGCCAAAGATATTCTTTAGTATCACGACCACAATTATTCATGCACTACGGGCCAAGAATATTTGTGTATTCATTAATGGTCATGATCATGCCAACAACTGTCCATCAATGCATTACGGGCCAATGAGGATTTTTACCACATCATTTTGTAACATTACGGTCATGATTACAATCAATAATCCTCAGTCATAATCATACCAAGTCCATCTATGCACCACTGACCCATGAGATGACTTTCAAAAAATATAAATATGAGGATGATGACAATGATATAAGAATTCAATAAAACAAGTTCGTAAATTAATTTATCCAGAACCAATAACATCCAAACTGTCGACATGATACTTCTTTGTAGAGTAAAATTCAAGAATACTTAGAAGAATATTTCCATGAAAGGATACTGGATGAAGCGCAAATATCAAGGATATTCCACTAATTTCATGGAGTATAGAAGTCAAAGTTTTAACCAACCGAGTATAATAAAGAATGGAATAACAAAAGAAATCATCATGCATTCGATGAGATCAGATGCAAAAAGTTATTCCAATGAAATAATAAATAACGGAACGAGTTCGGCGTAAAAGCGCATGCATTTTGGATATTCCAACAGAATAATAAAGAATGGAACCAGGTCCGGCATAAAACACACAGACAAGATGTTCCAACAGAATAATAATAAAGACGGAACCAGGTCCGGTGTAAAACACACAAATGTAATGTTTCAACGAATAATAATAAAGATGGAACCAGTCCTGTAAAACACACGCATGTGATGTTCCAATGTAATAATAGAAGAATGTCACCAAGTATAGGGTAAACCACGTGTCACAAAGTTATTCCAATGAATAATAAGCAATGGAATAACAACAGCCTTCTCTTCATGAATAAGAAAGAATAACACCCTTACTTTAGTAGAGATTGAATACTGCGAGAGTGTAGTAACATAATACTCTTCTTCTTTCTCTCTTATTCTCTATACCTTCTCTCTCTATAGCTTGAATGAATTCGTGAAAAATAATGAAGCCTTAGGCCTCTATTTATAGAAGATTTCTAGCTTAAAGCACTTGCCATGTGAAAAGGCAAGTGGCTCGACGACTGATGATGTGAAAAGAAAAGTGGTTTGGCGCTCAGAATGTGAAACGACAATTGGTTCGACGCTTTAGAATGTGAAACGACAAGTGGTGGTTCAACGCCAGAATATAAAAACGACAAGTGGTTTGACGTCCGGTAAAGGTAATTACTATTGATTTAAGGTAATTACTATTGACGAAGATAATTACTATTGACGAAGGTAATTACTATTGACTAAGGTAATTACTATTGACTAAGATAATTACTATTGACTAAGGTAATTACTATTGACTAAGGTAATTACTATTGACTAAGATAATTACTATTGACGAAGAGACTCTTTATATACATCAAGGATTGAATAAATATTACCACAAATCATTTTATTTTTAATCAACACAATTTAATCTTTCAACAATTATTAATCATTTATAATTTGTCGCCTCAATTATTGATTTAATAATATAACATATTATCTGATGATAATCTTGTGTGATAATTGAATCAATAATATAAGAGATATGATCGTGAATTCATCGTAGTAATAATTGAGTATAAATTTGAGTGACTTCTCACGTAAACATCAATAATCAATACCGGTATACTACTACGAACCACGCCAGACATCGTTTTTCTTTACTACTGGGTAGTTCAAATAGCTTTAACGGTAACACCTCATAGTTATTTTCATAAAGTATTTTTTGTCGCTTTCTCATCAAATGATAATTCCGTTAATAAGTCCACTAATGATTGTCTTGAGTATTTAATATTCCCCACAAAAAAGAATATTTCCCAACCAAACGAATATTTTATAACAACTTGCGTGATTGCAAAATTTATAAATATTACCCACAACTATAACATTATATCAAATCCACACCATAATTTTAAAAAAAAAATATTTCGAGAAAATTAAATCTTTATTTATAAAATCTGGGGTCTCACAATCTTCATCCCTTAATTTCAACTAGGATATCCAGTTCTCAGATCTATCTTTGAAAAATATCTTGCCCCTTTCAGTTGATCAAAAAGATCTTCGATCCTGAGCAAATGATATTTATTCTTGATTGTTGTCACTTTGTTCAATTCTTTGTAATCAATAAAGAGTCTCAACGATCCATCTTTTTTATTTACAAATAACACAAGCGCTCCCCAATGAGACGTACTTGGTCATATGTACTTCTTACCTAGGAATTCCTGCAATTGTATCATCAATTCCTTCATTTCTACATGGGCCATTCTGTAAGGTGATTTTGAAATTGGTGTTGTACTAGGTGCCAGATAATAACAAACTCAATTTCTCTGTCTGGCGAAAGACCTGGTAACTCATCAGGGAAAACATCTGCAAATTCATTTACTACATTAATTTCATCTATCTTTGCTCCTCTTTGCTGAGTGTCCACCACATATGTAAGATAACCCACACAACCTTTCTGTAATAACCTTCTTGCTTGCATCATTGTAAAGCAACACGTTTGCCTTGGCGATTTACTACCGTAGAACACGATCTTTGATTGCTTTACAGGCTTAAAACTCACAAACTTCCTTTGGCAATCTATTGTTGTCCCATGTTTGAACAACCAATCCATTCCCAAAATAATGTCAAATTCCTCGAGTTGTATTGGAATTAGATCTACTGTTAACTCACTTTTTCCTATCTTAACGCAACAATCCCTATAGGCATGCTCTACAAGAATCACTTCCTTATTAACCACTTCTATGTTCATGGGTATTTCTAAATTCGATAAAGGCATCTCTAAGCGCTTAGAAAATTCACGTGATACAAAAGAATAGGTTATCCCATAATCAAATAATACATAAGCATTAATGTTGTTGATCGGGACAATACCTGAAACCACGTCTTTTGATGCCACTGTATCCTTTATCGTCAGACTGAAAGTTCTGGCAGTTGACTTGTTTGGTGTAGCTGTGCCAATTGTAAGTGCCCTACTGCTGCTATTTCCTTTGTCGTTGCTTCATCCCTCAATTCCTTTCTTAGGAAAATTTTTGGCGAAGTGATCCATCGATCCACACACAAAACACCCAGAACTTTTCTTTAGATTTGGACAGTTAGGAGAGATGTGTCCATCTTTTCCACAATTGTAACAAACCATTTTTTCTTTAAGACTGATGCCCGAATAATTCTTTCCACATTTCTTGCATGCTTCAAATTTCTTCTTTTGCTATCCACTTTGAACATTACCTGTGTTCCCAAAATTATTCCATTTTCTTTTCTTTTTCCAACTGCTGGCACCCTCTGTTTTGACTGACCTTTCTAACTTGCCTTTATTTTTCTTATCCTTATTTTATATACCCCCTGCTTCGCTACCACCCTCAGCTATTATCGCCTTCTCAAGGAGGGCGGCAAAAGTTCCGATTTATAACACTGATAACTTGTTGTAGATCCAAGGCTTCAAGACTAACTCAAACCGTCTCGCTTTTCGTTCCTCAGTATCTACTTGGTGTAGAGAAAAGCGTGTCAACTCATTAAACTTTTTTGCATATTCTGATACATTCATATCATCATGTTTAAGTTCAAGAAATAGAACTTCCATTCTGTTTTGCATTCCAGGAGGAAAGTAAATTTTAAAGAAAATTTTCTTAAATTTTTCCCATCTAATCACACCTATACTAGCTCTGGTCTTGTTTGCTTCCCACCAGAAATTTGCTTCCCCTTTGAGCATATAGGCAGCAAATGAAGTTTTCTGCCCCTCACCCACCCTTGATAGCTATTTCAAAGGCTTTCTATATTTCTTTAATCCAGGACTGAGCCTCTATGGGCCAGGTAGTCCCTCTGAATTCTGGGGGTATTACACTTTTGAAGTCTTTAAAGCTAGCCATATGAACAGCTGGTCGTGGTACATTTATATTAATTAGGTTGGGGGTTTCTATTCTGGAATGCTCCCATCAACAAATCTACAAATTGTTGCATAGGATTCTCTTGACCTTCATTTCTATTCTCAGTCTCATTATTAGCCCCTTCATTTTTATTCTCATTCTCGTTATTAGTCTCTTCATTAATAGCAATAGCATTCATAACAAACATAAAATATGCTTTTGCAATCATAAGCCTTAATCATTCTTTCTTTATAGCACCTCTGGCTAACATCATACTATAGCATTTTAGTTGTTATTTACATGTCATATCTACCATGTTATCAAAAGGTTAACATATTTCCATCCTTAACCACTATCAGGTTAGGATTCCAAAAGATATCCTCATAATACTATCAAAAGTGGGGTATATTTACATACTACATATACTAGCACATTTACAATATTTACATCATTGTATGTACACATAATAATTCCCACATATCACATAATAGATACTCAGATATCCCTAACTCGTTCCACGGTGGTAGAATGGACTCGTTCCTTCTCTATGATTGCCATGACTCTAGCACGCGAGATGGAGTATTGGGACTGCCCTAATTCCTGAGGATAAGCCCATACAGCAGTCTGAACCCTTTCCATTGAAGTAGTATAAAGATGATTCATTACTTCCATTCGCCTCTTGCAATCCCCCAACCTGCCTTCCAAGTGAAGAATATACCCATCCGATGCCTCTTGCCTTTGTAAATCTGTTGTCCTAATATTTTCCATTTTATGACGTTCTTCCTGTAACCCTTGGACTTGAACTTCAAGGTATTGGGTCCGGTTTTCCATAACCTGCAATTTGGCAGTCAAATATGTGTTTTGATCCATTAGATAATGAATCATAGCTCCCATTTGAGTCATTGCCTCTACCATTTCTTGATGCTGATGTTCTGCATGATGGATGGTATTGGCTTCAAGAGCCTCATCCAATCCATTCACAAAGACCTCTTCTTCATGGTCTTCTTTCTCTAATCCATCCATATCAGGGTCTAGATCTATCATCCGTACTGGTGGTATAGGTGTTGGTACTTCTGGTTGTGAAGCGATTGGCTCCTCGACATCGATTATGTTATTCTGAACTTCACCCATCTACATGTAAACAATAAACACGATTAATACATAATACAAGTTAAGTATACAGATAACAAATAACAGTTATTTTTAAATTACTTTTATTTATAGTTTATAATGAACTTCCACAGTCCATTTCCTTAAACTCTAAATGAGTTGTTTATTTTCTATCTATCTTGCTAGCTTAAAGTTATAACCCAAGGTTCCCATCCTAAGGCTTCTAACTCAAAGCTTTGATACCAACCTGTGACGCCCCCAAATTTGGGTACTTGAAACTCGTATTCGGTGCTCCACGATATCAAGCATTCAACATAATAAGATACCAAACTTAAATAAAATTATTACATCAGAGCCTTACTATCTCAGGTACGACGACCTTTAAGTGTTTATTACATGATAAATAATATTATAAAAATATTTATTACATCATATTCCAGTTTGTGACGCCCCCAAAATAGGTCCAATCCACCCAACCTATTCTGAGTCGCCAAATACATGGTACAGAAATATCTACAACTTCATTATTACAATTGTCGTGCAAAATACGACAACACATATACTGTGAGTTTAAATACAAATATTGTCATCTAGACAATATCCAAACTCAAATAAGTCCCCATTACAATTATTGATACACTATTTTATAAAATAGTGAGGACTACTAAAACAACTATCTTCAACCATCACTCCACACCCCGACTAGTTCCCGCTATATTCTCGCCTCTTGAGAAGAAAAATGAAACAAAAAGGAAAAGGGTGAGCTCAACTAGCCCAGTAAAGAACATTATGACTAAGATAATATAGAACAAATTATCGTTAGTCCTCAACAGGAAAAAATCTGATAGAATATAATAGACAACAAGTTTCAGATCAATATTCACAGCGAAAATAATAATTTATTAGAAGATTTAAGTAGAGAATGAAATCTACTATCATCTATGAATTTAAAAGTCCATCATCGATATTTTATCCCTGTAACATCAATCAATATACATCTTGAATCAAATAGTCATCTTTGCACTACAGGCCAAAGATATTAATCAGTCAGTCATGTTCATCTCAACACTTGTTCATCTTTGCACTACGGGCTAAAGATATTCATCAGGAAATCATTCATCTTTGCACTACAGGCCAAAGATATCCTGTTATATCATCATTTAGGACAGAGGATGATGAAAAATATTTTAAAGAAAACGAATCCAGTGAGACAAAAGAACAAATATTAGGGATTCATACTTTAGACAATCCAAGTTCAAAAATACTCCATAATAAACTATTGTGGAGCAAAATTCAAAAATAAAGATCAAAACATAGATCCAATCAAAGATAGGAACCATAACAGACAATCTTGGACACGGGAAAAAAAGTTAATTTTTCTGTGAATAGTATCGTATTCGTGAATAGTGCCGTATACATGAATAGTGCCGTATACGTGAATAGTAATTTCGACACTAAAAGGTAGAAATTCCATAAGAAAAATTATCATGCTTCATGAATAGTACTCGTGAATAGTAACTCGTAAATAGTAACCCCGACATGAAAAGATAAGAATTTCACAAGAAAAATCTTACCAATATTCCGGTATAATGATATTGAAAAATAATATCATTTATAAAAAATAACATCCCTTACCTCAAAAGAATAAGTATTTACATTTGGAATATCGGATATATATTTGAAGGAAACTTGCAACGATAGCAATACTCAAGATATCTAAATACTCACAAAATAAACTTTCGATAATATAGAGAGAGAAAACTTTAGTTTCTGATGTGATTTTCAATTCTAACCTAAACACCCTATTTATAGGAAAATGCTTAGAACACCAAAGCAGAAAATTTAATAAAATAATAATATTTATTAAAAAATTTCACGCCCACCTCTTGAAATCTGAATTCAACATGTTTACCACTCATGTGGGGCCCACTAAAAAGAAAAACATGTTTTTATCATTTAATGCAACAAAATCAATTCAGACCCAATATTCCGAAACTTCGATAATTCATAATAAATAGCCCTTTTATCAGAAAAATTCAAATCTTATGTCCATTCCATAGGAAATTTAATTCTTTACAACTTTGTAGAAGAAAGTTTTTCCAAATTCCAAACAGAAATTGACCGAAATCCACATACGGACGATTTTATAGGCTATAATCAAATTTCAGTAAAAAATAGGGTCCACCAACACACAAAACATGTGTTAAACATTTTTTGTAACAAAAATAACCTTCCTCACTTATTCATATATCACACATTTATTGTAAAAATATCACCATTATTATAATATAATAATATATTTAAATGAATTATTTTATCAGAAAAGATAAAATATAAATTTTCAACAATTGTCACTTTTCTAAAAATTTCTCCATTTATATCCATATAAAATAAATATTTTCCTTATCATATATATCAATAATTAATTATTCATAAATAATATTACAAAATCACAATAATGACAACCAGGTCGTTCCCAGGAAAGATGGGGCTTTCGATAAGGATTTCTCCTTCTTGGCGCCATGATTAGGTGACCAAACCTCTCTTGAAATAAAACTTCCTTAGACATTGCCAATAATGTTATCTAATAATATTATTCAAATAATATGAATTATTGATCCGATAATGGGAAATCTTCATGCGTTGATAATTATTGAAACAACAATAATATAAAAATATCAACGTAGCAATTATTGAATCAAAAAATAAAATATTGAATAATAATTATTATAACAATTATTGAGTAGTGCCTTCCTACGTAAGAATCAATAATTGGTGCAATACTGCAGTATCTTCTTGTGAAACACACGACATTCTTGTGTTTTAACCACGAATGTATTCCAACGATGTTAGCAGTAACAACTACACCGTTATTTTTGAAAACTCATGCTTGTCGTTTTCTTCATCCAATCGCTTTCCGTTATGGGACCCACAAAAGTCTGAGTCGTCGTACGAATATTCTCCGACAACAAGAATATTCCACGACCAAATGAATATTCCCCGACAACAATGAATATTTTATAACCACTTGCTTATTTAAAATATTTGCGCATTTTACCCATAACTAACCACATTAATCAAATCAACCCTTACTATTTCAAAATAATAAATAGAGGAAATTCAATTTCATTTATAATAAGTTGGGGTCTTACACAGTTAATCCACAACTTTTTTGTTTTACCAGATCCTTCTATACGATCCTGGTTAGCTGAAAACATTTATAATAAAGTAAGAATGAGCATTCAATTGCTCAGCAAGTATTTTCATTAATAAATAACTTGACAATAAATAAATGTTTTCTTTGAAGCATGCTCTTACAGTGAAACTAACTGTAAAGCAATTTAGGATAATTCTTAAACCAATCATGATCACATTTGAGAATCTAAGAGTATCATATGAACATTCTTTTTCTTTCTTAAAAAGGTTCCAATAGAATTTCATCTGTGAACCGTCTTGTCTTACGGGCACGATGGGTGATCAGCCCTTTATGCCCTGTATTGATCAATACTATCTGTTCCGGGAAAAAAATTATCGTCTCTGTTCTCGATCTCAGAGCGTAATATAAAATATCCCCATTTCAAGGTTTTGTTCATTCTAAGACTAGAATCTAAACTACATCAATATAGCTGGATAGCTTAACCTTATCACAATAATATTTCAATGCTTAATGTGAAAGAATTGAAATATCTTAATCCGTGTCTAGCCGAAAAAAATGGCTTAGACTATCTCTAAACCTGTTCGTGCATACTGAATTCAACAAGCATTCATCATAGCATCATAATCCGAACAAAGCATTGACATCCTTGTTTAAACGAAAACAAGATAAACATTCGCTCAATAAGGAGTAAAGTTCGGATACTTTCTTCTTTTGTAGGCTACCAATTACAGTTTATAGCTTAGCTTATCCTTTGCTCGCAAAGTCGACATTATTCATTATGTATAACTACATATTATTCATACATTACACTTCTTATTCAAACACACATACTTCGTCACATAGACAAGTAATCATTTTAGGCCATATAGCAGGAAATCAATCCATACTTGCATCGTATAACCTATAAAGGTATAACTAGCTTTTCATTTTGAAACCTACATGTTTTCATTTTGAAACCTTCTTCAATTCTTTGAAATTCTTGTTTAGCATAATCAATACAAGTTTGAATGGTTGCAACATCTTTTTGGTACTGTATTATAGCATCCCATGTCCATTTATACATGCTCTTAGCTTCATATTACAAATAAAAGGTTAAGTTTGTCCTGCAGTGCAACGCGGTCACGTTGCACTTTAACTTGGGAAGTGGCGTGACCACGCCCTTCCCTGTTCAGCTGAAATTTTCTCAAACCTTTCCAACTTGCCATAAGTCTATCCATATGAACATGTCCTTCCATGCACATATGAAAATAGAGTACATACAAGCATCGAGTTCTAATTCCTATGTACCAATGCTTTAAACTTTCAAACTATTAATATTAAGTTGGAAAATCCCATGTTTTACATTAATGACTAGCCAAAAACTTCCTTGATCAAATCAGATATTGACTGTAGCTTCACAAGACCTGCTTGATCATAGTTTTGCAGAACCTTGACCAAGTCAGATTCGTTTTACTTATTTCTCAAAGTTATATTTCATTTTCTTTTAAAAACATTCATTATTTCAAGCTTAGGACATCATATCTCATGCAAGATTATCATAATCACCTTACTAAGTACACACATCAGCACATAGGGTCTATTAACATAGGATTAGTATTGTATAACACACCTGCGCGGCCGCGCAGGTTTTGCTCTTAGAAGTGGCGTGACCGTGCCACTTCGACAACAAACCAGGACTCTGTTCAGCAGAGCTTCAAAAATTTTTACACCAAACTGGCTTACCATGTAATTTAATTGCTAAAACTAATTTCAAACAACCTGAATAACTCTTTATTCAAAACATATCATCAAACATCATAAACATTCATGTAATTCCTTTTGATTTCCAAGGTTTTAAGGAAAACTTCCCATTAAGGCATTTTATCAAACCATTGATATACACGTATGAAAATTAACAGATGAACTAAAG
This sequence comes from Panax ginseng, assembly GCA_020205605.1. NCBI lineage: Eukaryota > Viridiplantae > Streptophyta > Magnoliopsida > Apiales > Araliaceae > Panax > Panax ginseng. The sequence goes on along the minus strand of CM035145.1, from coordinate 133,674,132 downwards.
AGAATAAGTTGTCTGGGATTTAAATTTATAGAGAGGAATTGATCTTTCTTATCAAGTAATATAGGGTTGCTGAGTTGTAATAACTATAATCATAAAACACAGCCAGCTCTTGCTTTAGCTGAACTTGTCATCACTTGTACCCTTAAATTAATCAAGCTCCTACTTATAAAAATAAGGGTTGTTTGGCTTGCGACAAATTAATATAACCCATTTTATTACTCTCCGTACAAATTGCGTAGCAAATACTACATTCTAAATATACCAAACGCATTTCATTGATCCAGATAAAATATCCATAAATCATTTCCATCAAAACGGAAACTATTTATTAAATAAAATATTTTATTTAATAAATAGTTTTATTATATTAAAATAATTTATTTATTATAAATCACTTTAATACCCACCAAAATACATTACTCGAATTATCTTTGCCTTCCAAAATTATTTATACAATAAATATATATTTTCTAACATATATATACCACATCGCATATCACACACATGCACATTTTACACTGCAACAAATAATGTATGCCACATCATATAATTCGTTAAAATAAAATATTATTTTATTAAATCCCCTTTTTATTTATTAGAAAAAAATGCGTTCGCTACAGTTAATGTCAGTCCTTGTCCTCATGGATTAAATTTGGGGTTAAATACACTTCCGTTACATCAAGTATCACCATATTCATAATTTGGTCCCCAAAAAATCTAAGCTTACATTTTACTACATAAAGTGCCTAATAGCATACAATGTAGTCTCCAATTTCAGAATTCGGATAAAATTGACCAGAATATCTAAATTTTCGGCCAAACAAGTATTGTATATGGTTTAACTGGATGAAATACGATTTGATTTATACATTTTGACTTAAACTAATCTAATATTCTCTATTGGAAGGATCCAAAACTTTGAAATTCACAATTCTTCTAGTGGAATCGCCAGCTAGATCACTTGGAGGTAAAATTACTCCTAAATTTTTACTACACATTGAACCCCTTTACTGAATCTTCATCAGCATTTGAATTCTTCATTTCATCAACTACACCAAAATTTAAATCAAAGCATTGTTCTTTCTTCGAAATATCTATATTCCCCCTTGCCAGCTTCGATTCCCCGTCATCATCTTTGCTTACATACACATTCAAATCAATAAGCCCAACCCTCCTCAAACTTCCCATATTAGGTACCTCCAAATTCTCAGAATCATCAAAAGGAACATTCAAATCTAACCCATTATTCACATTACTCCCACAATCCAAATTCAAATCAACCCCAATACCTTCACAATTTTCTGCATTTACACCCATAAAATCCTCTTATAGGTCTGTATAGCACTAGTACCCAAACTACTAGCTTAAACCAAATTAGCAGAATCATTACCTGAATCACCGATAATCGTCGACTTCCGCCGCTTTTCGACCAATCTTATCAGTGAGCTCAGCAACAGAAATAGCTGCAGCAGATTGCTCCTCCAAAGTTGAAGCTAGTTGAGAGAATTCCAGTTCCTCCGAATCTCCAATCTTCATACATAATCTCGAATAACCGAATTCTTGAATTGTATGATTTCACTATTCCCTTATAAATCCCAAACCCTAGAAACTTTTTCCTCACTCTTCTCCCCACAAACTCCATTTTAGCCTTACATTATCTCTCTAAAAACCCAATAGAAATAGAGAAAACAAATTGTCCATCTAAATCTCCATTCTCTCACTGGAAATGCATGCCCTTCCGAACTTTCTATCACCAGAATGGTGAAGACGATGATTTTGTAACGGACGAAGAGGAAACCTTTACCCCTGTTATTTTGTATATTTTCAAAATTATTATTTGGTTTTAAATTCTTTTATTGTAATTTCCAAGTTTATTTTAACTTTTCTTTTTACTTTTTATAATTTATTTTATATTTTTAAAATTTATTATTTTTTAAAAACTTTTTGTTGTATTTAGGCCTTAATGGTTTATACGTATGCAGTATTATTTACCTTTTTTAAAAAATTAAGTTAAACTGTATATTTATACAATCAATTGGTATTAAAAATGTATTAATTAAATAAAATATACATATTAATTCATAAAAATGAGAATATTAAAATGTATAATTAATGTGTGTATCAATTAATAAAGTGTTTGTAATTGTTTTAACTTTTTCTACGATCAAATTCTAGGCTTGCTCTGGTTAAGAAGCCTGACAATGTCAGATGCTTTTCATCATGGCATATGTTAATTGGACATTATTGACTTGCAGCACATACAAATAACTCTAGGTAAGTTAAATATTGATTAATTATTCAAGGTCTTTCAATTATTTCAGGTTCAATACCGGATGAGATTGGAAACCTGAATCTCGAGGTGTTGAGTCTGCAGAGGAACAGCCACACTGGCCTCATTCCATTCCAAATCTTCAATATGTCAGCATTGAAGAGAATTGACTTGACCGAGAATCACTTTTCAGGGAAACTCCCATCAAGCACTGGACTTTGGCTTCCCAATCTTGAAGAGCTTTACCTAGGCGCCAACAAACTCAGCGGAACAATTCTTAGCTCTCTTTCAAATGCTTCTAAGCTTGTGATTCTAGACTTGAGCACCAACTCATTTAGTGGTTCTATACCCAGTGCAATTGGAAATTTGAGACTCCTGCGGCGGCTCTTACTAGGAGAAAATAATCTGACAAGGGAATCTTCTAGTCCAGAATTGACATTCTTTTCTTCTTTGACAAACTGCAGATATTTGGACATGATATCGTTATCTCTAAATCAGTTGAATGGTGTCCTCCCAACATCGGTTGGAAATCTCTCAACTTCTCTTTATCAGTTTGAAGCATTTGGATGCAAACTTAAGGGTGAGATTCCCTTTGGAATTGGAAATTTGACCAGCTTGGAATCCATAAGTTGGGATAACAATGATTTGACAGGACCCATTCCACCAACTATCGGAGGATTAAAAAATTTGGAACGTTTGTATCTTGAACACAATAAACTTCAAGGATTGATTCCCAATGACATTTGTCAGTTAAAAAACATGGGAGACTTATATTTAAGTGATAACAAGCTCTATGGATCTATACCACAATGCTTGGGAGACCTTAAATCTTTGAGAAGGCTATACTTGGACTCCAACAAATTGGCTTCCACCATACCATCGAGCTTGTGGAGCCTTAAAGATCTTTTGGGTCTAAACCTGTCCTCAAATTTGCTGAGTGGCTATGTGCCAATGGAAATTCAAAATTTAAAGGTCATAACAGAAATCGGCTTATCATGGAATCAGTTATCAGGTTTTATTCCAAGCACCATTGGAGGAGCACAAATGTTAAGTTATATTTCCTTGGCACATAATAAACTGCAGGGATCCATTCCTCAAACATTAGGCAACTTGATAAGCTTGGAATTCTTGGATCTATCCAACAACAATTTGTCTGGAGTCATTCCCAAGTCCTTGGAGGCACTCAGATACCTCCAATTTTTTAACGTGTCTTTCAATAGGCTGCAAGGAGAAATTCCTACTGGAGGAATATTTGCAAACTTCACAGCTGGATCGTTTATGCAAAATGATGCGCTGTGTGGTGCTCCTCGTCTGCAAGTCCAGCCATGCAAAACCAAAACTCTCCAAGAATCACAGTCAAAATTTGTGTCTCTACTTAAATATATTTTGCCATCAATAACAGTAGCAATCCTTGCATTGACACTGGTAATTGTGTTGAGAATACGGAGAAGAAGGAAAATCAGATTAATATCCCAAGTTAATTCGTTATCTCGTTCTTGGAGAAGGATTTCGCACCATGAACTTTTACAAGCAACTGATGGATTTTGCGAAAGTAACCTGATAGGTAAAGGGGGTATGGGCTCAGTTTATAAAGGAATACTTCCAAATGGGATGATTATTGCAGTGAAGGTTTTCAATCCACAATGTGGAAGAGCATTCAAGAGTTTTGATGTTGAATGTGAATTGCTGTGTGGTATTCGTCATCGGAATCTTACAAAAATTATCAGCAGTTGCACAAATTTGACTTTCAAAGCCTTGATATTAGAATACATGCCTAACGGGAGCCTCGAGAATTTGCTGTACTCGCACAACAATTGTTTAGATATTCTGCAGCGGTTAAACATAATGATAGACATGGCATCAGCCTTAGAATATCTACATCATGGTCTTACGACGCCGATCGTCCACTGTGATCTTAAGCCAAGCAATGTCCTGCTTGATGAAGATATGGTTGCCCATGTTTGCGATTTTGGTATAGCAAAACTGTTGGGTGAAGAAGAGATTATGACACATACTAAGACCCTGGGCACAATTGGATACATGGCCCCAGGTAATACACTTTTGTTCACAGCTTATATTCTATTTGAGAAATTAAACTAGTTTCATATAACTATAAGTTTTGATTAACTGAATTTGAAATCAATGTTCATGTCTTGCACAGAATATGGAATGGAAGGAATTATATCTGCAGAAGGTGATGTCTATAGTTATGGAGTTATGATGATGGAAACATTCACAAGGAAGAGGCCAACAGATGAAATGTTTTTCGGTGAAATAAACTTGAGAAGTTGGGTGAATGAAGCCTTACATGGTTCATTAATTCAAGTCGTAGATACCAATTTGATAGAAAAGGACGACGAGCATTCATCTGTGAAGCTGCAATGTGTGTCATCTATCTTGGAATTGGCCATGAATTGTTCAACAAATTCACCTGGGGAAAGGATCAAGATATCAAACGCTGCAGTTAAACTCAACAAAATTAAAAGCACGTTTATAGGAAATATAGAGATGGTTAAAAAATAGCAGGTAAAGTTTAGCAATCTCAAGTATACTATTTTTTTTTCTATAATTGTTGGACTCTGGTTGGTTGAAACTATTTGCTATGAAGCAAGTAAATGCTTGAGGACGGCATGGATCATGATTAAGTCTATATGTATGTGCCATCTAGTGTATATAAAAATTCTGCTTGTTCAAGAAAAGTTTTATCTTGATCAAGAACTCCACTTGTGCTCGTGGAAAACTTCCAATTTTATGAGGATTATGAAGAACTATAGTATTAACTTCCACTCTGATAAAACTATAGTAAAACATTTTGGTGGACAACTTTTTGTGTATAGTTTGTGCACATAAAATTATTCATCATTTACATTATTAGTGTCTAGTACTTGATAGCTCAACAGCTTTTGATCATTTCTTACTTAAAGCGTGTGCTAGTAAATTTATATGTTTTTCAGGAGAATCAAAAATAAAAATACTACTACTACTATTACTATTTCCATAAATTGATTCATAATGTTGATAAGAATGACCTATATTTCTCTTCAAGTTCCTTATATTTAATAACTCATCAGAACTTAAAACAAGATCAATAATTGATTCACAAATGACACCAACGCAGATTGTTTAATGTAAAGGTCTAAACCTAAACATACAAAAAAGTGGAGGGTATCTCTCCCTAATAGTTATTGTGAGCCCAAGTATAAATTAGGATTCACGTGTGACCTAAAAAAATTGAATGACAAACAAAAAAGTTAAAAATAAATGTGCAAGACCCGAAAGAAGCCTCCACGTGTCCCGAGACAGAAGACTCGTGGAGGTGATTCATTTTGAGAATTGATTGAAGGATTGGATTGGTGACTAGAAGGACATGATGATTTGGACATTATTCTAGTGACTTAGGGTATTTTTGGAATTTCTCTGAGGTCATGTGCTTGGCACGTGACCACTTTTCATGAAACTCTATAAATACTCCTTCCATTCTATAAAGGATAGACTTTTGGAAGATTGGAAGACTTGAAGACTCTCTCTCAACCCCAGACACTCAAGAAGACTCTTTGGATCATTGGTGCCCTAACAAGGTTCTCGGATCCTATGAGTTTTGCCACGGATCATTGGAGTAATCGTTCAACTGTTCTTCTCCTTTATTCGATTCTTCAATTAATTTTGTACTCTTCATGGATTTCTCTCATCCTCAGCCAACACAAAACCCTAACCATAGCAAGGTACGATTTTCTTGCCCACATTTCTTTGGCGACCTTGTTGGGGAGGTGTAGAATTCATGAAGAGTATGCCCACAACTCGAAGTGGGAGAACTACATGAAGAGTTTCACCGACAACAACAGAAGGCTAACGAAGACTTCATCGGTGAATGCTACTAGAGCTAAAGAGTTCTTACTGACAAAAGTTATTGAAAACGAGAACTTTTAAAATAAGAAACCAAAAGTGCACTGATTAAAGCAACCAAACAATTTTTTTTAAAGAAAGTATTCCAATAAGTTTTCTTTACTTTCGATTTCTCAATGTAAAAAACTGGGGGCATAAAGACTCCATAATTCTAACTTTTCAAATAAAGGGAAGTACATTATACGATTCCTTACATATTTTCATTCGTACAAATGTACACATATGTTAATATATAAATACACATATGATTAACAATTTGGTTCTGTTATAGGACAATATCCATGAAAAATATATATTCTCGACAGAGCATCTGTAACGCATGTAAATTCGGGTCCATTGATCCTCGAACCTAGTACGTCACGGTACTACCTTCATCTCAATACATACAACCTTTATTCATAATTTTAATGAACACAACCTTTCTTTGATACCAATTAATACATTAGTTCTTCTATTCCAGAATCTGTAACCTTAACAATCGGTTATTACATCTGTAGATCTTACATGATCTAATCTATACATCCCGAACTATAAACAATATGTTTTATATTTATATATTAATTGCGGGTATTCATTAGCTCACAATCCAAATTTAAATATTCTTCTGAGCAAGGTTCTTCAGCTACACATCTACAATGTATAATATTAACGTTCTTCTAACACAGCTAGAGACTACACAAATAAGAGTTCTAGCTTTTAGCATTTTCGAGTATAATCACTTTAAAGATATTACACCAATGTGTTAGTTTATTACTATAGCACAAAACATCTTCAATCATTAATTCTTCTTGTGATCCTTTGTCTATCTTGAATCCTTCGACGCTATGGTCATCTGCTATTATCGACTTTTATCTGCAAAAATTTTTGCAAGATTGAGCACGACAGCTCAGCAAGTCCAATAGTCTACACATTAATTTCATGATTCACATAACATATATATTACACATGTAACGACCCCAAAATCGGAACCATTTTCCTTCCCGATCTTCTGCGTTAAATACTATATTGTTTCACATTTACATCATAATTTAATGAAATAACACAGCCGAAAATGCGAATAATTAAAACTTTTCTTTCATGCTTTTCATTCGTTCCTGAATCGCAACCTTACAATTCTTCTTTTATACTAGAATCATATTTATTCTCATTTCGAATAAACATTCTTTATCCATTCAACATTTTAAACTATACATAACTGTCAATTACATTTAACAAAACTATCAATCATAGATTTATACCATTTCTAATTCAAAGAAATGTATTCATTTTGCACATCGTTCGATCTTCATCATCCGCATGTAAATAATATTGCATAACGTCATTAACTCCGCATACACACACCGCAAGCGGTAGGTAGTGTACGGCTTGCCAATCTTGGTAAGACCAAAAATGGGTTAAGACTAAAAAGCAATAAGGGTTTTGGCGAAAATTTGAAAAAAAGTGAGGCCGTGGCGGTTAAATGGTTTACTAACCAAGGGTTTTTCCTTTTTTTTTTTTTTTTTTGCAAAATCTTGATACACCAAAAATAGTAATAAAAATAAATATTAATAATAATTTTAATTACTTAAATTAACTATATATCTCAATCAATTAAAATTTTAATAGTATTATAATTTTAGATATTATTCTAAAGGCATGATTTGGGATAATGATTGATTTACTTTCCAAATAAGTAGGGGAATGTATAATTAAGGGATAATGATTGATTTACTTTCCAAATGTACTTTCAATAAGTAGGGGATTGCATAATTAAGGGATAAAATTATCTATATTATTGTGTATAGATTTTGGACTTGCAATCTAAAAATTAGTGGTTGATTCGGATTATATATTGCTAATAATTCAAAGTATATAATCAAATTTGATTCTTTAAAATTAATATAATTTATTTAACTTTTAAAAATAATAAATCATAATTAATACTAATATATAGATAATTTTAAATTTTTATAATTATATTATCTAACTTAAACTAATAATTGTTAGTTTAATAGTTTTATACTTTGAAATTATTAACTACATATCTCAATCAATTAAAATTTTAATAGTATTATAAATTAGTATTATTAATTAATTACCTACATTAACTACATATCTTAATTATAATTTTCAAATATAGTTAAAATTTATTGAAGATTGCATTAAAAATAAATAGTTGTTGTAGCTTAGTTGGTTTGAACTCTTATTTATTTACTTACAAGTCTTGTGTTCAAGCCCTACAAGTAGCAAAATTTTATTTAAAAAAAAAAAAAAAAAACGGGCACTGGTAAAGTAGGGCCAAAATGGTAAGCCAAAAAGCATGAAGTTTTCATGGGCTAAAAAGTTAAACCCAAAGCCCAATTTTTACACGCCCGGCCCGGCCCGTCCAACTGAACTGGGCCAATTTTGCCAGGTCTAAACCTGCAAAAAGTTTGTGTTTGCAAGATTGAGCTCGAAAGTCCAGCAAATTTAACAGTCTATCATGCTTCACATAGAACACAACTCTATATTTACCACATGCAACATACTTTCTTTGCTATGCATATTCTACATGCATCAATAATTCCGTGCAATGCATATATTCTTGCATTATACATTTCCAATTATCGTGTTACATCATACAACATGTGTTATCACATATCACATATAAATTGAGTTCCATACCCAATTAACTTAGTCATATTTTGACTTTAACAATTCATAGAGCATGATATGTAATTTAGCACATAACCACATTCGATCCACAAACATAACAGAACTGAAAAACTAGCCTTGATTGAGGATTACTGTTATAGTTTACTTTAACTTCTCCTTACGAATCCTACACAATCGTGTTCACATACACGCATATTAGATAACCAATTATGTCACATGACGTCCTGTCCATATTAAATAATCATATAAGTCATGATCATTAGTTACCATAACCTATAATCTTTTATTCTTGTCTTATAACCATTCTCGGTTTCTTTAGAAACTTTGTTCGTTTCAACTTTTTATGCATAATAAGATTCTCACATGACTTTAGTCACTTATATCCTATTTTAAGAATATTCCTCTCTTTTATAGTAAACTCGGAACTATATGGTTTATGAATAGTTTTTATTGCACAAACATGGCTCACTACATCATTTATTTAATTTCGGTAATTTTCATACCTTTTTAATAGATCATGTGTCAAATCATGTTATCGACACGTACGCGAATGCTTCGCTTTATTTGTAGCTTAGCTTCACATTTATTCCCGTGAATAACTAACATTTTCGCTTCTCTTGTACTTTAAATTCATACATATAACATTATGTAATTTTGTGTTCAAAATCTCCATTTCGAACTCCGGACACCTTTGTTTTAACACTTTTATGTCCAATATAATTTTAAACGGTTTCGTGCATTTCATTTAGCTTTATACCCGTTTTGAATATTATTCTCGGCTTACATTTGCGTAAACATGTAAACTTATGTTTACATTACATGTTTATTGTTTTCCTTACACTCAAGATGAGTTTTCATGGTATAAAGTTGTTATATTACATTTTTACTTCCATTCTGGTGTCTTGCTACATGCCCAAATCATTAAAGCCAACCAAGAATCGCATCGCGGAATCAACTGGCCAAATAGCACAACGGTGCTAGCAGCTGGGGCTCGCGTGGCCCTGCGTGGCTTAGCCGGGCTCGACGTTGCCTGGATAGCCTCCTCGCTTTGACACTCGTTTCGTGATGTTATATCTTTTAAACCACTCGTTCATATACTTTGAATTTTGGATATGTTTTAGATAATATATCCATCTAATTATAAAAATTATAATCCAAGCATTACAACCAACCTAGACCGTCAAAACCACGAGCCAAATTTAGTTGGGTGAATCGCCCATCCAAATGTTGTACACAAGACGTCTTTTCTTGGTGCATGCGTGTGCTCATCAATTTGGGATTCTTTCCCCCCATAACGAAATGCCTAGTTTGCGCATTTTTAACTTTTCGTTTGTAGTTCGGATTGTAACCAATTTTTTGATATATTGAAGACACCCTAGTAGACTATATTTAGAAAATATAAACCACCCATTTCAGAAACTTTAAACAGCCCAAACAAAGCTCCAAAAATGCTCTGTCATAACAGTTTTTTAATTGTTTTCCAGCTTGACCCTGTTGTACTAAAACAGTCATAACTTTTTCGTTTCAAAACATTTTTGAGCGATTCTTGAGCCCACGCGAAGCTAACTTCCGGGACTACAACTGTTATTCTTTGACCACTTTCAAATTCTAAACACAGAATTCTAAAGAATTCGTGCAAGAGGACTGCTCCTAATTTGTTAGACAGATTTAACACCACAACTTTGAACGGTCATAACTCGTTGCTCCGAAGTCGAAATTAGTTCATTCTGGAGTCTATGAAAAGCTTATTTAATGTACTATAATACCCCAAAAGCCCAGAATTTTCTGGAAAATGTAGCTAGCCCCGAATTTGTCCTTAGGGTCAGCAGCCCACAATTTTTTTTGGTTTCTAATATGTTTTACTAAAATCTTCACTATAAATTCGTTTTAGCTCCTTTTTGATTCATTCCAATTGGATTATTTCCATAACTCATAGGAGCACAACCCACCATTACATAACTAAAATTTTCAGTGCTATACCCTCATAAGGTTTGGCTCAAGAACAGCCCCCAAAAATAGTTTTAATTAGTTCGTTTTACATGTTTTACTAGGAAATCTGCCATGATTTCATTACAACGAATTTTTCTCTCGTTCGAATTGGGTTGTGTTCATAACTCATAAGAATACCACACATCATCCCGGAACTTAATCTTCCAGTTTCAGAGCACAACACAAATTGGTCCAAAACAGTCAACTAATTGTCCAATAGAAACCAAACTTTCACATGTTATAAAGGGTATATCATAGCATTTTTTTTTTTAAAACACAAGCCATCTGTTTCGGACATTTTAGATCAGTCTAACAGAGCCACCAAATTGCTCTGTTAAGAATTTCTAGATTGAGCATGAAAATGTTATTCATTTCAAAACAGTTTTCCAATTACTTTAGGCCTACAAAAATCATTTAATTCACCTAATATAACATGTATAAAGAGTTCTTAACCTCAACCCTCACTTAATTTCATGACTTAAGCTTAACAGTCCTTAAGAGACCTTTAACAAACATCTTATGTGCAACCATTTTCGGGACGGAATTCACAGAGGTTTAGGTTTGTCTAAACCCATATTTTCTTCCCTTATTGCTCTTCATAAAACACACTTAATCTCCTTTTAATTTATAGTCCAAACAACAGTTCAATCATAGCTATAAATAACATCTATAACACTTGTTACCCAACTTTCTACCAAAATAGTTATGAATAAATAGCTTACCTTATATTTATAACCTTTAAATTTGATGAAGTTCAATTTTCTTGATACCCAATTCCTGCAATCTCCCCATTGTTGTTGTTCGAAATCATCACTCAACTCAGTTAATACTTCACCCCTTAGCTGAACTCAAGGGAGCTTTGGTAGCTTCTATGTAGAACAGTTAGAAAGAAGAAATTGAATGGAATGGAAACGGAGAAGAATGAATAGAATACTGAGTGTTTTTGGATATATTCTCCTTGGGCTCTCTCTCCCCCCCATAAACAGATAAAAAATGCTTAGTGGAGGTTTGCTAGTCTAATGGGGAGAAGGGTCAAAAATGCCCCGGACTTTTATCACCGAATACCTTATACTTTTTTTTCGTCTAACAATACCCTTAACGTTATATTTTTTGGGTCGATCATGCCCCTGCCGTTAATAAATCTGCCAACTAGACTAACAGATGTTAATATGACTGACACATGACAATATTTACTGACATGTACAAAAATTCATAAAGACAAATAATTAAAAATCCATTTTTTATTAATTAATTATTTAGTTTATTTTTCTTTAAAACAAAATAAATAATTAATAAACTAAATAAATATTTATATTTAATAAACAAAATAAATATTTATATTTATTAACAACAAATAACACAAAAATTCATTAACAACAAATAGGTTACAAAAATTCTTCCAATTGAATTAATTAATACAAATAACCCTAAAATAATTAATACAAAAATTACAGTCAACTTCCTCTTGATAAATTCCTAGTCTGCAAAATCCTAACACCACCGACCATTCCGCCACCGTCAACCCACCACAACACCAACCACCAACCCCTACTCCGCCACCGTCGACCCGTTCGTACCACTCGGCCTCAAACACACAAACGGTCCGAACATGGAAAGTCACCCTCTGAGACATAAGCTTCTACCCTGGTCAGAATTATTTATGAAGACAAATTACAGCTTCTTGTACAATGGTCTCTGTCGAGTACTGGTAATCAAAGGGGAGGAAAAAAAGAAACTTAAGAGAGCTGCATTCTTAAGTTTAACAGAGTCATGTGACTAAGCATGATGAGTAGATGCAAACATAAGATGGAATTTTGTAATTTATGTCATCGCCTCTTGCTGAAATTGTGACCAACCTTGCTCTGCATCTGGACGCAATACCTTAACTGTTACTGGTGTATGATCAAGATAACACTTAAATACAGGGCCATAACCCCCTTCCCCAATCTGCCGAGATTCAGCAAAAAACTCTGTTGCCACTTCAATCTCATCTATTGTGTATCTCCTGTAACGAAAATCATTTTGGGGTAAATTACCTACATCCAGATCGAAAAACACACTGAGAAAAAAGGTACACCAGAAATCAAAAAAATCAATTACTAACAGATCTGGAATATCTAGTCCGCCGACGCCACCCTCATCATCTCCTCCGCCGGTAACCTCACCAGTATCACCGCCAGCAGCTCCGGCTTAATCACCTGCCACCCACCGGTAACCTCAGATCTGGAATATCCTAACAGATCTGGAATATCTAGTCACTCAGATCTGGAATATCCTCACCTGCTACGGGTTGTGGTGGTGAACGATTTGGAGATGATCATGGCAACACTAACAGATCTAGTCACTCAACTTCTTCGAGATCTAGAAAAGCTTCAGTTGAAAACATAGCACCAGTTCATCTCGTTTATTAATTGAAAAGCTTCAATAGAAAAGCAACTAAAAGAGGAAGAAGACGATGGCAGTGAAGAGAGAGAGAGAGGATTCTATGTGTATATATGATTATTTACTAAATATACTAAATATACATATATGTAAATTTACTAAATATACTAAATATAAATATACTAAATTTTTTAATTTGATTTTTTTTAGTATTTTAGTCTTTCATGTGGCAGCCACATCATCAAATATGTCCAACTGTCAACTCCGTTTTAGTTAAGCAAATTGTTAATTGAAAGCATCGAATAATAAAAAATTATAACGTTAAGGATATTTTTGAATAAAAAAAAAGTATAGGGTGCTCGATAGACATTGAAAAAAATATCAAAGGCATTTTTGAATCTTATCCCTAGTCTAATGTTAAGCCACCTCCTGCTTAACTTCTTATGACTCAACATTCCTCTCCTTGATTCTCAACATGTATTGATTAATTATTTAAGGACTCAGCCTTTAGCCTTCTTTCCCAATACATATATATATTACATTCCATATAATAAATATACTATATCCCATAATCCCTTTTCTTGATAATGGAAGCTATTTATTAAATAAAAAAATATTTTATTTAATAAATTAATTAAAATAATTTATTTTCATAAACTATTTTAATATACACAAAATTTACATCAATTGTATTATAATTAAGCTTTTCGAGAATTATTTACGCAATAAATATATTTTAATATATTTATCACGCCACATTCACACGTACATTATACCGCAATTATCACATAAAAATGATATAATATAAATCAAATACAACAATAATTTGATTTCTTTTCCCCACAATAAATTGTTTATAACAATTTACTAAATATAATAACTATAAATTATTATATTTACCTTATCACATACATCCTCATATTATATACTGCACATAATCACACATACAATGCAATATAATAACTATTAAAATAAAAATTTACTTTACTAAATCTTTATTTTAATATTATCTAAAAACTCAAAACGTCACAACACATATCCATGCATCAAAAATATTAGTCAATGCATCTACACATGCTTCATGCATATCATGATATGTATTTCTATATGCATCATCCTTGTCATACAACATATTATAACTTCATGTTGTATAGATAACACATACTTCACAACTTCCATACTTTGCATTTAGTCACATAATATTCATATAGCCAACTAGTTCACGTCAAACAACATATTTCATTAACTACCATAAACATATGGTTTAATACACAATATTATCACATAAGAGAACTTACTGAAGAACTTGCCTTGAAGTATTCCTTGCGCAGTTAGGAGAATTCGTCCTTCGAATGTCCTACACGATTAATAAGTGTACGTACGAACCATAATTAGTCACATAATGACGCTTAATAGTCACTTATGTTAACTCTACTTTATATTTTATCATCCTCCCTTTTTAAATCCTAATACACAATGCTTTAATAATGTGTTTAAGACTTACTAGGACACTTTATTATCCATTTGTTTTATTTATGTTAAACTTCTTTCGAATGATAACCTACATCCTCCATGAGAATTTAATTGATTAGGTTTATCGCCACCTCGTAATTAAATCTGATAATCATTCTTAAACTCTCATTTAATATTATTAATCATTTAATAATATTTAATTCATTTACTAAAATTATTAATCATTTAATAATATCTTATACTTTTATAAATATTATTAATTATTTAATAATATTTTAATCACTTACTAATATTATTAATTAGTCATTTAATAATATTTTAATCACTTACTAATATTATTTATCATTTACTAATTTTTTAATTTTTTTAACTCATTTATAAATAATTTAATTTAATTGTTTATCTCTTACTATTTAATTTATTTAACACACATATCATGCCATTCTTATATCATTTTATTAAAAATGACCAAATTACCCTCATAAGATCTTAATACAACATATTAATGATCATTAGTCAATAAAATCACATTAACAAATTTTATGACTTAATTTCCTTATTTATTCTTAATTCATTCATAGGCATTAAAAATACCTAACCAACTTATTATTCTCCCATCTTCTGGAAAACTTCAATATATAATATTTTAGTCACAAAATAATTTTCTTGAAATTTTCCAAATTAAGTTCCTATTTTTAAATAGGTCATTTCTGTTCATAACTAACACATTTATTAAAAATTATCTTTTTGACTTATACCAACGCATACATCCCCTCGCATCATTGTATAACATTCAAATAAAATTATGTGATTAAACTTTTGATAGAATCATATGTCACTTGTCGACATACTCTATTCGATGAAAACTATCTCGACGATTCCCAATTCGTCGTTAATTAATAGTTTTTAATCCGTTGGAAGCCTAATTCCCCCATTAAGCCTCCTTAATCATTTTTTTTCTTTTTTGACCACACAAATATACATATATTCCGTAATCAAAAAATATTTTTTTTTTTGGAATTTTTCCCTTTTATTAAATATTTTTCAAAAGCCAATTTTAGTTCGTAACTTGGCAAAATTAGCTATATCATTCTCAACTCTAAAAATTCCTAAATTTTGACAAAATCTTACACATTAACTTGAAATTTCAGTTTAAATTTCGTGGTCATTAGAGTTATAGAACTCTAGTTATAGCCGTTTCCATTGGAAAACCCCTAAAATTGAAATAGTCATAACTCAATCGATTTAAGTCGGAATATATAAGCCCAACTTTGGACAAGAGCTTTTTTATATAACATATATTTTCATGTCCCAAAAGGATTGAATTTATTTCAATAATTAAATGGCCTAAAATGTCCCTTGAAATTTTTGGACAGATTATTTTTCGGTATTTCCCGATTTTGCCTACTTTGCTAAAAACTGTTCGTATGGAAATCTACAAGGAAATTTTCAGTGATTCCGCTTGGAGATGTTAGGTGACTCATAGATCTAACTCCAAAAATTGACCACACTCAAATATTCGAAATAGAATGAGAGATATGATTGCTCGAATTTCATGTTCTGTTTTCTCAAAAATCAGTTTTTCTCACTTGTATGTTTTCGAAGGAAACTTCCATGATTTCTTGGTTAATCAAACATTAGCTAACAGAAATCATTATAATACATCTTAATACTTCTTATATAGATAGATATACCATGATCCATCATTAATTTGATCAAACTCTCACCATAAACAAGCAAAACATAATCTAAACTAAGAAAATTTCAAAGCTAGGGTTAAGAAAACTTTTGAACCTTTGCTAGGAATGGAAGGATGATGGCTATTCCTTCCTGGATGATCTTGAAGAAATCCACTAGCTCTTCCTCCTCTTCCTTTGCCTTTCTTAAAACCATGGCATCTCCCTCTCATTCTCATTTTCAAGCTCTCAAGCCTTCTCTAGCTAGGGTTTTAGGTGAGAGTGAGGAGAAAACTCATTTCTCTTCTTCAGCTTCTTTCTTTTTCCTCTATCCTCTTCTTCCTCTCTTCCATGACTGCCCTCCCCTTCTTTTTCTCCTCTTATGGCCGGGTGTGTTGCGTGGGAGAAAATGAGAGAATGTTTTATTTTATTTCTCTTTTCTTTAGATTAATTAGCATTTAAGAGGTAAGGTTAGATTAGTTAGGAAATAATTTCCCCAAACTTATTCACTTAGGCGTTTTATCAAGCACTTAGTATGAGTATGAAAAATGTGTGCCAATACTACCCTCCAAATTTATTGTTCACCCAAATAGATAATAGTACCCAAATATGAATGCTTACCCAAGGTATGATTCTTTGGTGCTGTCAAGTAGGGATGCTTTCTGAGTGATGCACAACCTTTTCCAAGTCCCTTGTGCTTGAGAGCTTAACAGTGGTGCGGAAACCCTAACTTTTGTGAAGAGATGCTCAAATTGGTGTGCATTGTTGAAATCGGAAGTGGGTTATGTATAGGAAGGGTTATTGAGGGTCAAAATTGATGGGGAATGGTAGTTGAGGAGAGAAATCGTGAGTAGGGGTCAGTTATTTGTGATTGGAATGGGAGAGGCTCGACTAAAATGGGGGTTTTAAAAAATTGCTTTTCGTGGGACCCATCGGGGTGGGTAAAATTTGAACTGCAAATGCCGCCGGCACAGGCATAGACAGAGACCACCCTCGCCGGGGCGGGTGTTTGTAAGCTTAAATTGTCCGCCGGGAGGGCTATATTTTTCTACCATAAAATTTTTCTTCGTTTCTGATGTACTTGACACGTGCATTAGTCTCAGCCTCATTACCTGAAATCATACATAGACCAAAATCAAAGCAATTATTATGGAGAATGAACAAGAAAGCTTTGATTAATGTTAATCTACAATTAACTAACTATCTAATAAACAATCGTATAAATTGCAAAAATAGACAACTAAATATTGACACTGATAATTAATCTACTGAATTGCACAATTACAAACTAAATACTGAAATAATGTAAAAATTGGGTTGCCTCCCAGTAAGCGCTTGATTTAGAGTCTTTCAGCCTGAATACTTCCTATTTTATGGCGAATCGTCAAGAGTAATTGAGGTTGCCTGGTGATCAAGGTCACCACCCCAATAATGCTTCAAGCGTTGTCCGTTTACTTTGAAGGTTTTCGTCGGATTTTGGCTAAATAATTCAACGGCGCCATGTGGAAAGACTATTTTGATTGTGAATGGTCCCGACCATTTGGATTTGAGTTTTCCGGGGAACAGTCTCAAACGAGAGTTGAATAATAACACTCCTTGTCCCAGTTCTAACTTCATGTTCATAATTTTCTGGTCGTGCCACTTCTTGACCTTTTCTTTATATAATTTTGAATTCTCGTATGCTTGCTGGCGGAATTCATCTAACTCGTTAAGTTGTAGAAGTCTTTTCTCCCCTGCTGCTGTGAAATCAAAATTTAGCTTATGTATGGCCCGATATGCTTTATGTTCAAGTTCGACTGGGAGGTGACATGTTTTTTCGTAGACGAACTGATACGGAGACATACCGATCGGTGTCTTGTATGTTGTGCGATATGCCCATAGAGTGTCATCCAATTTTAGAGACCAATCGTTTCTGTTCGGGTTCACTATTTTCTCAAAAATTCTCTTCACTTCTCTATTCGATACTTTTGACTGGCCACTAGTTTGGGGATGATAAACAGTAGCAATTCTATGGTTGGCCCCGTATATATTTAGCCAAGAGAGCTGTGAAATATTTATTGCAGAAGTGACTTCCCTCATCACTAATAATTGCTCGTGGGGTGCCAAATCTTGTGAAGATGTTCTTTTGTAGAAATTTCAAGACTACTTTGGCATCATTTTTCGGGAGTGCTACAACTTCAACCCACTTAGACACATAGTCTACTGCCAACAAGATATACAAATTGTTGTATGAAGGCGAAAAAGGTCCCATGAAATCAATCCCCCACACATCAAAAACTTCCACTTCCAGAATCATATTGAGTGGCATCTCATTCCGTTTAGATATGGTGCCCACCCTTTGACATCCATCACAATTTTTCACAAACTGATGTGCGTCTTTGAACAAGGTGGGCCAATAAAATCCCGCTTGAAGTACTTTGGAGGCCGTTTTTTCACTTCCATAGTGTCCCCCATATAAGGATGTGTGGCATGCGTGCAAGATACTATCCACTTCTCTCTGTGGCATACACCGTCAAATCATTTTATCCGCACACTATCTAAACAAAAACGGTTCATCCCACATATATACCATTTTACATCATGTAGGAATTTTTTTTCTTGTGCTGACGTGTCAAGTCTGGAGGAAGGATATTGCTCACCAAATAGTAAGCAAAATCTACATACCATGGAAATTTGAAACTAGCCCCAAACAACTGTTCACTCGAAAATGATTCATTGATCAAAACTTTATCTGCCTTGTCTTTTTTTGGATTCTCCAATCTCGAAAGATGTTCAGCCACCTAATTTTCTATCCCCTTCCTATCTTTGATTCTATGTAAAACTCTTGAAGGAGTAGAACCAGAGAATCAGTTTAGGCTTTGTGTCTTTCTTGGAAATTAAATACTTTATAGTCGAATGGTCGGTATACACTGCAACCTTTATTCTAATCAAATACGAGCGAAATTTATCAAATACATACACGACCACAAGTAATTCCTTCTTGGTGGTTGTGTAATTCAACTGAGTTTTATTTGCGTAGTAGATTACGTGAAAATTTTAATCTCGGCGTTGTCCCAAAACATCCTCTACCTCATAATCACTAGCATCACACATCAGTTCAAATGGCATGGTCCTGTACAGTGCTACGATTACATGTGTTGTCGTTAATTTCTTCTTTAGCTGCTCAAACGCCGATAAACACTCTTCATTAAATCTAAAAAATTACATCTTTCTCTAATAAACTGCATAATGGCTTTGCGATCTTGGAGAAGTCCTTTATGAACCAGCGGTAGAATCCAGCATGACCGAGGAAACTGCAAATCCCCTTTATTGATGTCGGTGGTGGAAGATTTTCGATTCTTTTTAATTTGGCACAATCCACTTCCAACCCCTTTACAAAGACTTTATGCCCCATGATGATTCCTTCTTCAACCATGAAGTGACACTTTTCCCAATTAAGCACAAGATTGGTTTCAACGCATCTTTTAAGTACCATGACCAAATTCTCTAAACAACTGTCAATAGTTTCAGTGCGTTCTTAAAACGTCGCGCCTTGAGTTCCTCGGTGTCCACTTGATGTAGAGAGAACCTAGCTAACTCGTTGAACTTAACGAATTACTCTGATAATGACATGTTCTCCTGCTTAAGATTTAAAAATTGTACTTCCATTTTTTTCTTCATACTTCCTTTCCTAGGCGGCATTTTTCTGTGTAATAAGATTAAATTTTTTTAATTATTTCTTCATGTTTTACATCTTATTAATGATATAAAAATTTAACACAAAATTTTAAACTCAGACCTATTCGGCTTGCTGGATTAACGAATGCAGTATGCTGAATTATCGAATTTAGTTTGCTAAACGGATTCAATTTGTTGAATTAACGAATTCAGTTTGCTGAATTAACGAATTCAGTTTGCGGAACTAGCAAATTATCAGTTAGACAACTTACTATCTTTATTCTCAAAACTTATTTACTTAATCAAACATATATTCATATTCATTCAACTAGTTTATAGTACTTTACATCATATAGTGTATATTGCTATATATATATATTTATATATATATGTATATATATATATATATCCATATACCTATCCATCATCTATGATACTATATTACTAACATATTATCTTACTTTAAAAGGTCCTACCTCTCATACTTAATCTTTCTTTCTTCCACTTCATTCCCCTGTCTTCCTTTCAGGACATTTGCAAGCATGATGACCTTTTTTCCGCACGAAAAAAGCCTTCTTTCTTAGGTTTGGGAAAATTGGGAGATATATGTTCGCCTTGTCCCCAATTATAACACACATTTTTACACTTCATACATTCCCCAAAATGGTTCTTTCCATACTTGCCACATGTTTATTTCTTCTTTGACTGTGAATTCCCTGAGTTGTTGTCACTGTCGTTGTTCATTTTCCTTTTAGTATTCCCCTTCTCATTCTTACTTAAATCTTTAGATGATACATTGCACCCAGCTTTTATATCATCGACTTGTGCCTTCAGATCATTTTGTTCTTCTAGTATCTCACTCAAAGCTTTTACCAACTGGTCATTTAATAATCTTTCCGCATTCCACATTTTTTCAAGGAAAAATACCTTATTCCTTAAATCTTGAACTTCCACTGATATTTGATCATCCACGGCTACTACTATACCTTTTTCTCCATCTTCTGCCTCTATTTCTTGTCCTACCTTAACTTTTTTGGAATCTACTTCCTCCTCTTCATTCAGTTCCATCTCGGGGTACTCGTCATGACCGCTTCCTAGATTTACTGCAGGTTCTTTGTAAGGCCCCAACTTTTTATAAATGAAGATTTAATTTCTCTAATTATTATTTTGAAATATTAAGGGTTGAATTGATTAATGTGGTTAGTTATGGGTAAAATGCGCAAATATTTTAAATAAGCAAGTGCTTATAAAATATTCATTGTTGTTTGGGAATATTCGTTTGGTCGTGGAATATTCTTTCACTGCTGGGAATATTCATACGGTCTTGGATCTTTTTGTGGGCCCCATAACGGAAAGCAATTGGATGAAGAAAGCGATAAGTATAAGTTGTTTATAAATAATTTGGCGTAGTTATTACTAATTAATCTTGTTGGAATACCGTGTGGTTAAAACACGAATAATGTCTGCCGTTGTTGCATAAGATACTTGTATTGCACCAATTATTGATTCTTACGTAAAAGAAGCGCACTACTCAATAATTGTTACGATAATTACTTGCTCAAAGATTTTATTTTATTGATTCAATAATTACTACGTTAATATTTTATATTATCATTATTTTAATAATTGTCACTACATAGTATTTTCCATTATCGAAGCAATAATTCATATTATCTGAATAATATTATTAAATAACATTATTGGCAATGTCTAGAAAGTTCTATCTCTAGGAGAGGCTTGGTCACCTTATCATCATGGCACTGAGGAGAAATTCTTATTGAATGCCCCTTTTTTCCTGAAGCTACACAGTTGCCATGATTGTGATTCTCGTAATATTATTTGTGAATAATTAATTATTGATTTATATGATAAGAAAAATATTCATTTTTATGTGGATATAGATGGAAAAAAATTTTAAAGTGACAATTGTTGAAAATCGATTTTTATCTTTTCTGATAAAATAATATTTTATTATATTATTATAATATAATAATGATGATATTTTTACAATGAATGTGGGATGTATGAGTGTAAGACCCCAACTTTTTGAATAAAGATTAAATTTTCTCGAAATATATTTTTGAATATTATGGTGTGGATTTGATATAATGTTATAGTTGTGGGTAATATTTTCAAATTTTGAAAAGTACACAAGTTGTTATATAATATTCGATTGGTCGGGGAATATTCGTTTTAACAGGGAATATTCGTATAACCAAGACACCTCATTGGTGGACCCCATTAACGGAATTATTGTTTGGATTGAAAAAACGACAAAAATACTTTATATGAAAATAACGGCGGAAGTTTTACTGTTAACTGTTGAAATACCCTTGTTAAAAGAAATAAAGATATCTGGCGTGGTTGCATAGTAGCACACCAGTATTGATTATTGATGCTTACGTGAGAAGTCACTCGCTTATACTCAATTATTCTTACACAGAATTGTTGATCATATCTATCATATTATGGATTCAATTATGGTCAAGATATCATCTGCATAAAATGTTTTTTTATTAAATCAACACTTGAGATTTATTAAAGTTATTCATATTATAAACTTCAATATTTACAATATCTAGAAGTTACATCGAGGAGAGGTTTGGTCACCTAACTGCGCTACCAATGGGAGAAATCCTTATTGAAAGCCCCTCTCTCACAGGAACGACTGGTTGATAAATATTGTGAGTTATAATATTAATGATGAATGTTGTTCGGAGTTGAATTTTGAGACGCGGATGTGATATTTGAGTCTGAAACGATGAAATTAGTAAAAATAGTCTATAAACACAAAAAATTTCGGGTTTCACTGTTTGGTCAAAAAGTCAACAGTTGACTTTTTCGGGAAAAGTCAAACTTTAAAATTTAAAATTTTATATTTTTGATAAAAATAGTTTCATTATGTATGAATTGGTTGTGTTAGTGAAAATCGACATTTATTCCGATGATAATTGATGTCTAGGGGTTATATTGATAAATCGGGTAATTTATCGAATAAATGAGCAATTAATTGCTACTAATTCAAATGCTTATATAACTATTTGTTCACATGTGTACTATTGAATCACATTATTTACTATTAGGGGAGTTGGTGCAAGATTGATAATACTTGCATGACTAAGTTAAAAATTGAGGTATAGATGGAGGTACTATACTGTAATTCGTATTTTTTCACATGATTATACTATTGATTCACATGATTGAACTACTGATTCACATTATTTACTATTAGGGGAGTTGGTGAAAGATTGATAATACTTGCAGGACTAAATTAAAAATAAAAGAAAAATTGGAGGTATTGTACTGTAATTTTTCGAGCCCCAAAACGTGCAATTATCAAAACTATAAATAGAAGCTCATTCTTCCTTCATTTCTCACCAATTCACAAAAGCTTTAGAGCGATTATTATAGATAAAAATTATAGAGAGAAAGAAGAAGAAATCTGCTTTCCTCACTATTCCAAGATCCGCTTTTTCCAAGGTAGGGAGTATTATTTCTTTCTTATCTATGAAGAGAACTTCATTATTCCATTCTTTATTATTCTCATTGGAATAACTCAGATACTGCCAAGCTACCCTATACTTGGTGAAATTCTTTTGTTGTTCCATTCTTTATCATTCTCGTTGGAACATCCTGCATCATGCGTTCTACGCCGGACCACAGTTCCATCTTTATTATTTTGTTGGAATATCCATGCATGCATTTTTACGCCGGACCCTAATTTCATCTTTATTATTCATTGGAATATCCTCATGCATGCGTTTTTCTGCCGGACTGATTCCGCCTTTATTATTCTC
Source organism: Panax ginseng (assembly GCA_020205605.1). Taxonomy (NCBI): domain Eukaryota; kingdom Viridiplantae; phylum Streptophyta; class Magnoliopsida; order Apiales; family Araliaceae; genus Panax; species Panax ginseng. The sequence goes on along the minus strand of CM035145.1, from coordinate 133,650,352 downwards.
ATTGGAATATCCTCGTCTCGAGAGTTCTACGCCGACTGATTTCATCTTTATTATTCTGTTGGAATACCTTGTCTGTGCGTTTTACGCCAGACCTGATTCCGTTATTTATTATTCTGTTGGAATAACCTGTCTGTGTGGTCTATCGCATGCTTGGTGATTTCTTTTGTTATTCCATTCCTTATTATACTCAGTTGTTTAAAGTTTTGACTTCTATACTCCATGAAATCAGTGGAATATCCTTGATATTTGCGCTTCATCCAGTATCTTTTCATGGAAATATTCTTCTGAGCATTCTTGAATTTTACTCTATAAAGTAGTATCATGTTGACAATTTGGACGTTATTAGTTCCTGGTTAAAATAATTCTTGAACTTGTTTTATTAAATTCTTATATCATTGTCATCATCCTCATGTTTATATTTTGTTGAAAGTCATCATGGCCTATAAAGTGCATAGATGGACTTGGTATGATTATGACGAGGATTATTCGGTGTAATCATGGCCGTAATGTTACAAATGATGTGATAAAAGTCATCATTGGCCCGTAGAGCATTGATGGACAATTGTTGGCATGATCATGACCATTATTGAATACACAAATATTCTTGGCCCGTAGGTACGGGATAATTGTGGTCGAGATACTTAAAGAATATCCTCGGCCGTAGATGCGGGGATGATTCGATGATGTGGATTATTTATTAAGGTGAGTCTCGTGATAAAAGTGATAAAAACCTTTTAAATCATAAAAGATAGTAGATTTTATTCTCTACTTGACTCTTTTAATGGATTGTTTGTTCACCGCAGCTTAAACTTGATGGTTGTTATATTGTATCGGTTTAACAACATTGTTGAAGGCTAACGATAATATATTCGCATTATCTTAGTCATAATATTTCCTCTTCGGGCTAGTTGAGCTCACTCTTTTACTTTTATTGTTCTCTTGAAAATGAGAACGTAGCGAGGGACTAGTCGAGGGAGCGGACTGACGGACGATGATAATAGCATTAGTAGTCCTCACTATTCTCGTGAAATAGTGTAATAATAATTGTAATAAAGACTCCTTTTTGAATTTGTATAATCTCTAGTATACAATATTTGTATTCAAACTCACGGTTTATGTTTTTTCGTCGTATTGTACCTATAACAGTATTAAGTCAGTATTTGAATTTATGTACCATGTAAGTGGCGACCTCACTCATACCTAATTTTGGGGGCGTCACAATGAGTATATAAGGAGGAAGAGTTTTTTTTGTTGCAAAAGTTGTTTAAAACATGTTAAACATGTTGGTGGACCCATTTCTTGACTGAAATTTGATTATAGCCTGTAAAATAGTCCGTATGTGGATTTCGGTCAATTTCTGTTTGGAATTTGGAAACACTTTCTTCTGTAAAGTTGTAGAGAATTGAATTTTCTATAAAAATTCGCGAGATTCGAATTTTCTGATAAAAGGGCTATTTATTATGAATTATTGAAGTTCTGGAATAATTGATTTTATTTTATTTTTGGAGCTTTAAATGATTTTTGTGTGAAAAACATTTTTTGGTGAGTTTAATGCATGTGTGGCTGATGTTTTGATCAAATGAGGGGTGCGTAGGAATTTTAAAAAATATATATTAATATTATATTCAATTTTCTGCTTTGGTGTTCTAAGCATTTTCCTATAAATAGGGTGCTTAGGTTAGAATTGAAAATCACACCAGAAACTGAAATTTTCTCTCTTTTTCTCTCTATATTATTGAGTGTATTCTTGTGAGTATTTTGATATCTTGAGTGTTGCTATACTTGCAAGTTTCATTCATTTATTCGATGTAAGATCGCTCTTTTGAGGTAAGAGATAGTAAGGGATTTTAAGGGATTGAAAGGAATGTTATTTTCTTCGTAAGTGATATTATTTCTTCAATATCATTATGTTGAAATATTGGGTTGAACTTTTTTTTATCAAATTTGAAACTTTTTCATGTCGGAGTTACTATTCATGAGTTACTATTCACGAATTACTATTCACGATTTACTATTCATGAGTTATTATTCATGACGGGTTACTATTCATGAGTTACTATTCATGAGTTATTATTCACGACGGGTTACTATTCATGAGTTACTATTCACGAGTTACTATTCACGTGTACTATTCACTACAAAAGTGGTTTTTTTTTTTAACCAAATTATAGTTGATTTATGAATATTACTCTTGAGATTAAAACTATATGTTGATTATATATTTTTTTATTATCATATATAACATTTTTATAACCCTAATGATGATATTTCTCTTTGACTTGAGTGTAAAGATGGGTAGATTTTTGGTATGATCATGACTATGGGTTCTCTTTGGCCAGTAGTGCAAAGTTGAATTATTGACTGGTATGATCATGACCATTGAATTTATAATTGAATATCTTTAGCTTAAGTGCAAAGGTGAAATGATCAACATGGTTATAATTGTTTATATAAATTCTGAAATGATTATATATTTCTTTGAGATATTAATATATTTGGCCTCGTAGTACAAATATGAATCTGTTGATGAATATATTTGGCCTCAGTAGTGCAAAATATGAATCAAGTTGAGGAATATCTTTGGCATGTAGTGCAAAGATAAATTGTTGATGAATATCTTTGGCCAAGCGGTCAAAGATGACATGTTGTTGAATATCTTTGCCGTTGAGTACAAAGATGAATCTGTTGACGAAATATCTTTGGTAGTAGTGCAAAGATGAATTTATTAGTATGATTATGAATGAGGCTGTGATTTGGTATAACCATGATCTTTGATGTTTGAGGTAAAGACATGTGATGAATATTATCTTCGTCTGGATGCGAAGAGAAATTTAGAATCACAATTATGATTATGAGTTATTCATATGATTGTGGACCGTAATCTGTTGATTGATGTTACGAGGATAAAACATTATTGGTGGATTTTTAACATAGAAGATAATAGACTTTTATGGTCTATTCGACTCTTCTAATGGATTGCTTCGTTCACCGCAACTATGGTTGAAAAGTTTTATCATCTACCATATGTTCTAAATCTACGATTTATTATCTTGACGAATGCTATTGATAATTTAATTATCTTTAGTCATAATATTCTTTATCGAGCTAGTTGTGCTCACCTTTCATTTCACAATTCCTTTCGTAATACTGAGTGTAGGCTTGGGTGTCGGCGGGGTAGCAGGGGAATAGAATCGGTGGTCATCATTTAGTAGTTATATTTGTTGAATCAAATAGGGTGAAGCGAACCCAACGTGGGAAGGGTGTTTTGCCACTATTATACAAGATGTCTAATGACATACAACCTCGTATCATCATAAGATAGGGATGTGCTCATCCACTTGCTGAGTATATCTACGAGCACTACCTATATGATCTTGGAGTTTATTTGAAACATAATGTTCAATTACAGACAGTGGAGATAGTTATATGTCAAGAGAAGACTCACCATTGGAAAGAATATGATAGTAATCTTCTCGTTTTGCTTTGGGGTCTATTGGGTCAACCAAGGATAATTACGTAGCCATATGATATCTATCATAACCTGTAAGCATGGCCTCCCATGTATACGAAGAAGGTTTCTTTGAGCACTTCCCAAAGATTCTAATTTCTAAAACAGTTTTCGACTATACCTTTATGTAAGGTGTCATTATGAGGTGTTATCCACGGTTGGGACATGAGTCACAGTTGGTATATATTTGTATTTAAACTCACAGTTTAAGTGTTGTTGTATCTTTCACGACAATTGTATTAGTAAAGTTGTAGTTGTTTCTGTACCATGTATTTGGCGACTCAGAATGGGTTGGATGGAATGGACCTATTTTGGGGTTGTCATAATATTCTTAAGGCTTTTCTGGTCCCCACCTAAGTTTTATAACCTACAGCTCTGATATCAACATGTGAAACTCCTAAATTCGGGTCCTTCAAACTTCAGATTCGGTGCTTACGGTATAACATTCACATCTTATCTAACTACCTATTTATTATGAATTACATCATTCATTACATTGACTTAATAAAAAAACATAACATTATCTCAGGTTTTACTAACCTTAACTTATCTTGCATACCTTTAGATACTCAAAAGGTTTACATAATTAATTTACATAATGTAATATAACAATTAAAAGTTCACATTAAACTACTTTTGAGATTTTCATTTGCCTTTGTCTTTCTTTGACCCTTCATCTATCTCGACTTTAGCTGAAATGTTTTATTTAAATCAAGGGTGAGCAACTAGTTTTCTCCGCAAGTTAAAACATTTAATAAAGGATATAGAATAATATAACTTTCTAAAACTTTGAAAATATTCAAAAGATTGTGAAGTAACTGAACAATAAATCATTTTAAATAAAAAGAAATTTCTAAAAATCCAAGTTGAATAACTTATCAAAAATGAAAGAGTTAAATTCTTTCGAAGATTCAATAATATTCATTTAATTAGGAATAATTAGCTATAATACAACAATATTCAATAAAGTGGGATATTCCAAGATTTCATGTCGAGTGATCACGAATGGATCAAGAACTAATAAATGAATTATCAGTTAATTAATATTGAATTACCTCAAGAGTATAAGTTAACCGTAAAGATTAAATCATACTCTTCTGCGAGTATATGAGGTGATCAGCCCCATTGTACCCTATATTATGCATAATACTCAAAAATAGCGCAAGGGATCGGATGTCCGACAATAAAGTTCCCCTTTTAATAAGTGTTGTTCATCTCAGTCTTACATCATGAGTCCGTACCACAACAATGTGGTTTGAATTTTTTCAAAGAAATGCTATGATTTCAACATATAATAACAATATTGATCTAGCCGAAATAAATGGCATAGATATTTCAATAACAACTTAATTCAAATAATATAACGATTTATCAATTATTAGTCTAGCCGAAACAAATAGCTGAGACATGGCTCATAAACAGTTCATGAATAAAAGAACTTTAAATTATTTCACAGTTCAAGTAATAGAACATGAAATTAAATGCACTATGTGCGAATAACAATAATCATTATAGATGTAAATAACCAACAATAATTATCCACTAATCATGCTTTGAAATTAATAACTCAAGTTGAGTTAGGAAACTTGCAATAAATGTGAATATTCAATAATAATCATAGATGTGGAATAATCAACAATAATTATCCACTAATATGCTTGAAAAATAATAACTCAAGTTTGAGTTGGGGAACTTGCCTGATCTGTTGACTACTGTTACGCAATTTAATTCAACTTATATTGTAAAACCTATCTTTAATAAGATCGATCTCTCAACTAGCATAACATATTATAACTCATAACACCACTATTCTTATAATAAATTATCTAACATGTAATCACATAATCAAACATTCAATAATACATTACTTATTAGGAATATTATCATTCTTAGATAATATTGCTCACTTAATCATTATCTTAAACTTTTGTCTAATATTATTAAATATTTAATAATATTTTATTCACTTTCTAATATTATTAATCATTTAAAATATTTTAATCCCTTATTAATATTATTAATCATTTAATAATATTTTAGTCACTTGATAATATTATTAACCACTTAATAATATTCTCGTACATTAATCACATCTTATCCAATTACTAATATTATTAATAAATTAATAATATTTTAATCAATATCTAATATCTTAACCATTCACAAATGTTATTACCCATTTAATAATATTTTAATCAATTAATAATATTATTAATCATTTAATAATATTTTAATTTAACTTTAATCTAATATTATTAATTATTTAATAATATTTTAAATCATTATCTAATATTATTAACCATTTAATAATATTTTAATTTAACTTTAATCTAATATTATTAATCATTTAATAATATTTTAAATAATTATATAATATTATTAATCATTTACTAATATTTTAATTTAGCTTTAATCTAATATTATTAATTATTTAATAATATTTTAAATCATTATTAATTACTTAATAATATCTTAAACTAATATTATTAATCTCTTAATAATATTTTACTCATTTATTAAACTAATAAATAATTTATTTTAATTGTTTACCCTTTACTAATTATTTTATTTAACAACCCTAAAATACCATAAATATAATACTTCATCAACAATGACCAAAATATCCTCCAGAAATCTGATTACATCATATTAAGGGTTTCTAAGCCATAAAATCACATTTTTACCCTTTTTAACATTATATAACTTATTTTATCCATTTATTCATAACTCAATCATTTATATGAAAAATATCAAATCAACTCCAAAATTATTATTTTTCTAGGAAATATCAGTACATGGTGTCATGGTGAACATATAATGTTTCTAGAATTTTTGGATTTCATTTACTATTTTTAAAATGACCAAAACACCCGGATCTTGCAACATTTTTTATAAATTGAGTTTTTGTCCAAAAATTAGGAAATATTCAGGGTCTGTTCCTATCATATACATATACTCCCTGTAACAATTTTAAAACTTTTGGAGTTAACGACAAAGAGTTATTCAAGTTTACTTTTAAAATAGTCATTTATTGTAAAATCCATAACTTTAATTCTACAAATCCCAAAAAAATCATATTTGGACCAGATCTAGATAACTCATCATATTAACATTCCAAGTTTTTGTAGAATTTTTAAAGCACATAAAAATGATGAAATTGCCCTTGCAAGCAGCTGACTAGAAACAGTGTATTTCCCTTTTTTTTAAAATATGGACTTTTTTCACCAAAACAGCTCCCAAGGCTTGTAAAATCAACATTTTTGAATGCTACCTCTTGGGTTTATTAGTTAACTTACATATCTAACACCCCGATTTGACATATCGCACAAAGAATGTGTAGATCTCAAGTTATAACCTTTTAAAGTAGTAGAAAGTTAGGGTTTTCTAGCCCTTAGGAACATAGTTTTCATTTTCTTCCTTTGATCCAAATTTTTAACACTCAAAATGGTTATATCTAAAAAGAAAATACTAGAAAACGTCTAGATCTATGGTTTTGAAGTGCAAGATCATAAGCTCTTATTTCTTTAAAAACAAACTAAATAAAAAAGAAATTAACTAGTTTATAGTTAGGCTTTTATACCTTTGATCTTCGTGATCTTCTTCCATGATAGCTTAAATATTTTGGTGGAATGAAAGATGAATTCCCCTCTTCTCCTTGTAAGGGCTACCGAACCCTTCTATTCTCTCTCTCTCTATTTGGTTTTGTTAGCTAAGTTGGAAGAAAGAGAAGTAATGAAGTAAAAAAAATATTTGTAAGGTTTTTATGATTGGTAATTATGTAGAGATATACCATGTATATCCATATAAAATCTTCCAACTTAGCTTGCTTCTCTCTCTCTCTTTACTTATAACTTTGAAGAAATAAGGCGGCCAAACAGGAGGATGACAACTAATTCACATGCCCCCTCCCCACCCACCCACCCACCCACATTTTGGCTCCAATTTTACTTTATTTTTAATGCCAAATTTAGCTTAATCAAATGACTAAAAAGTCCTTCACAAGACGGGCTAAGTTTGGGCCATCAATTTAATTCTTTAAGGCTTCCTAATTAATTATTTGTGCAACGGAAATTAGCATAGTCGAATACTTTCAATTTTATTTTACCCTAATTATTTAATTAGGGTTTTTATTTCACTTATTTGGAATTTAAATAATTACTCACATGGATTTAATTATATAACTCAATTAGACTTGCTATAATTAGGTTACAATAATAATAGGTTGAAATATTAAAATAAAATTTCTTAAACTAGTCCATATGTATGTAATTAAATACTTGGACTCTTAATTAAAAAATAACACTTAGGTTATTTAATTCTTATTCCTAATATATAATTAGGTTACAATGTTTTTACCTCAATCTTAATTAGTTAGTAACATAAGTTTTACTAAATAAATTTATTATCTCTTGGCTTTCCTTTTTGTTCCATTAATTCAATAACTTAATTAGCCCTAACTGGCTTGATAAGTTATTACACATTCATATAATTACTTTATATAATTCATATCAATAATTAATTACTTACAGATTATACATCTTTTTATTTACCTTTCAAAGTGTTAAGCTATGTTAATTTTTAACATAACTTATCTTACTCTTCCCTAATCAAATTGATTAAGTATTCATCTTAGTTAACTTAAAATAAATAAATTAACTATCATTTTTAATTTAAATATTCACTTATATGATCCAAGTAATTTCTAAAAAAAATTATTCGTAAAAATTTATATATATAATCATATAAAATTCTTGGTCCTTACATTAAATGCCAGACTAATGATCTTATCATGCTTATCTTTTTCATCCAAAATTCGCTGCACAAAGTCAACAGGTTCCTTCAACCTTTCTGGTTAGTTACTAGCTGCTTACCTGCCTCCCGAATATGGGAAGTCATGACAATTCTAACTAATGAGAGCCTATTTTGCACCCTACGAAACAAGTTATACATCCTTCCCAGATCTTCATATTTAATTTGTCATCCACTAGCATATTAACTAATCTTGAGTTCTCCAATATTTGGACTAATCTTTACATACGATTTTCAATCATCTCCTTCTCCACCACGTTTGTTATCATTGTTTCACTTTTTGCATCTAAGTAGTGGAACACTCTCTCATGATCCTCCAAATTTTTAAACTCTTTCTTTTCATCCTTTTTATCAACAATCTCTCCTTTTATTTTCTCAATTTCTTCGACATTTTCTTTTTCTTCTTCTTTTACCTCTTCAAATGCTTCTTCACTTGGCATTATTTCATTTTCTTTAATTTCTATTTTTTTATCTTCAACTTTCAAAATTTCATTAACACAAATCTTTTTCATCATCCTCTTTCAAGACATCTTTAAAAAAAAATTACTTTCTTCTTCTTCAACATCATCAATTTTTCTACAAGTTTCTCATTTTCTTCCAAAAACCAAGACTCTTTAGGTAATGATGAACCTTTATAATTATTGCAAATCAATTCAAGTTCATTCACTACTAGAAAAACAAGAATACGTAATGGAACTTTGTGACATTTTTTTAAAAAACAATCACAAAATATAGTAATTTGTGATGGACTTTTTAAGCAGTCACAAAATAATAGTATATATGATGGCTCTTAGTGATGATTAATCTTTCCATCAATGTATTATAATTGTGATGGTCATGTCAATCACACCAAGTTTTTCACGCAAAATAATTTTTTTTCATTTATAGATATACACTTTTCGTGATTGCATTTAAGTTATCACTAATATTTTAATATAATAAATAATGTAAACAATATTTTATGATGGCTATGACAATCATTAAAAAAATAGATTTTTGTGATGACTTTTATTTGCAATTACAAAAAAAGATATTTTGTGATTGAATTTTCAAGTCATCACAAAACAATAAAATATATGATCGCTCTCAGTGATGACTAATTTTACCATTATTATAGAATATTTGTGACTGCCATTGCAATCATCAAATCTTATGTGGAAGCAATTTTGTTTAGTAAGTCAACTCACATATGTTTCCTTCTATATTTTGCTTTAAAATTATAATCATGATCTGGACTTTGGTGTAGTGGTAATACTCGTTATTTAGTTTGCAAATAGGGGGAGGGTTCGAATCCTACAAGTATCATTTGATACAATTAATACAGTGAAATAAATTATACTTAAATAGAGATTCACGTTCTTACTTTTGATCACTAAAGTCTTATTTTTTGTGATGATTTTGACAATCACAATAAATTACGTGTTAATGTGATTGTTTTAATCATTACAAAAGTACTAAGTGTTTGTGTGATTGTCAAAATCATCACGTAAAACCTTTCACGATGGGTGCATACAAGACGACCATTGTGATGCTTAAAGCCATCGCGTAAACCTTTCATGATGGTTTTTCTACTTTTTGTGTCGGATTTTGGTCATCACAAATGACCATTTTTTAGTAGTGATTCCATAACTGAGGTAGAGAATCAAAACTCGCAACATGCGCATTCAAACTTCTTCATGCATTACTCCTTGCAAAATCTTCCTAGTTCTTTTTTCTTTCATTTCTCGAACTTTTTCTAAAATACACTTTTTTGGATTTGCAATGACATCTTGCCATAAATTACAAATTTCAAGAAATACTCGAATCCTTGTACTCCAAACGTTGTAAGTTTTGACCACTAATTTGACACCAAACCTAGAAAACATCATTTTTCTATAATTAACCTCTCCAAAAAAATATCAATATGACGACCTTAGTGACATGCTTTAACTCCCAGACTTCTTTTTTAAATTTCTTCTCAACTAGCACCTTCGCTAGGTTGCAGTCCGGAGCTCTAACGCGCATATTTTGCACTCGCCCAGCGGGACACTTCGATAGCAACAAATCACCTCTCTTGGGTTGTCTACCTTTACTTAAATTTGGCTTAACCTTCTTTAAACTATGAAATTAAGCTTAGCTCTGATATCATTTGTTGGAAATTTATGGAAGATGATAAATTATAGAAGAAGTGAAATATAATTTTGGAGAACACAAGAACACTTTCATTTCACTTGCTTCAATTGTACAAAGTATAAGGCTATTTATAGGACTCCTAGGATACTTCTAGCTAGAGCCACTTTAATAAAATCAAATATATGTACATGAACCTAACACTTAAATACATTCATGTACCTAACACTTAAATACATTCATTGATCATGTTCTCATTACCTATTCATGTACTTAATTAATTCAAGTAATTCATGAACAATCTAGAATTACTTTGATTTAGTGGCTAACACTAGGGAGAGGCCCAGGATGAACTTATAATGTAGTTTATATCCCTAATCATATTATGAAAAAAAAATAGTTCCTTCCACCTTTATCCAGGCTCAGGATCGGCAGAATACGAACTTACAGGATGAGTTAAACTAGTTTTCTTAATATAATTCTAACCCATCACTAAAGGGAACATTAATTTCTTTCCAATAATTTAACCAAAATATGCTATCGTGGTATCATCATATTCAAAAATACTGCTACTATAACTACTATTATACTATTACCATAATTTGATTCATAATGTTGATATAACTACTATTACTATTACTATTTCTCTTCAAATGACACCAACGCCAATTGTTTAATGCAAGGGTCTAAAGCTACACACCAACATTTATTGCAAGGGTCTAAAGTCCCTAATGGTTATTAAATTGACTTTGTATTTCTATTAAATTGACTGTGTATTTCTATCAAGTCTACATATTAATCACATCTACATAAATTAACACGCAATGCGTGTACCACATAGGGTAATATAAATAATGAATCATATCTCTCACACAGGATTGCAGGTGGAACAAACACACTTGGTGGTGACGGCAGGTAATTATGCATGTTTTATAAAAAACTTCCTTCCACTTTGATAAAACACTAACACCTTAAGGCAATATTGTCAAGCTTCCCACTAGAGTGATAAAGCCCAGTCGTGATAGAAAATAAAAGAGAGTAGAGCAGCAACAATGAAATTGTTTTGGCTTGAGTAGGGATTGTTTTGAGGTCTGGCCAGGCTGGGATTGTTCTGTTCATGTCAAAACAATGAAATTATTGGATAGGTCTTGCTTGACACGTCATTTATACAAAATTTACATACCACAGACGCAAGATTGCAGGTGGAACACAAGTTGCATTAAAGGCTTGTTGTTTATAAACTAAAACACACATGGTGGTGATCCAAAATATCATACAACATAAACAGTAATTAAAACCTAGGACAATAATCAAAACCCTAAGTATAGAGAATTAAGATCAAGAAATTCTCATTTGACAATAAAAAAAACTCCATAAACATATATATAAAATTTTAAACCTTATTCCAAACTCAAAATTTATTCCAGTTACAATCCAATACCAAACTCGTAATAAATAATAAAATAGTACTATCGACATGTCTTCACATTCATTAACTAATAACTATAATATATTATTGAAATAATGGAATTCTAATATCTTCAAGCTCGCTTAACTCGTTGCCAACAGAGCCCAAGAGCTGCTAAACTTGATAACTCAATCTGAAAAATACGATGAGTGAAATCAGCTGGCAGCCCAATAACATGCAAAGGAGGATTAAAAATCATTTATTTATATATAACAAATTAAGCATTTATCGCTGAAATCATGTTTCTGAAAAAACTAACAGTTTGTCATAATACTAACTCACAAAGTATCGAAAAATAATGTATTGTTGATAATGTATTGACCAACGACTCACCAAGTTACGTTGGTTCTTCATCTTGTGACTTGTTTGAGCATGCTTTTGATTTTCTCAAGTCTAACCACAACATCTTTCATGGTGATCCTTTCCGCTGGTGAGTCTTTTGAACAATCCAAGGCCAAACCAAGGATGGATGATAGGCATAGCTGTTTCGTAGATAAAATTTCATCCCAACTTTCCAACAAATTGATGTCTACAACTTGAAGCACCGAGCCATGCAATCCTTTATTAACCCAACTCCTCAAGCTCATTTCACTAGAAAAAAGCTCATCGGTTGGTTTCTTTCTTGTGAATACTTCCATCAACATAACACCATAACTGTAGACGTCCCCTTTTGTAGATACTATTCCTTCGCTTCCGTATTCTGTGCATCACATATATAAACATTCCTTATAAAGTCAATCAATTTCATGAAATTTTAATCGTAAATGACATAACACAACTTTTCATTTTGTTCTAGATAATAATTAATAAACTTCAACATAAACTAGAAGTATAAACATGGAACATCACCTGGTGCCATATACCCAATTGTTGCTAAGGTCTTAGTTTGTGCCATAAACTCTTCTTCTCCCAACAATTTGGCAATACCAAAATCACATACATGTGCCGTCATATGTTCATCAAGCAACACATTGTTAGGCTTCAAATCACAATGAACAATGGGTTCGGGGTGACCATGATGCAAATATTCCAAGGCCAATGCAACATCTGACATTATGTTTAACCTTGCTAAGATATCCAAACAATAGTTGTGAGAGTACAACCACTTCTCAAGACTCCCATTAGGCATATACTCAAGTACCAAGGCTTTGAAATCTGAGCTAATACAACCACTTATGATCCGCACTAAATTCCTGTGACGAATTTTGGACAATATCTTACATTCGACGTCAAAACTCTTGATCGCTCCTTCTAACTGCATGTTGAAAACCTTTACAGCAACATTTATCCCATCAGAAAGTGTTCCTTTAAATACAGACCCATAACTTCCGGCCCCAATTAAGTTTATTTCGCTAAATGATTCAGTAGCTCTTACAAGTTCGTAATAAGAAATTCTTCTCCATGTAAAGAGTGATGAATCCGTCCAATTTGGTACGTTCTTGTCCCGTCTGCAGAATCTTATCGATACATATAAGGAGGCCCCTACAAGAATTGCTGAGAAGATAGATGGTAATAAATATTTCAATAAAGGCACAATTTTTGATCCACTGCTAAGAGTTAATGTTTTACATTCTGGGACTTGCAGTCGAGGGGAACCACAAAGCGCGAGGTTTTGCATAAAAGATTGAGGCGTGAAGTTTGCAAATTTCCCTCCCGTAGGAATTTCTCCTTGCAACATATTGAAAGACAAATTCAGATAATTGAGATACCTTAGTGTCTCTAATGACTTTGGAATCCTGCCAGACACGTTGTTATTCGATAAATCCAAATACTCCAAGCCTTTTAAATTGCCAAATGATTCAGGAATTGATCCGTGCAATTTATTATGTGCCAAGGACAAATAAATTAACTCTTGTGCCCCTCCAATGCTGCTTGGGATAGAACCTGATAATTGATTCCACGATAAGTCTATCTCTGTTACTACCATAAAATTTCCAAAACTTGATTGTAGATCGCCACTTAGTAAATTTGAGGATAAGTTTAGACACACAAGATTTGCAAGTCTCGACAATTCGAGAGGTATTGATGAAGTTAACTTGTTGGAGTCTAAGTACAGCCATTGCAGGTTTTTCAAATCTCCAAAGCACGCTGGTATGATTCCATAGAGCATATTATTACTCAAATACAATCCTCCCATCCTTCGTAAATTACAAATCTCATTTGGGATGGGTCCTTGCAGTCTATTATTTGAAAGTACTAGACGTTCCAAATTGTTTAGTCCTTCAACTGTTGTTGGGATAGGTAATGTACCTGCACAATTAATATAGGTGAACACAATTTTGCAAAGTTTAGATAGCCTTAACTAAAACTGGGATTCTTTGCATTCCCACAAGCCCGAATTAAGGAATTTGACCAATTTGCTGATTATTATCATTTGCCAAAACAATATATTGAACATGTTAAAGATAGACGTTGAGCAATTCGGGATGCTCAGTATCTCCAAATTAAATGCTTTAGAAATTGTCCTTCGCTTTGATACATGTGAATATATGTAACGTGTTATGTGGAATTTGTAACTAGGAATGCAAGGAGAGATCGATTTTGAAGAAAACACGATCTAAATATTTAAATCGTCTTCCGCCAAATTTTGTACGTCTGACAAAATATTTAAATATTAAAAGACAAAATATTTAAATTTTGTACGTCTGACAAATTATTTAAATGTTAAAAGGAACCAAAATGTCAATTTGGCGAACTTAAAACTCAGCGGTAACAAAAGTATTTCTCCAAACTATAATAATAAAATACTTAGCTAAACCTTAAAGATTTGCTGAAATAAAAATAAGCCCAAATACTTAAAAGGCCAAAGAAACAACAAATAGTAAACTCCTCAAGTAAACTACTCTAATATATGTGGCCCGCGAGAATGGAGTAGCAACTTGATGTGTTGTAAATATAATTGCTATATATGGATTCTTTATGAGAAATCTAAATCGCTATATATGTGGAATCTAACATTCTTTTAAGAGAAGTTTATCAATTTCATTTATGAAATTTGTCATTTTACAAATAAATTGTCATTAATAAAAAGCCTTGAGTCTTGACCATAACCAATTCAATTGGATTACGTATTTCCAAGAATTTAAAGTTTCTCTAAATTAAATTGAATTGAATTTCCAATTTAATTTGGTAATGATATGCAACAATTAATGATTAGGTAATTATTTAAAATACTTTAATTAACATAAGTGTTATTAGTCCGTATTCTATATGGTCAAACCGTATACAATTCTTATCTGGCCGGAAAATTAGTTATTATTGCCAATTTTTGCTGGATTCCGAAAGTGTGGGTTAAATTGTATCAAATTAGACATTTGTTGTAGTAAAGTGTAAATCTAAATTCTTTAAGAGTAATCATAAATATGATGGTACTTTATGTAGTAAACTGTATTTAACCCTATTTAAAATGATTCATCTATGATCCATTTTTAACTCTGCTTTAGATTTTAATCCTCAAAATGAATGACATATTATGTATTTGAAATTAAAAGAGTAAATTTCTATCTTTATTTACTTTTTAAAATAAGTGTTGTGTTCACTTTATTATTTATTGTGATTGTGTTCACCGTATTGTTTATTAATAATGACAACAAATTATTGTGAAGAAGATTGTCTCACGTGATTAACAGGTGCTACAAGCTTACATGAATGTGGATGAATTCTAGAGGCTATACACAGACTTGAAGATTGAAGATGGCCTTTTAGAGTTGGGCTTAGAATCCTCACATAGGTATATACACAGGGTACAAAATGTAAAATAGTATATATTTTGGAATCTGATATGCAATTAACTCTTTTAATGAGATTATATTTATATTTTTATATTAATATATATCTATATAATAAAATATAAATGATTTTGAATTTCTCGCTCACTCAATAAATCATCTGGGCCTTCCAAAGTTTGGGATAAATCCCACCGTCCATACACCTATCTAATAAAATACATCTATCTATCTATCTTCTATCTAATAAAATACAAATAATTTTGAATTTCTCACTCACTCAATAAATCATCTGGACCGTTCAAAGTTTAAGATAAATCTCATCGTCATACAAATACGGTTTAGGAGAGCCTGGGGACCCAACTAGTACATATATATAGGGCTATATGTATATATATTATCACAGAAGACATGTGATCGCTTATACGATACAGATTTTTGGGATAGTCGCTTATAAAAAAAAAAACCGTCATCGTATAGACGCATGTCTTCTGTATTTGTGTATATGTAATTTTCTCATATATATATATATATAGTATTCCTCCAAAAATATTATCAATAGTATTAAAACTCAGTGGTAGCTTGGGGCGGGGGAAATATATGTAATTAAACCGATAAAATATTATCAATAAAATTTTATTAACAAAAGTATTCATCCAAACTATTATAATAAAATAGTGTTTATATTACCTAGCTAAACCTTAAAATTAACTGAAATAAAAATAAGGCCAAATACTAATAGGCCAAAAAAAACAAATAGTTTAACTTTCTTTTAAGGGAAGTTTCTCATTTCATCAATTTCATTAATGAAATTTGTCATTTTACAAAAAGAATTGTGATTAATAAAAAGCCTTGACCATAACGAATTCAAGACATGACCGTGTTTAGATATTGAAGGTTCAATTGGATTAGGTATTTCCAAGAATAAAAAGTTTCTCTAATTAAATTGAATTGGATTAGGTATTTCCAATCTAATTTGGTAATGATCTGCAACAATTACGGTTAATTGTAAATTAAATCTAAAGTATACACCCTTTTACTATTAGTATCTCGATATTTTAACGCTCTTATCCCGCTACCTAAAGTACCGTGAAGTAATTAAGCATAATTGACCCTTTTGTAATTTTTAGCCAAAAAAATGGCCGGAACTGCCACGTGTTCCAGTGGAGATAGTATAAGTATGGTTTGACCGTACATTTTTACATTTGACGGTATAAAATCAATTTAAAAATAACTTTATATTAATCTTTTTCAAAAATGCATACCAAAAATCTTCAAATACCCAAAAATAATGTAATTTCTTTTTTTGTCTTCTTCATCATCTTCCCCATCCTGGTTAAACTCAAAAAATTCAAAATCCAAAATACCCAAATTATCCATGATACCCAAATCTGATACACAAATTGGAAAAAAATCTAAATCTGAAGCATGTTCTCTCTCTAAAATATGAAACCCAAATCTGAGGTCTATGTTCTATCAAAACTCTCAAAACCCAAATCATTGATGAAACCCAAATTTGAAACACAAATTGGGGAAGTAATCTAAATCTGAAGCATGTTCTCTCTCTAAAACATGAAATTCAAATCTGAAAATCATGTTATATCAAAAATCCCAAAACCTAAATCATTCATGAAACCCAAATCTGAAACACAAATGAGGGAAGAATTAATCCAAATCGGAAGCATGTTCTCTCTAAAACATGAAGCCCAAATCTGAAAATTATGTTCAATCAAAGGGTGAATTTACAGATTTGCAACTTTGGGTTGTTGGCTCAAATTTGCAGATTTGTAGGCTTAGGCTTGGGTCAAGAGGGCTGTCCATTATGGAGCCCATGGTCATGTCATCAAATTTTAGGAATTCAATGGAGAAGGCTGGTCTTGGTTCATAGATTTTGCAGGTGCAAATTCATTATTTTTGGAGAGCATGCCAAAAACAGCCAATTCTTCGAGGAGGAGGAGACCGAGACTCTATTGATGAACACTTAGAATTCGAAGGAGATAAAAAAGAACCATTTCGTGAGCTCAAATCCAAACCCAGTTCTCTATGTTTCGCCTTTTTGCAAGGCGAGAAAAGCACACTTTCTCTTAAAGAATCAAACAATTTTGAGGGAGAAATAGAGAACCCAAATTGGGGTTAGAGTTTCAAATCCTTTTTTCCCAGATTGTATTTGAGTTGATAAATTTGATTATTTATTTTATTTTTGGGTAATTAGTTTGTTAATAACTTTATTTGATTTAATTAGTTTAATTAAGTAATTTATTTGACATAATTTAGTAAGTTAATTATTTTATTTAGATTAATTAGTATGTTAATTATTTTATTTTGTGTTAATTATTTGAGTTAATTACTTTACTTTGTTGGTTAAGAAATAATTATGTATGAATTTTTATACACCTTTAATATATTATCATTTTTTTCGTCTATGTATTTTTACTATTTTAATTAGTCAAATACATAGTTATACGGTCAACTATATTTAAATATTAAATTTTTACACGTGGCCATTTCCTGGCAAAAGAAATTGACCGAAAATTATAAAAGGGTCCATCGTGGTTACTTAACGGTATTTTGGGTAGCGGAATGAGAGCGTTTAAATATCGAGACACGAATGATAAAAGGGTGTATACTTCGGGGTCTAATATACAATTAACCCAACAATTAATGATCATGAATGTGAGCATTCTTTGCATTATTTAAAATACTTTAATTAAAGCTGTTAAATTTTGGAAGGTTCCCAATTGTAAATATATTTTCCCACAACGATAAGAACCGAAGCCTTAATTTGCATTTCCACAAACTTAAAGGAATCTCACCTGTTAATTGATTTGTAGAAAGATCGAGGACTTCAAGATTAGGGAGATTAGGAATAGGTAGGTTTCCAGAGAGTTTATTATTCCCCAAAAAAATAACCTTCAAGAATGACATGTTGAAGATAAATTGTGGAACAGGCCCTGTTAGAAAGCTTTTCTCCATAGTCAACTTCTCTAAATGTTTTAGATTTCCTATCTCCGGTGGTATCATTGAAACTGCACAGGTGTCAAAAACAAGACTATGTTTCTTTATATACTTTATACATATACAATGGAGCTGAACATAAGTAGCATATTTCATTTAACAAATAATTTACTTTATACACACACAAAATAATTTACTTTATATATATATATATATGTATATATTTTTTATTCATAATTATTTGTTATGAACAATTAATTTTATAAACACGCAATAATTTACTTTATATTGTGTGTGTATGTATATATAAAGTAAATCATTTGTTAAAATGAATAACTAATAATTTTTTCCCTTTTAATTTAATCTAAGTTTTAGTGTTTAATTGTCTTTTATATTTATCAAAATATTCTACTTAAATTTTTATTTAAACAGATATTTGAGTTTTGTAATTAATTTCTTTTTACTTATTTTATATGGTTAAAATAAAACAAATTTATTTATAAGAGAATCTATTTTATTATTATAAGGATACGTATTTGTCCTTTTATTAGGAGAGAAAATAGTTTTATGCAGAAATGAACTATTTTACACTTATAAAACTCACATGACGTGCACATATCTTACTAATTAAGTGGATACATGAGAGGACAGTTTTGTATTTCCCCAATTCGTAGTCTTGCGATTATTTTGAGATAGAAGAAAAATTGCAGAGAGGAGATCAGATGGCAACTAAAGATTCTCTTTTTCTAAAAACTTTTGACTTTAAATAATAACTTGCATTTAAATTGTGTACTACAATTGTGGCGAAGCCAAAATATTATCACCGGGAGCGAAATTATTATTAAGTTATAAATAATTTGGTATATATATATATATTATATTGACTCATAATAGACTTTTTTAATTACAATTGTTCATAAGTAAGTAATTTATTATTTATTTTTAAAAGTAATAAAAATTAGATTATTATTTAGTTTAAAATATTATAGAGAGATACATATATTGAGATGATATGAGCACATTAAAATTTGATTAACAATTTCAGTGTAAAAAGAGTGGGTGCAAATTGCTTTGAAACGAGAAAGTGTAATACCCAATTTCAGTGAAGTATAATATCCAATTTCAGTGAGTGCAAATTGACTCTTATGACCCTCAAAAAATATATATTTATAATATATTAAAAAAAAAACCAGTTGGTGCAATTGACCCCACCGGCTAACAAGGAGATGAGACATTTGAGTTAAATGACATTACCTTTCCAGTTGTTCCCGCCAACGTATAATACCTTGAGCATGGTTAAGTTGCCGATTTCACGAGGTATGCTTCCGCTGAATCCGTTATAAGATAGTGATAGTACTTGCAGCTCCCTGCACTTGTATAAATTCGATGGAATTTGCCCACTAATGTTATTGAAGGAGAGAGAGAGAAACTCCAACTTAGGAAGATGGTTGCAGATGTCCACTGGAAGACTACCAGATAGGTTATTACCTCCTAGTCCAATTTCTCTCAATGCAGATATATTGAAGATTGCAGCTGGTATAGAACCTGTAAAACTATTCTTATACAAGTACAGGTACTGCAATTGTTCCAATTTCCCGAGCCATGACGGTATTTCTCCACTGAAGTAGTTATATTGCAAATAAACTTTTTTGAGTCGACGCAAACCAGCCAATTCTTTGGGTAGAAAACCATGAAAACTGTTGGAACTGAGGTCGAGTGAAGTGAGGAATGAGAGGTTTCCAAGATAAGGAGAAATGGTGCCCTTTAGACCCAAGTTGGAGATATTTAAGGCTGTGACTCTTTTGTGGCGAAGACCACAAGAGATGCCGAGCCATTTGCATGGTGAAGAATTGGTGGACCAATTGTTTGATAAGATGTTTTGAGGATCGGAGGTGATATGAGCTCTAAAGGCAAGAAGAGTAAATTGATCATCACTAATGGTCCTAGTAGTAGCTGAACCACAAGCAGCTAAGAAGATGCAGATATATATGATAGAAATTAAGACAACAGAATGAGAGTAATTAGGTATCTCCATGATTATTAATGAGAGTAGTAAAGGTACTAGGGTATGATTATATATATATATATATATATATATATATATATATATATATATATATATATATGATGAGGTCAAGTCAAGTTGTTAATTTTGTTATATTAGTCAGTTACATAATAATTAAGGGTCCAAAATTGATGGCAATTATCAATTATTCAGTAAAATTATTAATAACAAAATTTATTTAATTCTAAATTTTTATAAGTCATGATGCTAATTTTGAAATTTAATGTCATGATCATTTGACTTCAAAAATCAAATTGTATATCTAATTTTAGAACGAAGATATACTTATTTTTTTTCCACAAAAGAGTTATTTTTCAATAAATAATAATTCACTTTTTATCAATTATAATATAAAATGATATAATAAATTATATTCAACTTGGCCATAAAACTAGATTATATACAACTTGACCATAAAACTATTACTTCACACCATAAAAAGTCTGCCGGAACTTGACCTCATCAAAATATATATATATATAACAAGGATCAAGAGCATATCCCTTATCTAACTCATCCGAACTCACTCCCATTTAGCGACGGACCTAACGACGGTTCGGTCATACAACCATCGTCTATACTTTTAGCGACGGACAACATATAACGTCGCTAAAAGTATAGACGATGATATATTTAGAATCGAATCGTCACGTATCCGTCATCGCTAAAAAGTGAAGTTTCGGATGAATTAAATAAAAGCGTGGTAAAATTCGGACCGTATATATATATATATATTCGCTATTTATCTATATGCAGGGAGTTAAGGAAGTGGTAGGTATAAATGAGGACAAAGTCTGCCGGAATCTGACAACAGTAGGCAGTCGGAATAGAGAAAAAATTGTACATAATAATTTGCTTTTTATCAATTATAATATGAATGTTATAAAACTTTAGCAAAGTGTATAAAGATACTCTTATAATTACTGCATAAATTTAGAAAGAATAAGCAAGAGAAAAGAGAAAGAAATTCTTCAGAGAAAATTTTTATTCTCATTTTCTTTCAGTACCATTGCCTTATATAGACACTGAAGAGGAGTCATGGGGGAGGGGAAAAAGGTTCACGGGTGAGAAAGAGAGTGAATCACGGGAGAAGAGGAGAAGGGAAAGCAATGCATGTGAGGAGGGAATCATGATTATAATATTTCTCTTAATTTCTTATTATAGAAGATTATGTCTCATTAAAAATCTTGTTAAAAAAACTGAGTGAGAAAAATTTAACGAAGAAAAAAAATATATATATCTTTTACATATGCCTCGTTAAAACATTGTCAAGGATAAAAGAGTACATAAAAAACAGTGCATGTTGTAGTACCTTTTGGAATGACCAATACTAACAGCAAGTCTTGGTCAGGCACCTTGTCAAGTCTTCAGTCTAATAATTCAGTTCAGTGCAAGCAGGTGAAGTCTTCTCACAAGTGGGATCTGTTTAAAGTCTTCTAAAAAGCTGTATTTTTTGCTTGAAAGAAACAGTGCGTGTAACTAGTATATATTAGTCCGCGTGAGGCATTTTTTTTTAAAATGAACTTTTTTGGTAATTTAATAATCTTTATGTATAGTTAATTGTTTAAATTTTATAATCAAATATGTAACAAATAATAACATAACAATTTGCAGCATGTCATCGCAATGTAAATAACAATAATAGTAATTTTTCATTCAAGCAAAATAATTTTCAGCATTTTGTATTAATTTAATTAGGTAATAATAATTGTATACTTTCATTTTATAGACTTTGATTATTGTAGTTTGAATATCCCCAGCAAACTCATATAGTAAAAATATGATCTAGTCATGAGTAGGGAAAATTCGATTCTAGGAAAAACTGGAATTTATTAATATTGTGGAATCTATTTATATGTGAATTTGGGTGACATTATGCAGATGTTTTTTACTTAATATCTAATTATTGTCTCCTTGTTTTTTTGCTATATATGAAACAATTACATGCATGCATCAATATGGATACGCAATTTTTTTAGTATATTATATTGCATGTTATTCCATTTATAACTTATTATTAGAGTTTGTTGTTCTTGATTCTAACATGTCAATAACTGTCATACTCATATGTAAGCCATTATATCAATCTCTGCACTTGAAAAACTTATATTAATATTCCTACAGCTTCACAAAGTTAAAAAAATATATTATCACACCACCCTCAAATTGTCTTGCTGTTATACGGTGAAATATCTAATCCCAATTATTGTGCATTGTTTTTCAATAAAAGTGTATTGTAATTTTGCATGCAACATTCAGCTTATGAGCTGCATGGTTATTTAATTGTTGGGATATGAATGCCGTGAGAAATACAGAATAATTTTTTTTTTTATTTCTGGACAATTTAGCATATTCCTTCCAATCTAAATAAATCAAAAGGGATCCGATAAAATACATGATGATTACATTTTTAGATATTTTCATATCTCAGCAGATAACAACTAGAAGATATAATCTTCAAACTTTCTAGTTTCCGAACTAAAACAATCTTTAAAAAAAATTGATATATTTCTAATGATCTTTTGATATATTTCTTTTTGGCATGGTAGCATATTTGATATATTTCTAATGATCTTTCGATATATTTTTGTATGAAGTTACAATGACAAATCTTGCCAAACTTGAGTTCGTGGCACTTGATATTACGGGTAAGAATTATTTGTCATGGATCCTTGATGCCGAAATTCATCTTGATGCCATGGGTTTTGGAGACACCATTAAAAATGGTAATGAAACATCAAGCCAAAACAAGGCAAAGGCCATGATATTCTTACGCCATAATCTCCATGAGGAGTTGAAGTTAGAGTATCTCACAATAAAAGATCCTCTTATTATTTGGAAAAATTTGAAAGAAAGATATGACCATCAAAAGACAGTTATTCTTCCAAAAGCTCGTTATGATTGGATATATTTATGATTGCAGGATTTTAAACCAGTAAGTGAATATAATTCTGCAATGTTTAAAATCAGTTCTAAATTGAAATTATGTGGAGATAATACCACTGATGGAGATATATTAGAAAAAATATTCTCTACTTTTCATGCCTCGAATTAATGTGTGCTCTTGCAGCAGCAATATAGAGAACGAGGTTTTAAGAAATATTTTGAACTGATTTCATGTCTCCTTGTGGCTGAACAAAATAATGAGCTTTTAATGAAAAATCATGAATCACGATCATTGGTTCGACTCCATTCCACGAAGTGAATGTTACAAGACATAATAATAATTATGGTCGGTTAGGTCGGGTCGTAAATGTCGTGGTCGTGGTCGTGGTCGTAATAGAGGTCGTGGTCGTGGTCGTGGCCATGGGCGAGGACGGTTTAATTACCATAACCATGATACCAAACCTTCAAAGAATGAGGAGAACAAGAAAAAGGGGAAGAATATAAATAATATAGATACCAAGAAGGAAGAAAATATTTGTTATCGGTGTGGAATGAAAGGACATTGGTCTCGTACCTGTCGTACAGCCAAACATCTTGTTGATTTATATCAGTCCTCATTGAAAGGATATGAGAAGAACATAGAAATAAATTTTTCTCATCCACATCAAGATAATAATGATATTTATTTTGATCATTTGGATATGACACACCTTGACGTTGCAGATTTCTTTGAGCAAAATAATGAGCAAGATAATATTTCTTGTAATGAAAATAATTAGTTCAAAATTATGTTAATCCTTTTTAAGTGTATTCCTTTTATGCTAATAAATTCCAACGTATTTTGTTCATTTCATGTTGGTTTGTATTATTAATATTAATGTCTTATTATGAACTTATTATTTATTCTTTTTTATGAAGAAAATATGGATTTGCATCATGCTATAAATGAGCTAATATTTGTGGTGGAGATATATGCTTAGCAGATAGTGCAACGACGCATACTATTCTCAGACATAAGCAATATTTTTCAAATCTAAAAATGATGAAAGCTTATGTGAATACAATATCAGGTTCAACAGACTTGATTGAAGGCTCTGGAAGAGCCAATATAATGCTTCCTAGTGGAACAAAATTTATTATTGATAATGCTTTGTTTTCCACTAAATCAAGAAGGAATTTGCAAAGTTTTAAAGATATACGACTTAACGGGTACCATATTGAGACAACCAATGACAATGGTATAGAATATCTTTACATCATATCAAATGTCTCTACTGGAAAACAAATATTGGAAAAATTACCCGTTTTATCTTCTGGTTTATACTATACAAGTATTAGTACAATTGAAGTCAATGCAATATTGAACCAGAAGTTCAATGAACCAAATAATTTTATTATTTGGCACGATCGGTTGGGTCATCCTGGATCAATAATGATGCAAAGAATTATTGAAAATTCACATAGCCATTCATTGAAGAACCAGAAGATTCTTTAATTTAAGGAATTCTCGCGTGCTGCTTGTTCTCAAGGCAAATTGGCCATTAGACCATCACCAGCTAAAATTGGGATTGAATCCCCAAGGTTTCTAGAACGTATTCAAGGAGATATTTGTGGGCTATTCACCCACTAAGTGGACCATTTAGATATTTTATGGTTTTAATAGATGCATCTACAATATGGTCACATGTGTGCTTATTATCAACTCGCAACCTGGCGTTTGCGAGATTACTTGCTCAAATTATTAAATTACGAGCACAATTTTCAGATCATACAATCAAGTCTATTCATCTTGACAATGCTGGTGAATTCACATCCCAAACATTTAATGATTATTGCATGTCACTTGGGATAAATAATGAACATCATGTTGCCCATGTTCATACTCAGAATGGTCTTGCTGAATCATTTATTAAACGCCTCCAGTTAATTGCAAGACCATTTGTGACGTCCCCAAAATAGGTATACAACACCTATTTTGAGTCGCCAAATACATGGTACAGAAACAACTACAACTTCATTAATACAATTGTTGTGCAAAATACGACAACACATAAATTGTGAGTTTAAATACAAATATTGTCTTCTAGACAATATTCAAACTCAAATAAGTCCTCATTACAATTATTGATACACTATTTTACAAAATAGTGAGGACTACTAAAACAACTATCTTGAACCATTACTCCACACCCCAACTAGTTCCCGCTATATTCTTGTCTCCTGAGAAGAAAAATGGAACAAAAAGGAAAAGGGTGAGCTCAACTAGCCCAGTAAAGAATATTATGACTAAGATAATGTACAAAAAATTATCCTTAGTCTTCAACAGGGAAAAATCTGATAGAATACAATAGACAACAAGTTTTAGATCAACAATCTGCGGTGGAATCAACAATTCATTAGAAGAGTTAAGTAGAATGAAATCTACTATCATCTATGAATTTAAAAGTCCATCATCAATATTTTATCCTCAGAACATCAATCAATATACGTCATAAATCAAATAGTCATCTTTGCACTACAGGCCAAAGATATTCATCTGTTGGTCATGTTCATCTCAACACCTGTTCATCTTTGCACTACGGGCCAAAGATATTCATCAGTTGGTCATGTTCATCTAAACACCTGTTTATCTTTGCACTAAGGGCCAAAGATATTCATCAAAAAATCATTCAAATTTACACTACAGTCCAAAGATATTCAGTAATATCATCATTTAGGACTGAGGATGATGAAAAATATTTTAAAGAAAACGAATCCAGTGAAACAGAAAAACAAATATTAAGGATTCGTACTTTACACAATCCAAGTTCAAAATACTTCATAAATAATCGGTGGAGTAAAATTCAGAATGAAGACCAAAACATAGATCCAATCCAAGATAGGAATCATAACAGACGATCTTGAACACGAAAAAGAAAATTTAATTTTTCGTGAATAATTATCGATGATTCGTGAATAGTCAGAGTATCGTGAATAAAGACTCTCAGACACTAAAAGATAGAAATTTCACAAAAAAAATCATCATGCTTCGTGAATAGTATTCGTGAATAGTAACTCATGAATAGTAACTCGTGAATAGTAACTCATAAATAGTAACTCGTGAATAGTAACTTTGACATGAAAAAGTTCTAAATTTGATAAAAATTTCCAACCAATATTTCGGCATAATGATATTGAAGAAATAATATCATTTTCGAATAAAATAACATCCCTTATCTCAGAAAGAATAGTACTTCTGACTGGAATACTGGATATAGTGGTGAAAGAACTTGCACCGTATAGCAATACTCAAAGTACTAAAATACTCACAAGAATACGCTCGATAATATAGAGAGAGAAAGAGAGAGAACTCTTTAGTTTCTGGTGTGATTTTCAATTCTAACCTAAGCACCCTATTTATAGGAAAATGTTTAGAACACCAAAATAAAAAATTTAATATAATATTAATATATATAATCAAATTTTCTACGCCTACTTCCTTAGATCTGAATTCAGCCATTTACATCACATGCAAGACCCACAATAATGACAAAAAACGTTTTTCATATTAAAATAATTAAAACTTCCAAAAATCAATTATTTCGGAACTTCAGAACTTCAATAATTCATAATAAAAAGCCCTTTTATCAGAAAATTCGAATCTCGCATTTTTTTATAGGAAATTCAATTCTCTACAACTTTGCAGAAGAAAGTTTTTCTAAATTCCAAATGAAATTGGTCAAAATTCACAAAAGCAAGCGATTTTACGTTATAATCAAATTTCACCAAGAAATAGGCTCCACCGAGCACACAAAACATGTGTTAATCATTTAATGTAACAAAATACTCTTTCTCCTCATATACTCATATATCCCACATTCATTATAAAAATATCATCATTATTATATTATAATAATATAATAAAATATTATTTTATCGAGAAAAGATAAAATATCATTTTAACAATTGTCACTTTAAAAATTTTCTCCATCTATATCCACATAAAATCAATATTTTTCTCATCATATAAATCAATAATTAATTATTCATAAATAATATTACAGAATCACAGTACTAACAACCAGGCAGTTCCCAAGAAAGAGGGGGCTTTCCAATAAGGATTTCTCCTTACTTGGCCTTGATTAGGTGACCAAACATCTCCTTGAGATGCGAAATTTCTAGACATTGCCAATAATGCTATCTAATAATATTATTAAGATAATATGAATTATTGCTTCGATAATGGAAAATACTGTGTAGTGACAATTATTGAAACAACAGTAATATAAAATATCAACATAGCAATTATTGAATCAATAAAATAAAATCTTGAGCGATAATTCTTTGTAACAATTATTGAGTAGTGTCTTCTTACGTAAGAATCAATAATTGGTGCAATCTGCGTGTGTCTTCTTGTCAACAACGCGACATTGTGTTTTAACCACCGGGTATTCCAACGATAATACTTGGTAACAATTACTGCCGTTATTTATAAACAACTTATACTTGTCGCTTTTCTTCATCCAATCACTTTCCGTTATGGGGCCCACACATGGTTGCGCCATCGTCGCATTTAATATTCCCAAACAAAGAATATTCCACGACCAAACGAATATTCTCCGAATGACAATGAGTATTTTATAACCACTTGCTTATTTAAAATATTTACGCATTTTACCCATAACTAACCACATTAATCAAATCAACCCTTACTATTTCAAAATGATAAATAGAGGAAATTAATTTCATTTATAAAAAGTTGGGGCCTTACACCTCCCTCCTTGAAATTTCGTCCTCGAAATTGACACGCGTAGAGATATGCTCCTTCCCATCCAAGATCTTGACCGGTACCTCCTCGATGCGTTAAATCTTCTACTATCTCGTCTGGTTCTAACTCAATAATGTGGTTCGGGTCGTCCACATATTTACGTAACATCGATACGCGAAAAATTTTATGAACACGCGTCATACTTGGCTGTAAAGCGAGTCTATAGGCCATAGTTCCTATTCAATCGAGGATTTCAAATGGACTAATAAATCAAAGGTTGAGATTTCTTCTCTTCACTAACTCTTACTTCTAGAATAACGCCTTCTTGCACCTTCTTCTTTATATTCATCAGCTCCGGTGTGTAGCTTGAGCGGTTTTAACTTTATCGATTAAAGTCGATTCTAATCGTATATTCGTTATCTTCACGCAGATTCTTGGAATCGATAACTTTATCTCCATCTTCTGTAAGTCGTACGAAATGGGTATTTGTGTTAACAATATCGCACTCGTAAACGCATACAATCTTCTACTCAACACGTCAGCTACCACGTTCATTTTTTTTTCAGGATGGTATTGAATGGTATGGTCGTAATCTTTTAACAGCTCGAGCCAACGTCGTTGCCGCATGTTGAGTTCTTGGAAGCTCTTTTCATATTCCTCGCTCCATTCAAATTTTGTATCTCTACGAGTCAGCTGAGTTAATGGAGTATCAATTCGAGAAAATCTTTCCACGAATCTCCGATAATAACCAACTAAGCCTAGAAAGCTATGTATTTCAATTACTGACTTAGGTTGCTCTCAACTATGACTCATATCCCAATCTTGGATAGCACGTCACAATGGTACCTATCAGTTTACTATTACACAAATATGGTGTCCCCTATGGAGAGTGCGCTTTGTGCATTCCACAAAAGGAAGTCACCGGATAAAGGCTCTGTACAAACTTCTACAGTTGAATTTTTAACTCCTAAAGTTCAATAGAGCCATGAGATTTTAGAAATGGGTTTCTTGGGTTCAAAAGTCGATACAAAATTCAATATCACACTTTGGGAGTAAGCGAAAAATTCTTCAGAAATACATCGGAAATTTACTAACAATAGAAATATCATTCAAATCGGCGTATTTTTGTTCAAGTCCATAACATGGGCTAAGAAAACTTAACATCCATTTTTCAATAAACGAATGACTTTATGGCTTGATATGAAAGTGTTTGACTTCAATGGTTTGGTTGTTTGAATTGAATAACGAGTTGCTTAGGAATATGAAAACTAACAACCTTACAAAAGCAATCAATTTTGGCATGATGAGTAGTTAATCAATCAATCAATCCCTAAAATCACATCAAAAACAAGTATCTTTAAAGAAATAAGGTCAACAGGTAATGTGATGGTGCCAACTTGGATCAAACAAGATTTATAAACAGTGGATGTAACAAAAGTTTCTCATAACGGAGTTTTAACAGATAAGTTAAAGTCTAATTTTCTCCGGAGTCAAGTTTAAACGTTGAGTATAAGCAGGAGAGATAAATGAATGGGTAGAACCGGTATCTAATAAGGTATAAACTTTGTAAGAATTTATAATTAACTAACTCGTGCTAACTTCGTTCGGGTTCCTCGCATTCTGACAAGTCACGAAAAATGCTCTTCCAGGAACCGTTGACTTTGACTTGTCCGGGACAGCCTTTGGAGTCACCATCCCCACTGGACTTGGTTTCGCTACAGGACAATCTCGAGCTATATGACCTTCCTTTCCACAACTAAAACATACCTTGGAAGGTTGTGAACAGTTTGGATTTATGTGTCCCTCTTCTCCGCATCTGTAGCATCTAACTAGCGGTCTTTCTCCTCCTCTAAAATTCGTTGCTGGTGCTGCTGCCGACATCTTCCCGTCATCGTTAAATCTTCTCTTAAAATTTTCACTTTAGTTATTTCTTATATTATCTCGGCCATGATTACCACCGAAGTGGTTACCATTTCTCGCATGATAATTTCCTCCACGATTGTTATCATTGTTCCGATGACCGTTACCACCGGTACGATTATCAACGAGTTGTTGGTCGTTATTCTTCAGTTAAGCCGACTCATTATCGCGCTCCAATAACTGAGCCCTATTCACAACATCTGAATATAAACAAAGTTTGTGAGAAATGAGGTATTGACGTATTTTGGGTTTCAAACCTCGCAAAAACATTCGCGTCATTCTCTCCTCATTATCAACCAAATGCGATGCAAATCAGGACAACTCGACAAACTTAGCTTCATACTGCAACACGTTCGTATTATTTTGCTCCAGCTTGATGAACTCTACCTCCTTCATGTGACGAATACTTTCGGGAAAGTACTTGTCGTTGAACAATTCTTGAAACTTCTCCCAAGACATCTTCAGTGCGGTAGGCTGAGTACGCTTTACGGATTCCCATCAATAATCTGCCTCTCCTCGTAACATGAAAGTGGTGAAAGGAACCTTTTGCTCCTCTGAGCATCCCAAGACATCAAATATCTTAGTGATCTACTTTATCCACATCTCTGCCGTAAGTGGTTCTGGCTTTCCCAAAAACTCCGGCGGTCCTAACTCCTTGAACTGCTTAGCGGTGACCATCCGTGAGTTGCCAGTGTTTCTACCTGCATTTTGAATAGTAGTCTTTCTCATTTGGTTTTGCATGAATTCTAGAAAGTTCCTAAACATACCATCGTTCGTCATCTTCTCAGTGGTGTTGTTCATAGGAGGAACATTGCCAGCCTGTTGCACGTTCTCCTCGTTGGTGAGCAAAGGTGTCTCCATGGTCTCATGTACTCCACTGTTAACATTCTCAGTTGACATTCTCAAATACTGCCATAAAACAAGGGTTAATTTAACAAATTAACAAATCATATAATACCCCTATATTATGACCGATCAACAAATAAGCTTAGGTAGGACACACTAGCGAAGGATTTACTCGTCTCTCCCCTCCTAGTTCTATTCCCCGATCTCCGCCAGAGATCATATCCCTAAGCTCGATACCAATCGTGACTCATGTCCCAACCGTGGACAACACCTCACAATGGTACTATCGATTTACCACCATGAATCAAGGCCCCTACGGAGAGTCCGACTTGGTGCATCCCCATCAACAGAAGTCACCAAAGAAGAGGCTCGAGGGCTCTTTCTTTATAGGCTCGATATTAATGTGACGCCCCCAAAATAGGTATACAACACCTATTCTGAGTCGTCAAATACATGGTACAGAAACAACTACAACTTCATTAATACAATTATCGTGAAAAATACGACAACACATAAACTTTGAGTTTAAATACAAATATTGTCTTCTAGACAATATTCAAACTCAAATAAGTCCTCATTACAATTATTGATACACTATTTTATAAAATAGTGAGGACTACTAAAATAACTGTCTTGAACCATTACTCCATACCCCAACTAGTTCCCGCCATATTCTTGTCTCCTGAGAAGAAAAATGGAACAAAAAAGAAAAAGGTGAGCTCAACTAGCCCAGTAAAAAATATTATAACTAAGATAATGTACAACAAATTATCCTTAGTCTTCAACAGGGAAAAATCTGATAGAATACAATAGACAACAAGTTTTAGATCAACAATCAAGATTTAAACAACAATTCATTAGAAGAGTTAAGTAGAGAATGAAATCTACTATCATCTATGAATTTAAAAGTCTATCATCGATATTTTATCCACTGTAACATCAATCAATATACATCATAAATCAAATAGTCATCTTTGCACTACTGTGCCAAAGATATTCATCTCGCTGGGTCATGTTCATCTCAACACTGCTCATCTTTTGCACTACGGGCCAAAGATATTCATCGATTAATCATGTTTCATCTAAACACCCGCTGCTTATCTTTACACTAAGGGCCAAAGATATTCATCGAAAATCATTCATCTTTTGCAGACTACAATGCCAAAGATATTCAAGAATATCATCATTTAGAATCGAGGATTTATAAAAAATATTTTAAAGAAACGAATCCAATGAAACAAAAGAACAAATATTAAGGATTCGTACTTTACACAATCCAAGTTCAAAAATACTTCATAAATAATCAGAGTGGAGTAAAATTTAAGAATGAAGACCAAAACATAGATCCAATCCAAGATAGGAATCATAACAGACGATCTTGGACACGAAAAGAAAATTTAATTTTTTCCGTGAATAAGTAATCGATTCGTGAATAAATAGTGTCGATACGTGAATAATGTCGATATCGTGCGAATAGTAACTCAAACACTAAAAGATAGAAATTTCACAAAACAAATCATCATGCTTAGTGAATAGTACTCGTGAATAAGAACTCGTGAATAAGTAATACATGAATAGTAACTCGTGAATAAGAACTCATGAATAAGTAACTCCCGACATGAAAAAGTTCCAAATTTGATAAAAATTTCTAACCAATATTTCTAAGATAATGATATTGAAGAAATAATATCATTTTCGAATAAAATAACATCCCTTACCTCAGAAAGAATAGTACTTCTGACTAGAATACTGGATATAGTGTTGAAAGAACTTACACCGTATAGCAATACTCAAAGTACTAAAACACTCACAAGAATACGCTCGATAATATAGAGAGAGAAATCTTTAGTTTTTGGTGTGATTTTTAATTCTAACCTAAGCACCCTATTTATAGGAAAATGCTTAGAACACCAAAGCAGAAAATTTAATATAATATTAATATATATAATCAAATTTCCTACGCCCACTTCCTTAGATCTGAATTCAGCCATTTACATCACATGCATGACCCACAATAATGACCAAAAAACGTTTTCATATTAAAATAATTAAAACTTCCAAAATCAATTATTTTAACTTCGAACTTCAATAATACATAATAAATAGCCCTTTTATCGTAAATTGAATCTCGCAATTATTATAGGAAATTCAATTCTCTACAACTTTACGTAAGAAAGTTTTTCCAAATTCCAAATGAAATTGGACCAAAATCCACAAACCAAGCGATTTTACAGTGCTATAATCAAATTTCAAATAAGAAATGAGGTCCACCGACACACAAAATATGTGTTAATCATTTAATGCAACAAAATACTCTTTCTCCTCATATACTCATATATACCACATTCATTGTAAAAATATCATCATTATTATATTATAATAATATAATAAAATATTATTTTATCATAAAAGATAAAATATCAATTTTTAACAATTGTCACTTTAAAAATTTTCTCCATCTATATCCACATAAAATCAATATTTTTCTCATCATAGAAATTAATAATTAATTATTCATAAATAATATTACGTAAATCACAATCTCGACAACCAAAGCGGTTCCCAAGAAAGAGGGGGCTTTCCAATAAGGATTTCTCATTCTTGGCGCCAATTAGGTGACTAAACCTCTCTTAGATGTAACTTTCTAGACATTGCCAATAATGCTATCTAATAATATTATTCGGGATAATATGAATTATTGCTTCGATAATGGAAAATACTTGTGTAGTGACAATTATTGAAACAACAGTAATATAAAATATCAATGTAGCAATTATTGAATCAATAAAATAAAATATCGAATAATAATTACTCGTAACAATTATTGAGTAGTGTCTTCTTTACGTAAGAATCAATAATTGGTGCAATACCGCAAAGTCTTCTTGTACAACAACGCGTATTCTTCTAGCGTTTTAACCACCGGTATTCCAACGATATTAACGCTAACAATTACGCCAGTTATTTATAAACAACTTATACTTGTCGTTTTCTTCATCCAATCGCTTTTACATGGGGGCCCACATTATGGTCATACTTGCCGTCATTTAATATTCTCGACAAAGAATATTCCATGACCAAACGAATATTCTCCGACAACAATGAGTATTTTATAACCACTTGCTTATTTGAAATATTTGCGCATTTTACCCATAACTAACCACATTAATCAAATCAACCCTTACTATTTCAAAATGATAAATAGAGGAAATTAAATTTTATTTATAAAAAGTTGGGGTCTTACACCATTACTCATGAGAACAAAACTTCCTGTCTCTGTTTGGGGGTATGCTATTTTACATGCAGCAGCACTTATTCGCATTAGGCAAAAATCATACCACAAATTCTCCCCATTACAATTGGTTTTTGGTCACGAGCCAAATATTTCCCATTTAAGAATTTTTGGTTGTGCGGTATATGTTCCAATTTATCCTCCACAACGTACAAAGATGGGTCCTCAAAGGAGGCTGGGAATATATATTGGGTTTAAGTCCCCATCAATAATTAAATATCTTGAACCCTTAACAGGTGATTCATTTACGGTACGATTTGTCGACTGTCATTTTGATGAGACTATATTCCCAGCATTAGGGGGAGAAATTAAATAGCTGGATAAAGATATAACTTGGAATGCATTATCATTATTGAATTTTGATTCTCGTACAAAACAATATGAACAAGCTAGAAGTTCAAAAGATACTTCGTTTGCAAAATATAGCAAATCAGCTACCGAATGCATTCACTGACTAAAAAGGAGTAACCAAATCTCATATACCAGTTGTAAATACTCCAGCTCGGATTGAAGTCCCAATAGAACAATCCGCAAAAATTGTAGCAAATGAGTTTAATGCATGCCAGAAGCGTGGTAGACCAATCGGTTTGAAAGAAAAAAAATCCTCGAAAAATAAAAGAAGTAAATAAACAAGTGAGCATTATTGAGGATGAAAATATTCATGAGGATTTAGACATAGCTAAAACCCCAGAAGAGGTTCAGGTACCTGAAAACAATAAAAATGATGAGATCTCGATAAGTTATGTCTCTACAAAGAAAATATGGAACCTAAGTGAGATAGTTGTTGACAACATTTTTTCATATAATATATCGCTTGATATCGTAAATGAAAACAAGGATTTTGAGCCTAATTCTGTCGAAGAATGTAGACGTAGAAATGATTGGCCAAAATGGAAAGAAGTAATCCAAGCAGAATTAAATTCACTTGCAACACGTGAAGTTTTTGGACCTGTAACACTCGAAGAAGTAAAGTCAGTTGGATACAAATGGGTATTTGTGCGAAAAAGAAATGAGAAAAATGAAATCGTAAGATATCAAGCACGACTTGTGGCACAAGGGTTTTCACAAAGACCTGGCATTGATTATAATGAAACATATTCTCCTGTGGTAGATGCAATTACATTGTGGTATCTTATTAGCCTGGAAACCCATGAAAAACTAGATATGTGTCTAATGGATATTGTTACAGCCTATTTATATGGGTCAATTGATAATGATGTTTATATGAAAATCCCTGAAGGATTTAAAATGCCTAAAGCATATAGTTTAAATCCCTGAGAAGTTTACTCAATCAAGTTGCAAAGGTCCCTATATGGGTTAAAACAATCAGGACACATGTGGTGCAATCGTCTTAGTGAATATTTATTGAAAGAATGGTATAATAATAACCCTATATGCCCATGTGTTTTTATAAAGAAGTCGGAATCTAGTTTTTCTATCATTGTTGCGTATGTTGATGATTTAAATATTATTGGAATTCATGGAGAGATACCAAAGACAATGAATTATTTAAAGAAATAATTTGAGTTGAAAGATTTAGGAAAAACAAAATTTGTCTCGGACTACAGATCGAACATTTAGCAGATGGAATTTTCATTCATCAGTCAACTTACACAAAGAAGGTCCTTAAAAGATTTTATATGGATAAAGCTCATCCATTGAGTACTCCACTGGTTGTTAGATCACTTGATGTGAAAAAGAACCCTTTTAGACCTCGTGAGGATAATGAAGAATTACTTGGTCCTGAAGTACCATACCTCAGTACAATTGGTGAGTTAATGTATCTTGCTAATAATACACGACCTGATATAACATTCTCTGTGAATTTATTAGTAAGATATAGTTTTTCTTCTACCCGAAGACATTGGAATGGGGTTAAACATATTTTTCGTTACCTACGAGGAACTATAGATATGGGCTTATTTTATTCAAATAATAATAATCATAAATTAGTTGGATATGCTGATGCAAGATATTTATCTGATCCACATAAAGGTCGATCTCAAACAGGTTATCTCTTTATGTGTGGTGATACTGCTGTACCATGGAGATCTATAAAGTAAACATTAGTTTTCACTTCATCTAATCATGCTGAAATACTTGCAATCCATGAAGCAAGCACTACAAGAAAATGCTCTAACAGTATCAGCGACCAACAATATCAGCGACCGCACATCCAGTCGCAGATACTATTATTAGCGATCGCCAGTGGCGACCAAAATGAAATGTAGTCTCTATTTTGTTTTAGCGATCGCATGCGGTCGCTAAGTGGTCGCAACTACAATTTTACCGCCTAAAAATTTGCTAGAAATGTTGGCACCCTATTTTTTTGCGTCCTCTATGCGGTCGCTGATACTTCCACATCATTAAATAATCAGCGACCGCATGCGGTCGCTATTAACGATCGCTAATTCTTTTAATCTATCTGCCACACCTCGCTCGACAGTAGCTGAACCAGAAGAGAAAAAAAAAGAGGGAGAAAGAAAAAGGAGAAGAGGGAGAAGGGGAAGAAGATGGAGAAGGTCACGCCACCGTCAGAATCCACCGTCGCCACCGCCGCAACCGCCGCCACCCACCGCCGCCACCCACCGCCTTCAGGTATTGATTTTAATGAATAATGTTTCAATATTGAATATGAATTTTATTATATATGCATA
Organism: Panax ginseng; assembly: GCA_020205605.1. Taxonomy (NCBI): domain Eukaryota; kingdom Viridiplantae; phylum Streptophyta; class Magnoliopsida; order Apiales; family Araliaceae; genus Panax; species Panax ginseng. The sequence continues at coordinate 133,613,368 of CM035145.1, read as the reverse complement.
AGATTGATATATATGGATTTGATTATGTTTGGGTAATATGATTATGATTTTATTAGTATTTGAAGTCGATTTGGGTAATATGATTATGTTTGGTTTATAAGTTTTGATTAGAGTAAAATTTATTTGGGTAATATGTAGTACTTTGGGTAATTTGATTTTGTTAATTTATGTCAGTTTGGGTAACTTGAGAAAGGAAAATTTGAATTATCTGACATCTGTACGGATTGCTTTGTCGTTGTATTGTTAGAAGTCGTTTTTTTGACGAAACACTGATACTTTACATTACATGTTTTGATTAGTGGCACTTCACTTAGAAAACTACTACATCAAATGGCTAAAGACCATCCGAATATGCAGTTTTTAAAATAGTTCACCAAGTATTAATGCGTTTCATTATTCCTTTTATTAATCGACAAATATAAACTTACCCATCTTCCTATAAATTTATTGACTAAATTGAAAGGTGTGTGTGTTGATTATAGGGATGTATGTAATAAGAAACTTATATAATTTTTCATTCTTGATTGTTTCACAAACTCCAAGACCTCCCATATGCAGCGGACATTTATTTTATGCTTAGTTCAAGATTGAATAATGATTTTACAGTCACTTCAAGCTTGAAAAAAGTTCATCATTAGTAGAAGTCAAAACAGTTTTGCAAAAATTAAGATAAAATTATTAGCGGATAAAATTTATCCGCTAATATCAGTTTGGAATGATTGAATGAATTGTTGTATACTGAAATAAAAGTTTATGTTGCATATGAATCGAATGAGCTTATTATCGACATTTGGAATTGGGCCACATACTTATTAACTTTCTTTAATTACTAGTTGTATACTTGAAAATTACCTTTGTTTCGATATGGTCAGTTGTTATAAGTATAAGTTTGTATTTGAATTTTTTTTACCTCTTTTATTGTGAACAGTTTTAGGTTTAAAATATATAATAGCTTTTGGTTATAGGAAAGCTATGCCCATTATTGAAATAAAATGAGAAATTGAATTGTTTGAATATGTGAGTAGCTTAATTTTAGTAATTAATCTCAGTAAATTGGGTTCTGTTTATATAGATAGTCTGGGTGCTGCTTATCAATTGGATATAAATATATTGGTGATTCACTAGATCCTATTAAGGGGCTATTGGAGCTGATGGGTTGGTTGGCTTGGGTCATGAGAATTGACATAAGGTCACCACACCAAGCTAAATGCAAGCTCTCACGAGGCCAAGCCAAGCTTGGTTGTCGACATAGTAAGCTATTGAAATTTGTTAAGCCAAAATAAAGCGATCTAGGGAACCTGTTAGTGCAACAGAGAAGGTAACTAGAACACTTGGTCAATAAAGAGACTATTTTGGCTATAACAGAAAAACAAGGGTATTTAACACTTATGTATACAAGAATAAGTGTGCCAATATGTAACAACCAAATATGAATACCAACCAAATATGTAACAACCCAAAATAGTTGTATATGTAATAACAAATTTAAAACAAATTACAATAAAATAACATGATATAATATAACTATTAAACTAAGTAGTATTTACTTAGTTTCTCATACTAAATTTAATAACATTTAAAGTTTCTCATACTGCTTAAATTTGCATTCATTCGTTAACATCAAGTATGCTTAAATATTAATCATATGCTTACAAGTATGCTCAAGTCATATTGTTACAAGTATGCCCGAGTCATATGCTTATAATTATGCTGAAATATTAATCATATGCTTACAAGTATGCTCAAGTCATATGGTTACAAGTATGCTCAAGTTATATGATTAATAAGCTCATGTTGTCTGTAGTAGGTACCATGGAATCATGGACCTCTATTCAGACCGTAGTTGGATGGCACGGCGAAAGTCAAGTGCCCAGATAGGTGCTTCTGACTAAATTTAGAAATTTGGTTGCCAAGTGTTTTTTGAGTATCGATATAGTCACGAATGTATGAATGGTCATCGCAGAATCGATGTCCATGTTTGAAGTGTAAGAATGTAAATTATATGGACAGAGACATGGTAAACTATCATTTACTTGTTTCCGGTTCATAAAAATTTACTGAAGAATCTTGGTGGGCACAAGGCAGAGAAGAGATGATGGCATCACGTAAGTACACAATTCGAAAAGCAAGAATCTTCATCGTATTTAATGAAATGGTTCATGATATTGCAGGCCGATTTTGATTGGGAATAAGGCGAAGAACCTATAAATTTACGATGCTAAAGACTTCTTTAAGTTGTTAGACGAGGGTAATGAGCCATTGTGGCATGGTTGCACCAAACACACTACATTGTCTGCGATGGCGACATTACTTAACATCAAGGTCGATCACAACATGAGCCATGAGTGTTTTGAGTCGCTCTTGAAGGCCATTAAGAGTATGTTGCTCGACGGTGAGAAATTACTTGGTAACTATTACTTTTGTGTAAGAAAATAGTGAAGAAGTTGGGTCTTGGATACCAAAAGATCGATGCGTGTCCCAACGATTGAATATTTTTTATAAGGAAAATGAATGATGATGACAAGGTGCATGCATGTTTTGCGTCATGATCGGTTTAGGCCTAATAAAGAGGGTGTGACTACAAAAAAATCAAGTATACCGTTTAAGATTCTAAGGTATTTTCCAATAACACATCGGCTAAAAAGATTGTACATGTCTTCAAGAATAGCTGAACATATGAGTTGGCATGCGAAATCTCCAGCTAAAGATGGAGAACTAAATCATCCCGCAGATGGGCAGGCTTGAAAAGATTTCAAATTAGTACATCCTGGGTTTGCATTGGAGCCTAGAAATGTGAGGCTTGGATTGTCCACCGATGGGTTCAATCCGTTTGGCCACTCAGCTATTCCGTACTCATATTGGTCTGTGATTGTTACTCCGTACAACTTGCCTCCTTGATGTGTATGTAAACGACCATACTTGTTTCTTTCACTCGTGGTTCCTGGTCCTAAGAGTCCTGGAAAGAACTTAGATGTTTACTTGAGACCTCTTATAGAAGAGTTGAAGGTATTGTGGGAGGATGGAGTACAGACTTGGGATGTTGCAACGAAAACAAATTTCAACCTTAGGGCAGCGGTTATGTGGACTATAAGTGACTTCCCAGCTTATGGTATAATAGCTGGATGGAGTATACACGGGAAGTTGGCTTATCCATATTGTATGGAGCATACAAATTCTTTCAATCTATCAAAAGGTCGAAAGCCTTGCTGGTTTGACTGTCCTCATTGGTTCTTGCCGGTAGATCACTCGTTTCGAAGAAATAGAGAACACTTTAGGAAATGGAAAGTAGACAATGATATGACTGCACCACGATTTTCGGGAACGGAAATGCGAGATCGTGTGATGAGATTGCCGTTTATCCCATTTGGTAAGATTGATGCTACAAACATAATCAATGGGTTTGGAGAATCTCATAACTGGGTTCGGAGAAACATCTTTTGGGAATTGCCTTATTGGTCTACAAATTTGATTCGTCATAATTTAGATGTGATGCATATTGAGAAGAATGTGTTTGACAATGTGTTTAACATGGTGATGAATGTTATGGGGTAGACAAAAGATAATGATAAGGCACGTTTGGACATGAAAGATATTTGTAAGCGTCCTGGATTAGAACTTTATAAATCTTCCAATGGTAAGATTATCAAACCGCATGCAAGGTACACATTGTCCAAAAAGCAAGTTGAAGATGTGTGCACATGGGTTAAGTCTCTGAAACTACCAGATGGATATGCGTCAAACATTGCACGGTGTGTTACGGGTGGGAAATTACAACGGATGAAGAGTCATGACTGTCATGTGTTCATGGAGAGACTCATGCCTATAACATTTCGGGATCAGCTTGATAAACCAATATGGGATGCTTTGATGGATCTTAGTCGTTTCTTCAAAGACTTATGTTCAAAATCATTAAATGAGAAGGACATGTCTGTACTTGAGAAGAACATCATAGAGATCACGTGTAAACTAGAAAAAATATTCCCACCTGGTTTTTTTGACTCCATGGAGCATTTTCAAATCCATCTTCCCTATGAAGCTCGTGTTGGTGGTCCAGTTCAATATAGATGGATGTACCCTTTCGAGAGGGTGATTGGAAACCTTAAGAGGAAGGTGAAGAATAGAGCTTATGTCGAGGGGTCGATATGTGAGGCATACAGTTTCGATGAGATATCTATGTTTGTCTCAGACTATTTTTCGGACGAAGTCTTGACAAAGGCCAATCGAGTATCGAGACATGATGATGGGGGAAATCTTGAACTAAATGGCCGACTCTCTGTATTTGGTCTATCGAGCCGCGCTTATGGAAAAGGGAAGCGCGTATTCCTCTTTGAGCAAAAATTACATCTTGCATTATACTTACTTTCTTCTCAATTCATGAGGAGATTGATTTAATTTGTGAGGTACACACGTAAACTTGATAATTTATCTTTTAAGTTGAAAATTTATTCCAATATGTTAATGTTTATAACATGGTATAGATTGTACCATGACGAGTTAAAAGTGAAGCACCCTGGCATAACTGATAGAGATATTCAAATCAATCGTGATAAAAAATTTGCACTTTGGCTAAAGGACAAAGTAAGTTCAATTTCTTAAGCACGACATATATATATTGTGAAGCCCCCAAAATTAGGTATACGTCACCCATCTTGGGTCGCCACTTACATGGTACATAAATTCAAATACAACTTAATAATACAACCGTCCGTAGTACAATACGACAAAACATAAACCGTGAGTTTGAATACAAATATTGTCTACTAGAGATTATACAAACTCAAAAGGAGTCCTTATTACAATTATTATTACACTATTTCACGTAATAGTGAGGACTACTTAATGCTATCATCTAGTCCGCCACTCCGCTTCCTCGACTAGTCCTCGCTACGCGTTCTCATTTCTCAAGAGAACAATAAAAGTAAAAGGGTGAGCTCAACTAGCCCAGTAGGAAATATTATGACTAAGATAATACAGAATATATTATCGTTAGCCTTCAACAGTGTTAAACTAATACAATATAACAACCATCAAGTTTAACTGTAGCGGAATAAGCAATCCATTAAAAGAGTCAAGTAAAGAATAAAATCTACTATCTTTTATGATTTAGAAGGTTTTTCATCAACTTAATTGCTGAGACTCAGCTTAATAAATAATCCACATCATTAAATCATCCCCGCATACTACGTGCCAAGGATATTCTTTAAGATCCGCGACCACGAATTATCCATGCTCTACGGCTAAAGATAATCGTGTTTTTATCAACGGTCCTGATCATGCCATAAAACAATTCATCTTTGCTCCCTTGGCCGAAGAGAATCCATAGCCATAATCATACCAAAAACTATCCATCAATGCATTACTGGCCAATGAGGACTTTTTTCACATCATTTATAATATTACGGTCATGATTATACCGAATAATCCCTGGTCATAATCATACCAAGTCCATCTATGCACTACAGGCCACAGATGACTTTCAACATAATATAAACATGAGGATGATGACAATGATATAAGAATTCAATAAAACAAGTTCAAGAATTAATTCATCCAGGAACTAATAACGTCCAAATCGTCAACATGATACTGCTTTGTAGAGTAAAATTCAAGAATGCTCAGAAGAGTATTTCCAAGAAAAGATACTGGATGAAGCGCAAATATCAAGGATATTCCACTAATTTCATGGAGTATAGAAGTCAAAACTTTAACCAACTGAGTATAATAAGGAATGGATTAGCAAAAGAAATCACCAGACATGCGATAGACCGCACAGGCAGTTTATTCCAATAGAATAATAAATAACGGAATCAGTCCAAATAGAAAATGCATGATGTGATATTCCAACAAAATAATAAAGATTTTAATCAGTCCCATGTGAAACGCATGCATGAACATATATTCAAACGAGAATAATAAAGATTTTAATCAGTCCCAAAGTAAAACGCATGAACAACAAGATATTCCAATAGAATAATAAAGATGGAATCAGTCCGGGTAAAACGCATGAGCATGGATATTCCAACGTAATAATAAAGACAGAACCGTGTCCAAGCGTAGAACGCATGAGCATGATGTTCCAAAGAGAATGATAAAGAATAGAACAATGTAAGAATTTCACCAAGTATAGGGTAGCCACATGATATCAAAAGTTATTCCAATAGAATAATAAAGAATGGAATAATAGAAGTTCTCTTCATTGATAAGAAAGAAATAATACTCCCTACGAGTACAACAAATAATATTCCCTACCTTGGAAAAAACTGGATACTGGAATAGTGAGGTAGCAGATTTCTTTTCTTCTTTCTCTCTATAATTTCTCTCTATAATAATCGCTCTAAAGCTTTTGTGAATTGGTGAGAAATGAAGGAAGAATGAGCTTTTATTTATAGGAAAATATAGTTTCGATAATTGCACGTTTAGGGCTCAAAAATTACAGTACAATACCTCCAACTTTTTTTTCATTTATAATTTAGTCCTGTAAGTATTATCAATCTTGCACCAACTCCCCTAATAATAAATAATGTGAATCAATAGTTCAATCATGTGAATCAATAGTATAATCATGTAAAAAATACGAACTTTAGTATAGTACCTCTATCTATACCTCCATTTTTAATTTAGTCATGCAAGTATTATCAATCTTGCACCAACTCCCCTAATAGTAAATAATGTGATTCAATAGTACACATATGTGAACAAATAGTTATATAAACATGTGAATTAGTAGCAATTAATTGCTCATTTATCCGATAAATTACCCGATTTATCAATATAACCCCTGTACATCAATTATCGTTTAATAAATGTCGATTTTCACTAACACAAACAATTCCAACATAATGAAACTATTTTTATCAAAATATAAATTTTGAAATTTCAAAGTTTGATTTTTCCCGAAAAAGTCAACTGTTGACTTTTTGACCAAATAGTGAATCTCGGAAAATTTTGTGTTTATAGACTATTTTTACTAATTTCGTAGTTCCGGACTCAAATATCACGTCCGCGTCTCCAAATTCAACTCCGACCAACATTCATTTTTAATATTATAACTTACAATATTTATCAACTAGGTCGCTCCTCGAGGAGGGGGCTTTCGATAAGGATTTCTTCCTGATTGGCGCAATGATTAGGTGACCAAACCTCTCCTCGATGTAACTTCTAGACATTGTAAATATTGCAATTTATAATATGAATAACTTTGTCGCCTCTCAAGTATTGATTTAATAAAAAAAACATTTTATGTAGATGATACTCTGACAATAATTGAATCAATAATATGATAGATATGATGCAGCAATTGCTGTAGCAATAATTGAGTATAATTGAGTGACTTCTCACGTAAGCATCAATAATCAATATTGTGTGCTACTATGCAACCACGCCAGATTCTCGTACTTTTTTAACACCGGTGTTTCAACAGCTAACTGTAAAACTTCCACCGTTATTTTCATAAAGTATTTTTGTCGTTTCAATTCGACAATAATTCCGTTAATGGGGTCCACCAATGATTGTGTTGGTTGTATTTAATATTCCCCGTTAAAACGAATATTCCCCACCAATTGAATATTATATAACAACTTGCGTACTTTGCAAAATTTGTAAATATTACCCACAACTATAACATTATATCAAATCCACACCATAATATTCAAAAATATATTTCGAGAAAATTTAATCTTTATTAAAAAAAATATGGGGTCTCACACACACACACACACACAAACACACACACACACACACACACACATATATATATATATATATATATATATATATATATACTCCATATTAACTATGACTTCATTTAATAAGATGGAGTTTGTATAGGCTTTGACTGAGGGATCAACGATTCCGGCTATGGGACCAGACAGGGACCAAGTCAGCCGCAATGATTACAAAATAAATAGTTGTGAATTTCATATAAAGGCATAAGGGCGCGGTAAAAGAACAACAAACTGTGGAGTATGTGTCCAAGGAGATTGTTACAATGAGCTTGATCGTGCCTTTTATGTGTCCAAGGAGATACGTGTTGACAGACATGGAATCGTCGATATTGACCTCCATAGGTCGGCTTACTCCAACGAACTGTTTGTTTTACGAACTCAAACAGTACAAGTATACTACACTCCTAGTCATGTTAGGAAAAGGGATAGACCGCCTATAGATTGGCAAGTTGTAATTCATACTCCCGCGCGCAGTCGTGTCCAAGTAATAGACGGGGATTTCTACCAAGAGGAGATGCTTCATAGACCTCCTATAATAAATATAGAGGACAACAATGATGTAATCCAGTTAGAGGTGGAGATGAACCCGATGAATTGGATCCCAATACGCTTATTATTGTGCGGATGAGCGGTGATAATTGAGGAAGAGTTATTGACCTGACAACGACACGAATCAAAGAAGAAGATGGTTATGAATCTCTACGTACTTGTACAAAATGATTCTCGACTCGATAAATGATTTTCATTAAAATGTATGTTTAGTTTTAATTGTATTACAATGGATTACATATAGGAATGTTCTTTATATCCTTAACATGTTTATGTACCTTTCATTTATAGTTGTCATAGTTAACTATTTTATACAATTAATTGTCATTATTGTCCTTTTCTATAAAATGTATGTTTAATTTTAATTGTATTACATACAATTACATATGTACATGTTCTCTATATCCTTGACATGTTTATGTACCTTTCATTTATAACTCATACCAACATTGTAAGACCCCAACTTATTATAAATAAAATCGAATTTCCTCTAATTATTATTGTGAATAATAAGGTGTTAAATTGATATAATATTTTGGTTATGGGTGAAATGTGCAAATTTTGCAAAATAAGCAAGTGGTTATAAAATAATCATTGTTGTCGAGGAATATTCGTTTGGTCGTGGAATATTCTTGTTGTCGGGGAATATTCGTACAATGGCGCCATGATCATTTGTGGGCCCCATAATGTAATAAATCTGTCTTGGATGAAGAAAACGACAAGTTTGAGTTTTTATAAATAATCTAGTGTAGTTGTTACTGCTAACAATCGTTGGAATACCGGTGGTTAAAAAAATACGTAAATAAAGCGTGGATGCACGTATTTTTTGAATTATTGATTCTTACGTAAGAAAGGCACTACTCAATAATTGTTACGATGAATTACTCGCTCAATATTTTATTTTTATTGATTCAATAATTATTGCGTTGATATTTTATATTATTGTTGTTTCAATAATTATCACTGCTCAGTATTTTTTTCCATTATCAGATCAATAATTCATATTATTTGAATAATATTATTAGATAGCATTATTGATAATGTCTAAAAAGTTCTGTCAAGGAGAGGTTTGGTCACCTAATTACGCGCCAGTAAGGAGAAATTCTTATTGGAAAGCCCCCTCTTTCCTGGGAACGGCCTGGTTGTCATAATTGTGATTCTGTAATATTATTTGTGAATAATTAATTATTGATTTATATGATAAGGAAATATTTATTTGATGTAGATATAATGATGGATTTATTTATTTTATGCGGTTAAAAATGAAGGAATTTTAGCATGAAATAATTGTTGAAAGTTTGGCATATTTTTGTGGAATTACAATTATTTCTCTTATAAATTATTCGTTAAAATATATTATTATAATATATTATAATTGTTTAATAATATTATTATATATATATATATATATATATATATATATAAGCATGTGGTTAATTAGAAACGGAAGTAAACAAGATGTTTTTGCATACTTTGTTTGTAACATTGAGATGGTTGGTGGAAATGGTGGGTGAGCTAGAAAGTTGCCTGCAATCCTTGATTTTCAAATATAATACAGGAGCCTTGTCCTTTTTATTTAAAGATATTGTGTAATTTTTCTTCCTACAAAGTGGCTTTCTAAGTTGATAGGAAATTCTTTCCTGCAATCCTTGTTTCAAGTGGTGGGCCTCACCAATTGAAATTGATACCTTAGGCATTGAAAATGAAAAAGTTGGCAGATAAGAAAGGTTAGGCAGAATGAGAAAATTAGGCAGATTGCTTTGTTGTTTCTCTCTCCGTTTCAGTATAAATAGGTGGTAACCCCTCCTTCCTCATCACACCATTTCATAATCAGAAATTCTTATTCTATAGTATTGTGAGTATTTTCTTGAGTATAAGAATATTTTGAGCGTAGTTTTTCTGCAAGATTTTTCCAGTCAAATCCAGTTTCTACCAAGGTAAAGGATATTATTTTATTGCAACGCTCGTGAGAAATATTATTTTCTTTCATACTCCATATTACGAAAGCGATATTATTTCATCTCGTATTCTTAAATTTGAACTTACTATGGTAAGTATTGCTTTTATAATTCCTGAAATGATTAGAAATTTCGTTTCATCTAATATCATTTCATAGGATTATTGGTCTGAACTTTTTATCAAATTTGGAAATTTTCATGACTGTGCAATCGCTCATTCTTGTTACATCATAGTTTTCGCTCACTTCACATCGCTCACAAAAGAAAAAATATTTTTTTTCTTCCAGTTATCTGCTCGACCCTTATTCTTGAAATTTAATCCATGTTTTGATCTTCATTCTTGAATTTCACTCCACTATAGTTTATTATGGAGTATTATTGAACTTGGATAGGCTCAAAATATGAATCCCAATATTTGTCCTTCCATCTCATTTGGATTCGTTCTTTAAAATATTTTTCATCTTCCTCGGTTCTAAATGATGATATTATTCTTGAATATCTGTAGGCCCGTGGTGCAAAGATGAATGATTAACTAATGAATATCTTTGGCCCGTAGTGCAAAGATGAACAGTGTTGAGATGAACATGACCAATTTGGTGATACAAATGAATATCTTTGGCTCATGAGTGCAAAGATGAATATTTGATTCAAGATGTATATTGATTGATGTTACAGGGATAAATTATTGATGATGGACTGTTAAATCTTAGAAGATAGTAAAATTCTTTCTCTATTTAACTCTTCTAATGGATTGTTGTTTCCGCTGCAGTTGTTGATCTAAAACTTGTTGTCTATTATATTTTATCAGATTTTTCCCTATTAAAAACTAATGATAAATTGTTTTATATTATCTTAGTCATAATATTCTTTACTGGACTAGTTGAGCTCACTCTTTTCCTTTTGTTTCATTTTTCTTCTCAGGAGGTGAGAACATAGCAGGAACTAGCCGGGGTATGGAGTGATGGTTCAGGATAGATATATTAGTAGGCCTCACTATTTTGTAAAATAGTGTATCAATAATTGTAATGAGGACTCCTTTTGAGTTTGTATACTCTCTATTAGACTATATTTGTATTCAAACTCACAGTATATGTGTTTTCGTATTTTGCATGACAATTGTATTATTGAAGTTGTAGTTGCTTTTTGTACCATGTATTTGGCGACTCAGAATGGGTGTTGTATACCTATTTTGGGGGCGTCACAAACATCCTAAATTTTTTATTTATAGATGTCTTCTGAAAATGTAAAGACGAAAGCTTGGGTTGGGTGGGACCCTAATCATGTCTCAAGGCCCCCCATTAATCCGGGATGATCGCATTCTTATACGTGACTGTCCTCCTCCAAAAAGCACGTAAGTTAAACATCGTGTATATATAAGGGTTTAATATTTCCATTGTTATAAATATATATGACTGTAAATTATGGTATATTGTAGTGATTTTCAAGACAGTAAAATTGTGAAGTACATTTCACAAGTATGCTTACAGAACTGGCCTACGCCGGTGATTACATGGGCGAGCACACCTCTCGCCTATAAAGATCTTGATTTAATTTGAATTTTAGGTATATTTTTTATCACTCTGATAGATAATACATAGTTAATAAAATAATATTGTTTAGTAATGTTGGATTATGGTAATATAACAGTTTTAATATTATTATTATTGTTTTATTTGCAGAAGCGGTATAGATGGGACGACGCATTATGCATCGCTTATTCGAAACTGCTACAGCGCGAAGTCGTCATCCGAACTAATGATAATCAACAAGGAACGACAAAAAGCCACTCGCACAATCTTTGAGATTGACCATCCGGGATGGGGTGAAAGCGGTATATGCATGAAAGATAGTCCCCAGTGGTGTGCACATCTCATATGGGTGTAGATAGGAAATTCTTTCCTACAATCCTTATTTCAAGTGGTAGCCCTGCACAATACGAGTGTTGCAATAAAATAATATCCTTTACCTTGGTAGAAACTGGATTTGACTGAAAAAATCTTGCAGAAAAACTACACTACCGAGCAAATGATGAATGATGGAATGTTAAGGAGCTTTTTGCAGTTCATGAAAAATCAGACGAGGGAGACTCGTGTACAAAATAAGGGTGGAAGTGATAGCAATGCACGGTCTGTCATAGCCAAGCAGTTTAAGGAGTTGGGACCACCAGAATTTATTGGAAAGCCGAATCCGATCAAGGCGGAAACATGGGTCAAGCAAATTACCAAGATATTCGATGTCTTGGGATGCACGGAGGAACAGAAGGTTCCATTCGCCACCTTTATGTTCCATGCGGAGAGCGACTCACCGGTGGGAGTCTCGTGAAGCGTACTCTGACACTGCCGCACTCAACATGTCTTGGGAAATGTTTTAGAAACTATTCAATGACAAGTACTTTCCTGAAAGTATTAAATCATATGAAGGAGGTAGAGTTTATCGATCGAACAAAACAACATGACGGTGTCCCAAAGACGAGGCGAAGTTCACGAAAGTTATCCGTGTTCGCACCTCATTTGGTAGAGAATGAGGAACGAATGACAAGGATGTTTCGAGAGGTCTAAAACAAAAGATTAAATCAATACCTTATCTCTCATAAATTTTCTCTATTCAGATATTGTCAACAATGACTTTCAATTATTAGGCGAGATAGTGAGTATGTTCAACCAAGGACCACAACTGTGTCATCATACGGTGACATCAGTCATCAGAGCGATGATAACCAACGAGGAGGGAAAAATACGAACAAAGGCGGTAACCACTTGGGGGGTCATCGTGGCCATGATAATAAGAGAGGTGAGTCAAGTAGAAAATTCAGATAGAGGAGATTCAACAATGACGGGAAGACATCAGCAGCAGCACCAGCACCAACAACAAATTCTAGGGGAGGAGAACGACCGCCAGTTAGATGTTACAAATGCAGGAAAGAGGGACATATCAGCCCAAACTGTCCACAACAATCCAAGGTATGTTACAACTGTGGAAAGGAAGGCCACATCGCTTGAGATTGTACTATCGCGAAACAAGTTCAATGAGGAGCTGGTGATTCCAAGGGTCATCCGGATAAGTCGAAATCAGCGTTTCTGGAAGAGCGTTTGTCGTGACTGGACAAAACGTGAGGAACCCAAACGAGGTGATCACGGGTAAGCTAATCTTGAACTCTTGCGAAGTTTATACCTTACAAGATACCGGTTCTACCCATTCTTTTATCTCTCCTGCTTGTGCTCAACGTTTAAACTTGACTCCGAAGAAATTGGACTTTGACTTATCTGTTGAAACTCCATTGGGTGAAACCTTGGTTACATCTACAGTTTATAAATCTTGCTTAATCCAAGTTGGCACTATCACATTACCTGTTGATCTTATCTCATTAAAGATACTTATTTTTGATGTGATTTTAGGAATTGATTGGTTAACCACTCATCATGCTAAAATTGATTGTTTTCGTAAGGTTGTTAGTTTTCATATTCCTAACCAACCTGTCATACGAATTCAAACTACTAAACCACTAAAATCAGTCACTGTCATATCAAGCCACAAAGTTATTCGTTTATTGAAAAACGGATGTCAAGCTTTCTTAGCCCGTGTTATGGATTTGAACAGAGACAAGTCAGATTTGAATAATATTTCTGCTGTTAGAGAATTTCCTGATGTATTTCCTAAAGAACTTCCCGGTCTACCCCCAGAATGTGATGTTGAATTCTTTATTGACCTTGAACCGGGTACAAAATCCATTTCTAAAACCCCATATCAAATGGCTCCTATTGAACTTCAGGAGTTAAAAGTCCAACTACAAGAATTGTTAGACATCGGTTTCTTTCCTCCTAGTACATCTCCTTGGGGTGCTCCTGTTTTATTTGTAAAGAAGAAAGACGGGAGTATGCGACTCTGTATTGACTTTGTCTTCGTTCTGGATATCATCAGCTGAAGATTAAAACTGAGGATATTCCAAAGACTGCCTTCAGAACTCGTTACGGGCATTCTGAATTCTTAGTCATGTCTTTTGGATTGACTAATGCTCCTGCTGCTTTCATGGATATGATGAACCGAGTATTCAAGGAATATTTGGATCAGTTCGTTGTTGTCTTTATTGATGACATCCTCATCTATTCCAAAAGTCATGAAGATCATGAGCACCATTTGAAGCTGATACTTGAAAGGCTTCGTGAAAACAAACTTTATCTTTAGATGAAGAAATGCGAGTTAAGCTTGAGGAAGTAGCATTCCTTGGGCACGTGGTATCAAAACATGGAGTATCTGTTGACGGGTGAAGATTAAAAGCGGTTACAAAGTTGGGAGAATAGAAGTTTGATGATCAAGTCACGTAACTTTTACGGCTTAGCTGGTTATTATCGGAGATTCTTGGAAGGATTTTCTCGAATCGCTACTCCGTTAACTGAGCTGACTTTGAAAGATACAAAATTCATATGGAGCGAGTAATGGGAGAAGAGTTTCCAAGAGCTCAAGAGGAGACTCATTTCGGCACCTGTTCTGGCAATACCATCTGGTACGGATGGATTTGTTATCTACAGCGATGCTTCAGGCAAAGGGTTAGGATGTGTTCTCATGCAACATGGGAAAGTCATAGCCTATGCCTCACGATAACTCAAAGAATATGAGAGGAATTATCCTACTCATGATCTAGAGTTGGCAGTAGTCATATTCGCGTTGAAAATTTGGAGACACTACTTGTACGGGGAGAAAGTGAAGATTTATACGGACCATAAAAGCCTCAAATATTTCTTCACCCAAAAGAACTTCGATTGTCACGAAGCGATGTTGGCTTGAGCTGTTGAAAGATTACAATCACACTATTCAATATCATCTTGGAAAAGCGAATGTAGTAGCTGACGCATTGAGTAGAAGATCATATGCGAGTATGAGTGCGATATTGTCAATGCAAAGGCCCATTCTGTATGACTTGCAAAGGATGGAGGTAGAATTAAAGACTCCAGGGACCCACATGATGATGACGAATATACGAGTAGAACCAACTTTAATCGATAAAGTTAAAGCTGCTCAAGCTACGGACCTGGGGCTGATGCGTATGAAGAAGAAAGTGCAAGAAGGTGTTATTCCAGAAGCAAGAATCGATGAAGAAGGAATACTTCGAGTCAACTCCAGACTTTGCGTTCCTAACGATTCTGACTTGAAGCATAAAATCATGATGGAGGCACACAACACACCATTTGTAATCCATCCTGGGAGTACTAAAATGTATCATGATATTCGACATACATTTTGGTGGAACAATATGAAGAGAGAGATCGCAGAGTTTATCTCGAGTTGTTTAACTTGTCAACGTGTAAAGGCGGAGAATCAAGTACCAAAGGGTCCATTACAACCACTTGAGATTCCGAAATGGAAGTGGGAACACATTACTATGGATTTCGTTATAGGTCTTCCCAAAGTTTCTCAAGGCATAGATGCTATTTGGGTTATTGTTGATAGATTAACCAAGTTTGCCCATTTCTTGCCGATACGAAAAACTTATTCCCTTGAACGTCTTGCTCGTATGTACGTGAATGAGATTGTGAGATTGCATAGCATGCCAGTATCCATAGTTTCGGATCGTGACCCAAGATTCACTTCACAATTTTGGGTTAGCTTGCAGAAAGCTATGGGCACGGATTTATGATTCAGTTCGGCATACCATCCTCAAACGAACGGACAATTAGAGAGGACTATTCAAACCCTTGAAGATCTATTAAGACTCTGTGTTCTAGATTTCAAAGGAAGTTGGCATAAGTACTTGCCACTGGTGGAATTCTCCTACAACAACAGTTATCAAGCAAGTATAGGCATGACTCCATTTGAGGCGTTGTATGGACGAAAGTGTCGTTCTCCAGTATGCTGGGACGAGGTTGGAGAAACAACGTTGTTGGGACCAGAATTAGTACGCATGACTACAGAAAAGATCTAAATAATTTGACAACGTATTCAAACCTCACAAGATCGACAAAAGAGTTATGCGGATCTTCATCGAAAGGACGTGGAATTTAATATTGGGGATCATGTATTGTTATGTGTTGCTCCATGGAAGGGATTTACAAGATTTGGAAAGAGAGGAAAGCTCAATCCACGATTTGTTGGTCCATTTGAGATTCTTGACCGAATAAGAAATGTGGCCTATAGACTCGCATTACCTCCAAGTATGTCTCATGTTCATAATGTTTTTCACATATCTATGCTTCGTAAATATGTGAAAGACCCGAACCATATTATTGCTTTAGAACCAGATGAGATAGCCGAAGATTTAACGTACGAAGAAGTACCTGTTAAGATCTTGGATAGAAAAGAGCATGTCCTACGCACGAAGTGTAAGACCCCAACTTATTATAAATAAAATTGAATTTTCCTTTATTCATTATTCTAAATTAATAAGGGTTAATTTGATATAATTCTTCTGTTATGGGTGAAATGTGCAAAGTTTACAAAATAAGCAAGTGGTTATAAAATATTCATTATTGTTTGGGGGATATTTCGTTTGGTCGTGGAATATTCTTTTTGTCGGGAATCTCATGCATTTACGCCAGCCATCATTAGTGGGCCCCATAACTAAAAATCGGTTGGATGAAGGAAAGCGACAAAGATTGAGTTTTATAAATAACGACGTAAATTGTTACCGAATTAACACTTTGTTGGGTTACACGGTGGTTAAAATACAATGTCTGGCGTGGTTGCCAAGATGAGCACCAGTATTACACAAATATTGTTGAATTATTGATCCTTACGTAAGAAGGCACTACTCAATAATTATTACGATGAATTACTGCTTCATTATTTTATCTTATTGATTCAATAGTTCTTTGCGTTGATATTTATATTATTATTGTTTCAATAATTGTCATTACACGATATTTTCCATTATCAAATCAATAATTCATATTATTTGAATAATATTATCGAGATAACATTATTGGCAATGTCTAGAAAGTTACATCTAAGGAGAGGTTTGGTCACCTAATTGCGCCGCCAAGATGAAGGAGAAATCCTTATTGGAAAGCCCCTCTTTCTGAGGAACTACCGGTTGTCGATCTTGTGATTCTCGTAATATTTTTTGAATAATTAATTATTGATTATTATGATAAAGAAAATATTTATTTTATGTGGATATAGATGGAGAAAATCTTTAATGTGACAATTGTTGAAAATTAATATTTTATCTTTTTCTCGATAAAATAATTCATTTAAATATATTATTTTTAATAATATATTAATTGGTGATATTTTTATAATGAATGTGGGATATATGAGTATATGAGGAGGTAGAGTATTTTGTGGCATTAAATGTTTAACATATGTTTTGTGTGTGTGGGATGGACACAATTCTTGATAGAAAATTGATTATAGCACAGAAAATCGTCTGCTTTATGGATTTCGGTCCATTTACATTTGGAATTTGGAAAAATTTTCTTACGCAAAGTTGTAGAGAATGGAATTTCCCATGGATAATCGCGAGTTTCGAATTTTTCTCGATAAACGAGCTATTTTCTACTTAATTATTGAAGTTTCAAAAAATAAAATAATTTTTAAATTATATGGTGGGACCCACTTTAGTTGGTGTAATTAATCATATGGGTCACTTTGAAAATTTTGTTCCAAGTTGATGTCTTGGTCTTGGGCATGCGTAATTGGTTTTGAAAATAATAATAATAAATAATATTTTATTATTTAGTCTCCTTCAAGCGTTAACATTTTCCTATAAATAGAGGCTAAGTTAGAATTGAAAATCACACGAAACTAAGTTTTCTCTTTCTCTCTCTATATTATCGAGCGTATTCTTGTGAGTATACTTTGAGTGTTCTATACTGATAAGCGAGTTTCACATCGACTATATCTGAAATTCATCGAAAATACGGTTGTTTGAGGTAAGGGTATTATTTTCTTCTTAAATGATATTTTTTCTTCAATATCATTATGCCAAGTATTGGTTAACTTTTTTTTTTTATCAAATTTGGAACTTGTTGTGTCGGGAGTACTTATTCACGATATCGGACTTATTCACGATATCGACCTTTATTCACGAATACTGACTATTCACCAAAAATAAAAATTTTTCTTTTTGTCCAAAATATCTATTCGGGATACTAGCTTTGATTGTATCCATGTTTTGATCATTCTTAAATTTTACACCACTATGATTATTTTTGAGGTATTTTTTGGACATGGGTAAAACACAAAGTACGAATCCTTAATCCTTGTCATTTTGTTTTTCCTTTGGATTCGTTTTTTAAAATATTTTTCATTATCCTCGGTCTTAAATGATGATATAAATGAATATCTTTGGCACATGAGTGCAAAGATGAGCGATTAATCGATGAATATCTTTGGCACATGTAGTGCAAAGATGAGCAGTGTTGAGATGAACATAACCAATTTGGTGATTTAAATGAATATCTTTGGCTGTAGTGCAAAGATGAATATTGATTGTTGTTATAGGGATAAAATATTGATGATGGACTTTTAAACCTTAGAAGGCAAGTAGAATTCTTTCTCTACGTGACTCTTCTAATGGATTGTTTATTCCATTGCATTTGTTGATCTAAAACTTGTTGTCTATTGTATTCTATTAGATTTTTCCTGTTGAAGACTAACGATAATTTGTTGTATATTATCTTAGTCATAATATTCTTTATTGGGCTAGTTGAGCTCACCCTTTCCTTTTTGTTCCATTTTCTTCTCGTGGAGGTGAGAACATGGCGAGGATCGAGTCGGGGTATGGAGTGATGGTTCTAGGAAGATGTTTTAGCGATCCTCACTATTTCTATAAAATAGTGTTTGAATAATTGTAATGAGGACTTATTTGCGTGTGGATATTGTATTTAAACTAACGAAGATGTATTGTCGTATTTCACACGACACTTGTATTATTGAAGTTGTAGTTGTTTTCTATACCATGTATTTTGGCGACTCGAAATGGGTGTTGTATACCGCTTTTGGGGCGTCCACAGGTTAATATCGAGCTTAGGGATATGATCTCGGCGGAGATCGGGAATAGAACTAGGAGGGAGGCGAGTAAATCCTTATTCAGTATGTCCTACCTAAGCTTATTGGTTGGTCGGTCATAATATAGGATATTATGTGATATGTTAATTTGTTTAATTAACCCTTGTTTTATGGCGATATTTAAGAATGGTCACGAGAACATTAACAATGGAGTTTATGAGGCCGTGGAGATGCCGGGGTACTCACCAACGAGGAGAACGCGATGCAGCAGTTCAAGCAATGTTCCTCCCGTGAACAACGCCAATTGAGCAAATGATGAACGACGGGATGTTTAGAAGCTTTTTGCGCCTCATGCAAATTCGGACTACGTGTACAAAATACGGGAGAGAAATGAGCGATGAACGCGGTTTGTCACGGCCAAACAATTCAAAGAGTTGGGACCACCAGATTTCCATGGAAAGCCGGATCCGATCAAGGCGTAAACGTGGGTCAAGCAAATTACCAAGATATTCGATGTCTTGGGGTGCACGAAGAACGAAGGTTCCATTCGCCACCTTTATGTTTTGTGGTGAAGCGATTCTTGGTGGGAATCATGAAGTGTACCCACCGGATGCACTTAACATGTCTTGGGAAAGATTTCAGAATCGTTCAATGACAAGTACTTTCCGTAAAGTATTCGTCTATATGAAGGATGTAGAGTTTATTAGACTCGAACGAGAACAACATGGCGGTGTCTCGATGACGAGGCAAGGTTCGCAGAATTATCCAGTGTTTGCACCTCATTTGGTGGAGAATGAGGAGCGAATGACGCGTATGTTTACGAGAGGTCTAAAACCGGAGATTCGTCAATACCTTATCTCTCATAAATTTTCTCTCGTATTCGGATGTTGTCAGCGAGGCTCAGCTTATTAGAAGCGAGATAGTGAGTATACTCAACCGAGGGACCCTGATCGGGGTAGTCATCGAGCGATGATAACCAAATGAGGAGGAAAGAATACGGACAAAGCGGTAACCACTCGGTGGTAATCGTGGACATGATAATAGGAGAGGTGACTCAAGTGGAAATTTCAGAAAGAGAAGATTCAACAATGACGGGAAGATATCAACGGCATCACCAGCACCAACAACAAATGCTAGGGGAGGAGAACGACCGCCGGTTAGATGTTACAAATGCGGGAAGGAGGGACATATCATTAAACCGTCCCAAACAATCCAAGGTATGTTACAACCGTGGAAAGGAAGGCCACATCGCTCAAGATTGTACTATCTCGAAACCAAGTTCAAGAGAGAGTGGTGATTCCAAGGGTCATCCGGATAAGTCGAAATCACGGTTCTGGAAAGCGTTTATCGTGGATTGAAAAAAAGCGCGAGGAACCCAAACGAGGTGATCACGGGTAAGCTAATCTTGAATTCTTGCGAAGTTTATACCTTACTAGAATCTGGGATTCTACCCATTCTTTTATCTCTCTGCTTGTTGTGCTCAACGTTTAAACTTGACTCGGGAGAAATTAGATTTTGATTTATCTGTTGAAACTCCGTTGGGTGAAACCTTCGTTACATCTACGGTTTATAAATCTTGCATGATCCAAGTTGGCACTATCACATTACTGTTGATCTTATCTCTTTAAAGATACTTGCTTTTGATGTGATTTTAGGAATTGATTGGTTAACCACTCATCATGCCAAAATTGATTGTTTTCGTAAGGTTGTTAGTTTTCATATTCCTAACCAACTTTGTCATACAATTCAAACCACTAAACCACTAAAATCGATTCATCATCATATCAAGCCACAAAGCTATTCGTTTATTGAAAAGCGGATGTCAAGCTTTCTTAGCCCATGTTATGGATTTGAATAAAGACAAGTCGATTTGAATAATATTTACGTGGTTAGAGAATTCCACGATGTATTTCTGAAGAGCTTCGGTTACACCCCGAGCGTGATGTTGAATTCTTTATTGACCTTGAACCGCATTTTAAGCCCATTTCTAAAACCCCATATCGAATGGCTCCTATTGAACTTCAGAGTTAAAAGTCCAACTACGGGAGTTATTAGACATCGGTTTCATTCGTCCTAAAGACGTCTCCTTGGGGTGCTCTGTTTTTTATTCGTAAAAAGAAAGAAGCGGGAGTATGCGACTTTATTATTGACTATCGAGAATTGAACCATGTCACCATCAAGAATAGGTATCCGCTACCTCGCATTGATGACCTGTTCGACCAGTTACAAGGAGCGCAATTCTTTTCAAAGATCGATCTTCGTTCTGGATATCATCAACTGAAGATTAAAACTGAGGATATTCCAAAGACGGCATTCGTGACTCGATCGGGCATTATGAATTCTTGGTCATGTCTTTTGGATTGACTAATGCTCCTGCTGTTTTCATGGATATGATGAACCGTGTATTTAAGGAATATTTGGATCAGTTCGTTGTTGTCTTTATTGATGACATCCTCATCTATTCCAAAAGCCGTGAAGATCATGAGCACCATTTGAAGTTTGGTACTACAAAGACTTCGTGAACACAAGCTTTATGCCAAGTCAAGAAATGCGAGTTCGGCTTGAGGAAGTAGCATTCCTTGGGGGGCGTGGTGTCAAAACAAACAAGGGAGTATCTGTTGACCGTGAAGATTGAAGCAATACAAAGTTGGAAGCAACCAAGTTTGGTGGCAAGTCTGCAGACTTTACGGGCTTAAATGGTTATTATCGGAGATTTGTGGAAGGATTTTCTCGAATCGCTACTCCGTTAACTCAGCTGACTCGGAAGGATGCAAAATTCTTATGGAGCGAGGAATGCAAGAGGAGCTTCCAAGAGCTCAAGATGAGACTCATTTCAAGACTGTTTCGACAATACCATCTGGTTCAGATGGATTTGTTATCTACAACGATGCTTCTGGCAAGGGGTTAGGATGTGTTCTCATGCAACATGGGAAAGTCATAGCCTATGCCTCACGACAACTCAAAGAATATGAGAGGAATTATCCTACTCATGATCTAGAGTTGGCAGCAGTCGTATTCGCGTTGAAGATATGGAGACACTACTTGTATGGAGAGAAAGTGGAGATTTATACGGACCATAAAAGCCTCAAATATTTCTTCACCCAAAAAGAACTCAACATGCGGCAACGACGTTGGCTGGAGCTGTTAAAAGATTATGATCACACTATTCAATATCATCCTGGAAAAGCGAACGTAGTAGCTAACGCATTAAGTAGAAGATCATATGCAAGTATGAGTGCGATATTGTCAACGCAAAGGACCATTTTGTATGACTTGCAAAGGATGGAGGTAGAATTAAAGACTTCAGGGACCCACATAATGATGGCGAATATACAAGTAGAACCGACTTTAATCGATAAAGTTAAAGTTTGCTTCAAGCTACGGACACAGGGGGCGATCGTATGAAGAAGAAAGTGCAAGAAGGAGCTATTAGGAAGCAAGAATTGATGAGGAAGGAATACTTGAGTCAATTCTAGACTTTGCGTTCTAACGATTCGACCAAGCATAAAATCATGATGGAGGCACACAACACCCCGTTTGCAATCCATCTTGGAAGTACCAAAATGTATTATGATATTCGACATACATTTTGGTGGAACAATATGAAGAGAGAGATTGCGGAGTTTATCTCAAGATGTTTAACCTGTCAACGTGTAAAGGCGGAGCATCAAGTGCCAAAAGGTCCATTGCAACCACTTGAGATTACGGAATGGAAATGGGAACACATTACTATGGATTTTGTTATAGGTCTTACCAAAGTTTCTCAAGGCGTAGATGCAATTTGGGTTATTGTTGATAGATTAACCAAGTCTGCCCATTTCTTACCGATACGCGAGACTTATCCCTTGAACGTCTTGCTCCGTATGTACGTGAATGAGATTATGCGATTGCATGGCATGCCGGTATCCATAGTTTCGGATCGTGACCTGAGATTCACTTTAAGATTTTGGGTTAGCTTAGCAGAGAAAGCTATGGAAGCGCGGATTTGATTGATTCTGGCCACCATCCTCAAGCAGACGGACAATCGAGAGGACTATTCAAACCCTTGAAGATCTATTAAGACTACTGTGTCCTAGATTTCAAAGGAAGTTGGGATAAGTACCTACCATTTGGTGGAATTCTCCTACAACAACAGCTTATCAAGCAAGTATAGGCATGGCTCCATTTGAGGCGTTGTATGGGCCGAAAATGTCGTTCTCCAATATCTTTGGGGCGAGAGGTGGGAGAAAGCAACATTGTTGGGACGAAATTAAATACGCATGACTACGAAAAAGATCCAAATGATTCGACAACGTATTTCAAACTTCACAAGATCGACAAAAGAGTTATCTTTGATCTTCATAGAAAGGGCGTGGAGTTTAATATTGGAGATCATGTATTGTTACGTATTGCTCCATGGAAAGGAGTTACAAGATTTGGAAAAAGAGGAAAGCTCAATCCAAGGTTTGTTGGTCCATTTGAGATTCTTGACCAGAATAGGAAACGTAGCCTATAGACTCGCGTTACCTCCAAGTATGTCTCGTGTTCACAATGTATTCCACATATCTATGCTTCGTAAATATGTGAAAGACCCGAACCACATTATTGCATTAGAACCTGCATTTAGATAGCGGAAGATTTAACCTACGAGGAGATACTGTTGAGATTTTGGATAGGAAAGAGCATGTCTTACATACGAAGGTTATACCACAAGTTAAGGTTTTGTGGAGAAACCATACAATTGAAGAAATGACATGGGAGTTGGAATCGGAGATGAAAGCGAGGTACCTCACCTTTTCGATATACCAGTGCGTCGACGTCAATTTCGAGGGGCGAAATTTCATAAGGAGGGAGGTTGTAAGACCCCAACTTATTATAAATAAAATTGAATTTTTCTTTATTCATTATTCTAAATTAATAAGGGTTAATTTGATATAATTCTTTTGTTATGGGTGAAATGTGCAAAGTTTACAAAATAAGCAAGTGGTTATAAAATATTCATTATTGTTAGGGAATATTCGTTTGGTCGTGGAATATTCTTTTTTATCCGGGAATCTCCGAGCGACGGGCCAGCGATCATTGGTGGGCCCCATAACGAAAAACGTTGGATGAAAGAAAACGACAAAGATTGAGTTTTATAAATAATCTGCGTAAATTATTACCGTTAACAATCATTGGGTTACACGGTGGTTAAAATACGATGAATATGCGTGGTTGCACAAAGAAGCACTACGGTATTATGCAGATATTGTTGAATTATTGATCCTTACATAAGAAGGCACTACTCAATAATTATTACAGTGAGTTCTTGTTCAATATTATATTTTATTAATTCAATAATTCTTTGCGTTGATATTTATATTATTATTGTTTTAATAATTGTCATTACACATTATTTTCCATTATCAAATCAATAATTCATATTATTTGAATAATATTATCGAGATAACATTATTGGCAATGTCTAGAAAGTTACATCTAAGGAGAGGTTTGGTCACCTAATTGCGCCCATGTAAGGAGAAATCCTTATTGAAAGCCCTCTTCACACAGGAACGGCACGGTTGTCGATCTTGTGATTACAGTAATATTATTTTGAATAATTAATTATTGATTATTATGATAAAGAAAATATTTATTTTATGTGGATATAGATGGAGAAAATTTTTAATGTGACAATTGTTGAAAATTAATATTTTATCTTTTTCGATAAAATAATACATTTAAATATATTATTTTAATAATATATTAATTGGTGATATTTTATAATGATTGTGGGATATATGAGTATATGAGGAGGTAGAGTATTTTGTGGCATTAAATGTTTAACATATATTTTGTGTGTCGGTGGACACAATTCTTAATAGAAAATTGATTATAGGCGTAAAATCGTCTGTTTATGGATTTCGGTCAATTTCGCTTTGGAATTTGGAAAAATTTTCTTACGCAAAGTTGTAGAGAATGGAATTTCCCATGGAAAGTCATGAGTTTCAATTTTTCTGATAAACGAGCTATTTTCTATGAATTATTGAAGTTACTGGAAAATAAAATAATTTTTTTTATTAATTATGGTGGGACCCATTTTTGGTGGGTGTTGAATGCACATGGTCTTTGCTGAAATTTTCAGCATTGAGGGCTTTGAAAGCATGCGTAGAAATTGGTTTATAAATAATATTAATTTATTATTTTAGTCTCCTTTATGCGTTCTAGCATTTTCCTATAAATAGAGGCTAAGTTAGAATTGAAAATCACACCGAAACTAAGTTTTCTCTCTTTCTCTCTATATTATCGAAGCGTACTTTTGAGTGTTGCTATACGGTGCGAGTTTTATCAACTACTATACCGAAATTCAATCGAAATACGGTTATTTTGAGGTAAGGGGTATTATTTTCTTCTTAAATGATATTTTTCTTCAATATCATTATCTTTGAAGTATTGGTGAACTTTTTATCAAATTTGGAACTTGTTGTGTAAAGGTTACTATTCACGATCGGCTTTATTCACGTATCTGACACTATTCACGAATCTGGCCTTTATTCAATTAGAAAATAAAAATTTTTCTTTTGTCCAAAATATCTATTCGGATACTAGCTTTGATTGTATCCATGTTTTGATCATTCTTGAATTTTACACCAATATGATTATTTTCAAGTATTTTTGGACATGGGTAAAACAAAGTACTAATCCTTAATCCTTGTCATTTTGTTTCAATTTGGATTCGCTTTCTTTAAAAATGTTTTCATCATCCTCGATCCTAAATGGTGATATAAATGAATATCTTTGGCACAGTAGTGCAAAGATGAGCAGTGTTGAGATGAACATGACCAATTGGTGATATGAAATGAATATCTTTGGCACTGTAGTGCAAAAAGATGATTAAAGATGTATATTGATTGTTATTATAGGGATAAACTATTGATGATGGACTTTTAAACCTTAGAGACGGTAGAATTCTTTCTCTACGTGACTCTTCTAATGGATTCTTTATTTCCGCATTGCATTTGTTGATCTAAAACTCGTTGTCTATTGTATTCTATTAGATTTTTCCTGTTGAAGACTAACGATAATTTGTTGTATATTATCTTAGTCATAATATTCTTTTTGGGCTAGTTGAGCTCACCCTTTTCCTTTTTGTTCCATTTTCTTCTCGGGAGGTGAGAACACATAGCGAGGATCGAGTCGGGGTATGGAGTGATGGTTCTAGGAAGATGTTTTAATTTGTCCTCACTATTTACGTAAAATAGTGTATGAATAATTAATGAGGACTTATTTGGGTGTGTATATTGTCTAGAAGACAATATTTGTATTCAAACTCACAACAGTATTATCGTATTCTACACGACATCTGTATTGTCAAAGTTGTAATTTGCTTTCTATACCATGTATTTTGGCGACTCAAAATGGGTGTTGTATACCTATTTTGGGGGCGTCACAGCAATGGACCTTTTGGTACTTGATGCTCCGCTTTAACTCATTGACAAATTAGACACCTTGAGATAAATAGCGCTATCTCTCTCTCTTCATATTGTTCCACCAAAATGTATGACGAAGATCACGATACATTTTGGTACTCCCAGGATGGATTGCAAACGGTGTGTTGTGCGCCTCCATCATGATTTTATACTTTAAATCAGGGTCGTTAGGAACATAAAGTCTGGAGTTGACTCGAAGTATTCCTTTTTCATCGATTCTTGCTTACGACATAGCACCTTCTTGCACTTTCTTCCTCATACGCATCAGCTCCGGATCTATAACTTGAGCAACTTTAACTTTATCAATTAAAGTCGGTTCTACTCGAATATTCGCCATCATCACATGGGTCCTTGGAGTCTAACTCTATCTCCATCCTTTGCAAGTCATAAAAAATGGGCTTTTGTGTTGTGAATATTACACTCGTACCCGCATATGATCTTCTACTCAATGCGTCAGCTACCACGTTCGCTTTTCCAAGATGGTATTGGATGGTATGATCATAATCTTTCAACAGTTCAAGCCAACGTCGTTGATGCATGTTGAGTTCCTTTTGAGTGAAGAAATATTTGAGGCTTTTATGATCCGTAAAGATATCCACTTTCTCTCCATATAAGTAATGCCTCCAAATTTTAAGTACGAAGACAACAGCTGCCAACTCTAGATCATGAGTAGGATAATTCCTCTCATATTCTTTGAGTTGTCTTGAGGCATAGGCTATGACTTTCCCATGTTGTATGAGAACACATCCTAACCCTTTGCCCGAAGCATCACTGTAGATGACAAATCCCTCCGAACCAGATGGTATTGTCAGAACAGGTGCTGAAATGAGTCTCCTTTTGAGTTCTTGAAAACTCTTCTCACATTCCTCGCTTCTAACAAGACTTTGTATCTTTCCGAGTCACCGAGTTAATGGAGTAGCGATTCGAGAAAATCCTTCCACGAATCTCCGATAATAACCAAACTAAACCGAGAAAGCTACGTATTTCATCAGCGATTTAGGTTGCTCCCGACTTTGAATAGCTTCAATCTTTGCCGGGTCAACGGATATTCCATGACTTGATACTACGTGCCCAAGGAATGCTACTTCCTCAAGCCAGAACTCGCATTTCTTTAACTTGGCATAAAACTTATATTCACGAAACTTTTGAAGTATCAGCCTCAAGTGTTGCTCATGATCTTCACGGCTTTTGGAATAAATAAGGATGTCATCAATAAAGACGACCACAAAGTGATCCAAATATTCCTTGAATACTCGATTCATCATATCCATGAAGGCAGCAGGAGCATTAGTCAATCCAAAAGACATGACTAAGAATTCATAATGCACGTCATCAGGAGTTACAAAGGCGGCGATCTTTGGAATATCCTCGATTTTAACCTTCAAATTGATGATATCTAGAACGAAGATCGATCTTTGAAAAAATTGTGCTCCTTATGGCGATCAATCAAACAGTCATCAATACGTGGCAATGGGTACCTATTTTTGATGGTGACATGATTCAACTCCAGATAATCAATACAAAGTCGATATACTCCCATCTTTCTTCTTCACGAATAGAATAGAGCACCCCGAGGAGACGTCTTGGGACGAATGAAACCAATGTCTAACAATTCTTGTAATTGGCTCTTTAACTCCTGAAGTTCAATAGGAGCCATTCAATATGGGGCTTTGGAAATGGTTTTTGTATCTGGGTTCAAGGTCGATACAAAATTCAACTTCACGCTCTACGGGGTAGGCCGAAAGTTCTTCGAGGAATACGTCGGAAATTTATTAACAATAGAAATATCCTTCAAATCGATGTATTTTTGTTTAAATCCCGTGACATGAGCTAAGAAAGCTTGTCATCCGTTTTTCAATAAACGAATAGCTTTATGGCTTGAGATGACCGTGATTGATTTTAATGGTTTGGTCGCTTGAATTAGCATAATAGGTTTATTAGGAATATGAAAGCTAACAACCTTACGAAAATAATCAATTTTAGCATGATGAGTAGTTAATCAATCAATCCACAGAATCACGTCAAATGCAAGTATTTTTAAGGAGATAAGATCGATAGGTAACGTCTGACGGTTACCAATTTGAATCAAACAAGACTTATAAGCGATTGGATGTAATGAAGGTTTTTCTAATGGAGTTTCAACGGATAAGTCAAAGTCTAATTTCTCCTGAGTCAAATTTAATCGTTGAGCACAAGTAGGAGAAATAAAAGAATGGGCGTGACGGTATCAAATAAGGTATAGACTTATTAGAGTTTATGATAAGCTTACCCGTGATGACCTCGTTCGGGTTCCTTGCTTTACGGGAGGTCACAACAAACGATCTCCTTGCACTACTGGCTTTGACTTTTCTCGGGACGACCTTTGGTGCCTCCATCCTAGTGAACTTGTCTTGATTGAGCGACAAAATCGGGCTAGGTGACCTTCTTTTCCACAATTATAACACGCTTTGGATGGCATCGCGCAGCTTTTGGTGATATGTCCTCCCTCCGCATTTGAAGCATATGATGGGTGGTCGTTCTCCTTCCTTAACCACGATTCTTTGGTCTTGACGTCTTTCCATCATTGTTGAATCTCCTTTTCTTGAAATGTCCATTTTTCTTGTCTTGGCCATGATTACCACCGGCGTGGTTACCATTTCGCATGTTGATTCCTCCACGCTTGTTGTCACCGTTTCGATGATCACTACAACCGGTATTTTCATCTTTGTTGATCGCTTTCCTTGGTTGCGTTGACTCGTTACCGCGCTCCAATAATTGAGCCCTATTTACAACATCTGAGTACAAACAAAGTTTATGAGAAATAAGATATTAACGTATCTCTGGTTTCAAACCTCTTAAAAACATTCGCGTCATTCGCTCCTCATTATCGACCAAATGGGATGCAAACCAGGATAACTCCACAAATTTAGCCTCGTATTGCGACACGGTCATATTGTTTTGTTCCAACTTGATAAACTCCACCTCCTTCATGTGACGAATACTTTCGGGAAAGTACTTGTCATTGAATAGCTCTTGGAACTTCTCCCAAGACATCTTGAGTGCGTTAGTAATTTACGTGCGTTTCTGATTCCCACCAATGTCTCACTCCTCCTCACGCAACATGAAGGTGGCAAAGGGAACCTTTTGCTCCTCGGAGCATCCCAAGACATCAAATATCTTGGTGATCTGCTTTATCCATGCTTCAGCCTTAAGTGGTTTTGGCTCTCCAATAAACTCTGGTGGTCCCAACTCCTTGAAGCTGCTTAGCGAATAGCGTCCGAGAGTTTCTAGTGTTTCCACCTATATTTTGGACGCGAGGCCGGCTCTCCGAAGTGATGTTGCATGAATTGCATGAAGCCTCGGAACATTCCATCGTTCATCATTTGGTCAGTGTTGTTGTTTGTATGAGGATTGTCGCCTTCCTGATGCACATTGTCCTGGTTATTAATCTGTGGAGACTCAGTGGTCTCCTGTGCTCCATTGATGTTCTCAACATTCTCGGATGCCATTTTCAAATACTGCCACAAAACAAGGGTTAATTGACATGAAACATATTATCCCTACACTCTGACTGACCAATTAAATACCAAATAAACTTAGGTAGGTCATAGTAGCGAAGGAATTCCTCGTCTCTCCCCTCCTAGTTCTAGTCTCATATCTTAGCCAGGGATCATATCCTTAAGCTTTGATACCAACTGTAACGCCCCCAAAACAGGTATACATCACCTATTCTGAGTCGTCAAATACATGGTACAGAATACAATTACAACTTAATTATACAACTGTCGTGTAAAGTACGACAAAACATAAGCTGTGAGTTTTAATACAATTATTGTCGTCTAGACAATATTCAAACTCAAATTTAATATTATTACATTTATTTTCCACTATTTCACTGAATAGTGAGGACTACTAATGCTATCATCCAGTGCGTCACTCCCGCTCCCGACTAGTCCTCGCTACGTTCTCATTTCACGAAGAGAACAATAAAAGTAAAAGGGTGAGCTCAACTAGCCCAAGAGGAAATATTATGACTAAGATAATACAGAATATATTATCGTTAGCCTTCAACAGTGTTAAACTAATACAATATAACAACCATCAAGTTTAACTGTAGTGGAACAAGCAATCCATTA
Source organism: Panax ginseng (assembly GCA_020205605.1). NCBI lineage: Eukaryota > Viridiplantae > Streptophyta > Magnoliopsida > Apiales > Araliaceae > Panax > Panax ginseng. The sequence continues at coordinate 133,582,631 of CM035145.1, read as the reverse complement.
AAAGAGTCAAGTAGAGAATAAAATCTACTATCTTTTATGATTTAGAAGGTTTTTCATCACTTTTATCGCTGGGACACAGCTTAATAAATAATCCACATCATCAAATCACCCTTGCACTACGGCCAGGGATATTCTTTAGTATCACGACCACAATTATCCATGCACTACGGGCCAAGAATATTTGTGTATTCAATAATGGTCATGATCATGCCAACAATCGTCCATCAATGCACTACGGGCCAATGAGGACTTTTACCACATCATTTGTAACATTACGGTCATGATTACAATCGAATAATCCTCGGTCATAATCATACCAAGTCCATCTATGCACTATAGGCCACGTATGACTTTTAACAAAATATAAACATGAGGATGATGACAATGATATAAGAATTCAATAAAACAAGTTCAAGAATTATTTTATCCAGGAACTAATAACGTCCAAATTGTCAACATGATATCTTTGCTTTGTAGAGTAAAATTCAAGAATGCTCGGAAGAATATTTCCATGAAAAGATCTTTGGATGAAGCCGCAAATATCAAGGATATTCCACTAATTTCATGGAGTATAGAAGTCAAAACTTTAACCAACCGAGTTTAATAAGGAATGGAATAATAAAAGAAATCACCGGGCATGCGATAGATCAGCAGCGCAGTGATTATTCCAATGAATAATAAATAACGGAATCGTTCTTCGATAAAATGCATAGGCGGGATATTCCAATGTAATAATAAAGATTTAAATCGAATTCCCACAGAAAGCGCATGCATGTGATATTTCAACGAGAATAATAAAGACGGAATCAAGTCCGGCGTAAAATGCATGAGCAGAATATTCCAACGAGAATAATAAAGATTTTAATCGGTCCGGCGTAGAACGCATGAGCAGGATATTCCAACAGAATAATAAAGAGCGGAACCGGTCCCGCAGAGAACGCATGATACATGATGTTCCAAATGTAATGATAAAGAATGGAACAATGTAAGAATTTCACCAAGTATAAGGTAGCCCGCATGATCTGAGTTATACCAATGTAATAATAAAGAATGGAATAACAAAAGTTCTCTTCATAGATAAGAAAGAAATAATACTCCTACCTTTAGAAAAATTGGATCTTTGGAATAGTGAGGTAGCAGACTTCTCTTCTTCTTTCTATAATTTCTCTCTATAATAATTTCTCTAAAGCTTTTGTGAATTGGTGAGAAATGAAGGAAGAATGAGCTTCTATTTATAGGAAAATATAGTTTCGATAATTAGACGCGTTTGGGGCTCTCGAAAATTTCAAAGACAATACCTCCATTTTTAACTTAGTCATGCAAGTATTATCAATCTTGCACCAACTCCCCTAATAGTAAATAATGTGTTTCAATAATACACATATGTGAAAAAATAGTTATATAAGCATGTGAATTAGTAGCAATTAATTGTTCATTTATCCGATAAATTACCCGATTTATCAATATAACCCCTAGACATCAATTATCATCGGAATAAATATCGATTTTCACTAACACAAACAATTCCAACATAATGAAACTATTTTTATCAAAAATATAAATTTTAAAATTTTGAAGTTTGACTTTTCCCGAAAAAGTCAACTGTTGACTTTTTGACCAAATAGTGAATCCCGGAAAATTTTGTGTTTATAGATTATTTTTACTAATTGTGTCGTTCCGGACTCAAATATCACGTCCGCGTCTCCAAATTCAACTCCGAACAACATTCATCATTAATATTATAACTCATAATATTTATCAAGCAGGTCGTTCCCAGGAAAGAGTGGGCTTTCCAATAAGGATTTCTCCCTATTGGCGCGCAATTAGGTGACCAAACCTCTCATTGACAGAACTTCTAGACATTATAAATATTGCAGTTTATAATATGAATAACTTTGTCGTCTCAAGTATTGATTTAATAAAAAAACATTTTATGCAGATGATACTGACAATAATTGAATCCATAATATGATAGATATGATGTAGCAATTACTGTAGCAATAATTGAGTATAACTGAGTGACTTCTCACGTAAGCATCAATAATCAATACCGTAGTGCTACTATGCAACCATGCGATTCATCGTACTTTTTAAGATCGTGTGTTTCAACAGATTAACAGGTAAAACTTCCGCCGTTATTTTCATATAAAGTATTTTTGTCGCTTTCTCAATCCGACAATAATTCCGTTAATGAAGTCCACCAATGATTGTGCTTAGTTGTACGAATATTCCCTGTTAAAACAAATATTCCCCACCAATCGAATATTATATAACAACTAGCGTACTTTGCAAAATTTGTAAATATTACCCACAACTATAACATTATATCAAATTCACACCATAATATTCAAAAATATATTTCAAGAAAATTTAATCTTTATTCAAAAAGTTGGGGTCTTACAATACCCAGTGATTAAAATACAGTAATACGCGTGGATGTACAGTATTTTTGAATTATTGATTCTTACGTAATAAAGCACTACTCAATAATTATCACTGCTCAGTATTTCCCATTATCAGATCAATAATTCACATTATTTGAATAATATTATTAGATAGCATTATTGGCAATGTCTAGAAAGTTCTGTCAATGAGAGGTTTGGTCACCTAATTGCGCTCTAGTAAGGAGAAATTCTTATTAGAAAGCCCACTCTTTCTTGGGAACGGCTTGGTTGTCATAATTGTGATTCTGTAATATTATTTGTGAATAATTAATTATTGATTTATATGATAAGGAAATATTTATTTGATGTGGATATAAATGATGGATTTATTTATTTTATGAGGTTAAAAATGAAGGAATTTTAGTATGAAATAATTGTTGAAAGTAGGCATAATTTTGTGAAATTACAATTATTTCTCCGATAAATTATTCGTTAAAATATATTATTATAATATATTATAATTGTTTAATAATAATATTATATATATATATATATATATATATATATATATATATATATATATATATATATATATATAGCATGTGGTTAATTAGAAACGGAAGTAAACAAGATGTTTTTGCATACTTTGTTTGTAACATTGAGATGGTTGGTGGAAATGGTGGGTGAGCTAGAAAGTTGCCTCGCAATCCTTGATTTTCAAATATAATCTGAGAGCCTTGTCCTTTTCTTTCAAAGATAGTGTGTAATTTTTCTTCCTGCAAAGTGGCTTTCTAAGTTAATAGGAAATTCTTTCCTGCAATCCTTGTTTCAAGTGGTGGGCCTCACCAATTGAAATTGATACCTTAGGCATTGAAAATGAAAAAGTTGGCAGATAAGAAAGGTTAGGCAGAATGAGAAAATTAGGCAGATTGCTTTGTTGTTTCTCCCTCCGTTTCAGTATAAATAGGGGGTAACCCCTCCTTCCTCATCACACCATTTCATAATCAGAAATTCTTATTCTATAGTATTGTGAGTATTTTCTTGAGTATAAGAATATTTTGAGCATAGTTTTTCTGCAAGATTTTTTCAGTCAAATCCAGTTTCTACCAAGGTAAAGGATATTATTTTATTGCAACACTCGTGAGAAATATTATTTTCTTTCATACTCCATATTACGAAAGCGATATTATTTCATCTCGTATTCTTAAATTTGAACTTACTATGGTAAGTATTGCTTTTATAATTCCTGAAATGATTAGAAATTTCGTTTCATCTAATATCATTTCATAGGATTATTGGTCTGAAATTTTTATCAAATTTAGAACTTTTCATGACGGGTAATCGTTTTCAAAGCCATCGCTCACTTCACGAGTCTTCGCTCATGGGTAATCGCTCTTAGTTATTCTTTTCACAAAAGAATTTTTTTTTCTTCTAAGTTATCTGTTTTGACCCTTATTCTTGAAATTTAATCCATATTTTGATCTTCATTCTTTAATTTCACTCCACTATAGTTTATTATGGAGTATTATTGAACTTGGATAGACTGAAATATGAATCCCTAATATTTGTCCTTCCGTCTCTCATTTGGATTCGTTCTTTAAAATATTTTTCATCTTCCTCGCCTAAATGATGATATTATCAATATCTGCGGGTCTGTAGTGCAAAGATGAATGATTAACTAATGAATATCTTTGGCCCAGTAGTGCAAAGATGAACAGTGTTGAGATGAACATGACTTAACCGGTGATACAAATGAATATCTTTGGCTGTGAGTGCAAAGATGAATATTTGATTCAAGATGTATATTGATTGATGTTACAGGGATAAATTATTGATGATGGACTGTTAAATCTTAGAAGATAGTAAAATTCTTTCTCTATTTAACTCTTCTAATGGATTGTTGTTTCCGCTGCAGTTGTTGATCTAAAACTTGTTGTCTATTATATTTTATCAGATTTTTCCCTATTGAAAACTAATGATAAATTGTTGTATATTATCTTAGTCATAATATTCTTTACTGGACTAGTTGAGCTCACCCTTTTCCTTTTGTTCCATTTTTCTTCTCAGGAGGTGAGAACATAGCAGGAACTAGCCGGGGTATGGAGTGATGGTTCAGGATAGATATATTAGTAGGCCTCACTATTTTGTAAAATAGTGTATCAATAATTGTAATGAGGACTCCTTTTGAGTTTGTATACTCTCTATTAGACTATATTTGTATTCAAACTCACAGTATATGTGTTGTCATATTTTGCATGACAATTGTATTATTAAAGTTGTAGTTGCTTTTTGTACCATGTATTTGGCGACTCAGAATGGGTGTTGTATACCTATTTTGGGGGCGTCACAAACATCCTAAATTTTTTATTTATAGATGTCTTTTGAAAATGTAGCACGAAAGCGCGGGTTGGGTCGGGACCCTAATCATGTGCCGAAGGCCCCGGCTAATCCGGATGATCGCATTCTTATACAGATCTGTCCTCCTCCAAAAAGCACGTAAGTTAAACATCGTGTATATATAAGGGTTTAATATTTCCATTGTTATAAATATATATGACTGTAAATTATGGTATATTGTAGTGATTTTCAAGACAGTAAAATTGTGAAGTACATTTCACAAGTATGCTTACAGAACTGGCCTACGCCGGTGATTACATGGGCGAGCACACCTCTCGCCTATAAAGATGTAGTTTGGACTGAATTTCAGGTATATTTTTTATCACTCTGATAGATAATACATAGTTAATCAAATAATATTGTTTAGTAATGTTGTATTATGGTAATATAACAGTTTTAATATTATTATTATTGTTTTATTTGCAGAAGCGGTATAGATGGGATGGACGACAGCATATGCATCGATTATTCGAACATCGTTACGGAAGAAGTGCGTCGTCCGAACTAATGATAATCTGAACAAGGAACGACAAAAAGCCCTGCACAATGCTGAGATTGACCATCCAGGACAGGGTGAGCAGTATATGCATGAGCATAGTCCCTGGTGGTGTGCACATCTCATATGGGTGTAGATGTGTGACCAGTGGAGAGCTGAGAGCTGGGTCAAGAGACGCAAGACTGCCACCTCGAACAAATCCTCAGGTGTATCTAAAGGCGAAAAGGCAAAAGACACGTACATGGGCGGCAGTATATCACAGCTACAACATATTGCTGCTAGGATACGTATGTATAGCAAGCTTATTGGCTTAGTTATTTATTTTTATGACAGTCATGTTTTGCAACTAAAATATCATATGTTTACATATTAATATGAGAACATGAACTGTAGGAGTCTCAGTCTCAAGGTCAACCTATCAATTAGTTGGATGTGTATGTGGCCACCCGTGATGGTCTACCTGATGCTATTCAGATAGCGGTAATAAGTTAACTTTATACTAATATGTTATTTATAAATTGTGACGACCTTTTTTAGCATTCTTTTATTTATTTTTAACTATTTAGTTGTTGACCTTCTGACAGGACACTTATAAGGACTTAATGAACGAGTGCTATCCTGAAGGCACCCCGCATCATCGATTGATTAAGAATTGTGGGAGAGGGCGTCTGTCATGAAGAAAAACTATGTTAAAGGCCAAGGACAAAAACAATGCCCGACCATCAATGGCACAGGCAGCTCTTCTACCCAGTCTACACAGTCATCAAGTCATCCAGCCTATCAGACTCTTGCTGACTGTGGGAGAGCGATCTGCCAGAATCGTGATCTTCTTCGTATACTAGGCGTGCATCTCCATTATCTTAGTCCTGATGAGTTGGCGGGTAAAGTGGCGGCAATGAAAGATCACAAAGATCGTGGTGGGCGACCGTATATATATATCGATATTATTATCATCCATCGTCTTACTTATATGTTTAACTACATTGTCTATTGTTTAGCTTTTCCCAAGTCATAGAAGTATATATCAACACATGTAACATATATGTTTTATTCTTTTGTTAATTACATGGTACTAATTTGAATGATCCATGAAGAGCTAGACCAGTCATATAAGTTAGATTTTTAAAGCCTTGCTATACTTGCTTCCGAATTTCCGCCATGAGGAGTGGCTCTAGTCTCACGTGAATTCCTTTTCAAGGTCACGTATTCTTTCTTTCTCTCTCTCTACATATATATATATATATATATATATATATATATATATATAGTCAACTAACTGTATATCTCCAGTAGCTTCTCAAAATAAAGGGTCAAAATGGAGGTAGGTATGAAGATTCAGTCGGTGGTGGCGGTGGATATGATTGTAACCAAACTTTCATACCAATATAACCAAACTGTCATATCAAAGTAACCAATCAACCTCCACACTTTTAATTTTTTCTTAGTGCAGTTGGTAACCAAACATTCAGATCAAGGTAAGCAAACCTTCATACCAAGGTAACAAATCTTTCATACCAAGGTAACCAATTCACATCCACCCTCAAGCAGCTTTTTTCATAGTGCGGTTGGTAAAATGAACCTTCGACTCAAGGTAACCAATTCAGTTTTAGTAAGTTACCAATTTCGTTTGAATGTGATGCAATTGGTAGCCAATCATTCATACAAAGGTAACCATTTTAGTATTTATGAGTAACAAATTCACTTCCTGTTGAATATATATATTTTATCTTGATTTACTGCAAACCACAGGAACCTCCTATCAAAAGGCAGCGGACCGTGCAAGTTCATTATATTTCCCAGTACGCAAATCAAGTATTGGAGAGAAATCTGAAGTTATTTTAGAGAATGGAAGATGCAGATTCAGATCTGCTATGAACGAGCTAGATGGAATTTGTTAGTTACAAAGGACAGTGAAAATATGGAAAGGGAGATAAAGATTTGAATTTGAATATTTGAATTATTATTTTGAATTTGAATTTATTTTTGTTGTTAGATCCCAAATATTTGAATTTGAATTATTAATTATGGCAGTTAATTCTCCTTGATTTTAGGTTTTCTTATTAATGTGAATTGTACTATTTTTATAATATGAGTCTTAATTACACTCTTTTTGTAAAGATTTTATGAGTACACTATTGTTGTAATTATTTTCTAATTATTGTATATTTATGTAAAGAACCCTAACTTTTATGCCATACAAAGTGATTATGAAATCAACCCATGCAATAATCCATGCAAACTATTATATAATTAATATGTAATCCAAATAAATCAAATAAGACCATTACACAAACCCAAATATATTGTCATTATTAAAATCACAAAAGATATAAACCAACAAATTCGATTCTAGGACTTATTTTTTTAAAAAAAAAAATAACTCCTAAAAGAATTTTTATTTTTAATTCTATCAATTTTATTACAAGTTTTTTTTAACATGAACTTTTTTTTACCGAATCACTCGATCAATTGTATTAATAATATATGTAAATTTTTCTAAAACATAATAACTGTAAACTTTGTTGAAAAATTATAGTGGATTATTACTAAATAATTGTCATAACTAAGTTAAAACTTATTAAAGCTTTAATTTCATACTTCTATTTGGAATAGAATTTCAATCAAATTTTGTCAATATAAACACTAATATAAAATTCCATTACAAACTTAAATTAAATTAAAAGAATTATTTTATCATAATCGTAACTAAATAAATATGCACTCCATCCAAATGTTTAACTTAATAATTGATCGAAGGAACCGATAATATATAATTCAGTATTTATTATTTAATTAAATAATTAATAAATTAATAACTACAATTATTTTCTTAAATCTTAACTAAGTATTTATCTATTTAATAATATAATAAACCATTATCAATTTCATCTGTGTTTCGCACGGGTTGATGAGCTTGTATAATAATTAAAGCACAAACTTGTTTTCACAAATTTTTGATACAACTTTTTTATTTCCTATCCAATTTAGTAAAAAGTAGCATCAAAATTTTTAACTATTAAAGACTATCCAAAATTTTAACGTATTCAAACATAAGCACAACCTGTTAGATAAATGGAAGTTGTTAATTTTTGTTTTTATATCTCCAACAAATAAATCAATTCTAAAAATATTTTATCCAAATTTTACGAGATTAATTTTTTAATCGCAATTTTATGTAAGATAATTTATTATTAAAATATCTCTTAACAAGCAGGTAAGAAAATGTAACTTATGACAAATTAAGACATTCAACCCCCTCGAGTACGCAACCAATATGTTTGTATATGGAAACTTAGCAAGTGAACAAAAAGAAAAAAGGAAAAAATAAGTGTACGAGAGATCGAGGTCTGAAAATATTAGATAACAAATGACAAAAATGTTTTTCTTTTCCTTTTCGTAGGACCACCCAAGGATTTTGTTAATCTTATTTTTTCATTCTCTCTCTACATTATTTGGAAACGGAAGTGGTTAGCATAAAATTTATTTTTGAATAAGTTAATTAATTGGCCAATAAAATATTGATACACAAACGATATTTTATATGTGCCAATATTTTATTAATTAATTGACCAATTTATTAAAGCCTCTGACCATCCCATCATTCACCATTTCATCGGTGTTATTGTTTTCATGAGGAGTATTGTCCTCTGGTAGCACATTATCCTGATTATTGATCTGTGGAGACTCAACGGTCTCCTGTGCTCCATTGATAATCTCAACATTCTCGGATGCCATTTTCAAACACTGCCACAAAACAAGGGTTAATTAACATATACTTTGACCGACCAATTAAATACCAAATAAACTTAGGTAGGTCATACTAGCGAAGGAATTCCCCGTCTCTCCCCTCCTAGTTCTTATCTCAATCTTAGCCAGGGATCATATCCCTAAGCTTTGATACCAACTGTGACGCCCCAAAAATTAGGTATACGTCACCCATCTTGGGTCGCCACTTACATGGTATGTAATTCAAATACAACTTACTAATACCACCATGCAGTATGCAAATACGACAAAACATAAACCGTGAGTTTGAATACAAATATTATCTACTAGAGATTATACAAACTCAAAAGGAGTCCTCATTACAATTATTATCATACTATTTCACGTAATAGTGAGGACTACTAATGCTATCCTCCGGACCATCACTCTGCTCCCCGACTCGTCCCAAATTTATATTCTCATTTCACAAGAGAATAAAGGAAGAAAGGGTGAGCTCAACTAGCCCAAAGAAGAAATATCATAACTAAGATAATGCGAGAATAAATTATCATTAGCCTCCAACAATGTTAAACCGATAAAATATAATAGACATCAAGTTTAACTGCAAATCTTAACAAGCAATCCATTAAAAGAGTCAAGTAGAGAATAGAATCTACTATCTTTTGTGATTTAAAAAGTTTTTATCACTTTTATCACGAGACTCAAATCAATAAATAATCCACATCATTAAATCATCTCCGCACTACAAAGCCAAGGATATTCTTTAAGATCACGACCACGAATTATCCATGCACTACGAGCCAAAGATAATCGTGTTTTCATCAACCAGACTTGATCATGCCATAAAATAATTCATCTTTGCTCCTCGGTAGAAGAGAATCCATAGCCATAATCATACCAAAAATCGTCCATCAATGCACTACGGACAATGAGGACTTTTAATTTTCACATCATTTGTAACATTACGGTCATGATTATACGAGATAATTTCGGTCATAATCATACCAAGTCCATCTATGCACCATGTGCCACGTATGACTTTTAACATAACATAAACATGAGTATGATGACAATGATATAAGAATTCAATAAAACAAGTTCAAGAATTAATTTGTCCAGGAACCAATAACGTCCAAATTGTCAACATGATACTGCTTTGTAGAGTAAAATTCAAGAATGCTCAGAAGAATATTTTCACGAAAAAATATTGGATGAAGCGCAAATATCAAGGATATTCCACTAATTTCATGGAGTATAAAGTCAAAATTTTAATCAATCGAGTATAATACCGAATGGAATAATAAAAGATATCACCATGCATGCGTAGATTGTATGATTTGCTTATTTCAACAGAATAATAATAACTTAAAACCAGTCGTCGTGAAATTCACATCGACGTGATGTTCCAACAGTAATAATAAATGCGAATAATAAATGATAGAACCAGTCCCAAGCATATAGCAGATGTGATATTCCGACAAAATAATAAAAGACGGAATAATAAAATAGACTGTGTCCTACAGATAAAGATGCATGTGATATTCCGAAGCGAGAATAATAAAGATGAATAATAGAAGAATGTCACCAAGTATAGGGTAGCTCATGTATAAGTTATTCCAACAGAGCAATAAAGAAATGGAATAACAGAAGGTCTCTTCTTGAATACAAAAGAATAATATCCCTTACCGTAAAATAATACTTAATATAAGAGTAATGAAGTAGCAGAAAACTTTTCTTCTATCTCTCTATAGTCTCTCTCTATAGTTTCTCTCTCTAGAGTTTAGTGAATTCCGTAAGAAAATAATGAAGGAATGAGCTTCTATTTATAGGAAAATGGAATGCATAGTAAGAATTAATCCATGAACAGTTGCAGTTGATTTACTTTAATCTGACGGTCCATATTTAAAGAAAAAACTTTTAAATAAAATATAATATATTCTATTTATATAAAAAGATTTTTACTATGCAAACACTATGCAAAATAAAATATAATATATTCTATTTATAGAATAACTTTAATAAAGTATTATGTTTTATATAAAAGATGTTTCTATTTTATTACGTTAATAATACGAAATAAAACAAAACTTCTAAATCAACAATAATTGAATCAAATAATGTGAGATACTATGCAAAGAATGATTGTAGCAATAATTGAACAAAACCGAGTGACTTCTCACATAAATATCAATAATCAATACCGTGTGCTACTATATGCAACAAAGCGTATTCATCAGTTTTTTACTACTGAAAGTAGTTCAACAAAGATCAATGGTAAAATTTTCATTTATTTTCAATAAAATATTTTTATCGTTTTCTCAATCCAACAATAATTCCGTTGTGGGATCCACCAATGATTGTGCCGTCGTACGAATATTTCCTGTTTAAAATGAATACTCCCTGACCAATCGAATATAATATGACAACTTGCATACTTTGCAAAATTTATAAATATTACCCACAACTATAACATTATCTCAAATTCACACCATAATATGAAAAAAATTATTTCGAGAAAATTAATTCTTTATTCATAAAATCTGGGGTTTCACAATTATGGTAGTCAGCAGTACTATTGTTAAAGGGACAAATCCATAGCAAATAGTGCCTATTCAGACTTAAACCGCAAATCCGGATCTCTCAGCATCTCTATTGCAGATCTCGATTTCAAAAGATGGTCTTTGTCAAGACACCATTGTGTTAGGGAACAACTTAACTACCACACCACAATGTTGCCACTACAAGAAATCACACATTTTATGACGAATTTTTTGCCACGCATGACAAAATTTTGTCACAATTTGTTAATTAATAATTACGAAATTTATAATCGCTACTAAAACTTTTGTTTTTATGATTTACCTTTAATTTTGTTACTATTACTCATTTATATCGTCACTAATTTACACATTTGATGACGATTAAGAAAATTTCGTCACAAGTTAATTTGGAGGTAGAATTTACATCAAATTTTGGAGGAAACCTTTTAGTGACATTTTGTAATAATTGATGATGATTTATTGTCACCAAATATTTTTTTCGATGACAACATAATAGTTTGTTATTAATTATTTGTAAAATTTAGTGATTAATGTGCTTTTCGTCACTAATGTTCACATTTAGTGACGCTTAAATACAAATTCATCAAAAAAATTTGGAGGCAAATTTTTTTCTAAAATTTTGGAGGAAATTTTTAGAGACAAAAAAATAATAATTTATGACAATTTGTATTGTCATAAATACCAATTTTATATGATGAGATAATAGTTTGTCACTAATTAGATGAGTGGATAAGTGACAAAATGGTTCATTATAAATTCTTATATTTAGTGACAACGTCGTAATATCGCCACAATTTTATTTGGAGGCAAAATTTTTATGAAATTTTTTTGGAGGAAAATTTTTAAAGATTTAAAAAATAATAATTTAGGACAATTTATATTGTCATAAATAACAATTTTATATGATGAGATAATAATGTGCGTCACTAATTAGATGCGTGGATAAGTGACAAAAATGGTTCGTCAGAATTCTTATATTTTTAGTGACAAAGTACGTAATATCGCCACAATTTGATTTGGAGGCAAAAACATTTAAGAAATTTTGGGGCAAATTTTATAAAGACAAAAATTAATAAATTATGACAATTTTTATTGTCACAAATACCAATTTTATACGATTTAGATAATAGTAAATCCACTAATTAGATGATTGGATAAGTGACAACACCGGTTCGTCATAAATCCTTATATTTAGAGACAAAGTATGCAATGACGCCACATTTTTATATAGAGGCAAAAAATTCCCAAACAAACTTGTATCCAAGCGACGCCACCTGGCCTTCCTTTTATCATCGGCGACCTCCATTTAGTCAAGAACCTCCATTATCAATTTTCAATGATCCCAATTTGAAGACATAAATTATTTGACATTTTAGGTATGTTTCTAGATTTGGATTTGAATTGATTAGTAGTTGTTCTAATTGAACAACTACGATTCTGAAATAATTTCATGTCATTATTGTTGATGGTTGTTATTGTTGTTGATGATCTTGTATTTGATAATCTAAATCACTATTTAGTTTAAATTTTTGACGAAACAACTTTATAGATTTGATTAGTAAGTGTAGTGAATCGACATCATAGAATGGTTCTGCTTTCTTTAAAAAAAAATGAGAGTAGTGATTTCGCGTATCAGGAGACTTAAATTCATAAGGCTGCTCTATAAGTTATGTATGCATTTATAGTGTTGACAAAAGATAATGTAGTTGTAAGACCCCAACTTATTATAAATAAAATTGAATTTTTCTTTATTCATTATTCTAAATTAATAAGGGTTAATTTGATATAATTCTTTGGTTATGGGTGAAATGTGCAAAGTTTACAAAATAAGCAAGTGGTTATAAAATATTCATTATTGTCGGGGAATATTCGTTTGGTCGTGGAATATTCTTTTTGTTGGGAATCTCCGTACGACGGCGCAGTCATTGGTGGGCCCCATAACGGAAAACGGTTGGATGAAGGAAAACGACAAAGATTGAGTTTTATAAATAACGACGTAAATTATTACCGCTAACAACTCATTGGGTTACTCGGTGGTTAAAATACGTGAATACGCTGGTGGTTGCACAAAGAAGACACGGTATTGCATACAAAAGATTGTTGAATTATTGATCCTTACGTAAGAAGGCACTACTCAATAATTGTTACAAAGAATTACTGCTCATTATTTTATCTTATTGATTCAATAATTGCACGCATTGATATTTATATTATTATTGTTTCAATAATTGTCATTACACAAGATTTTCCATTATCAAATCAATAATTCATATTATTTGAATAATATTATCGATAACATTATTGGCAATGTCTAGAAAGTTCGCCTAAGGAGAGGTTTGGTCACCTAATCAAGGCCAAAGAAGTGAGAAATCCTTATTGGAAAGCCCCTCTTTCCTCGAACTACCGGGTTGTCGATGATTGTGATTCTCGTAATATTATTTTGAATAATTAATTATTGATTATTATGATAAAAAAATATTTATTTTATGTGGATATAGATGGAGAAAATTTTAATGTGACAATTGTTGAAAATTAATATTTTATCTTTTTCTCGATAAAATAATTCATTTAAATATATTATTTTAATAATATATTAATTCGGTGATATTTTTATAATGATTGTGGGATATATGAGTATATGAGGAGGTAGAGTATTTTGTGGTATTAAATGTTTAACATATGTTTTGTGTGTCGGCGGACACAATTCTTGATCGAAAATTGATTATAGATCGTAAAATCGTCCGCTTTATGGATTTCGGTCAATTTCTGCTTGGAATTTGGAAATATTTTCTTCTTCAAAGTTGTAGAGAATGGAATTTCACATGGAAAGTCGCGAGTTTCAATTTTTCTGATAAATGAGCTATTTTCTACGAATTATTGAAGTTTCTAAGATAAAATAATTTTATTAAATAATGGGTGGGACCCACTTTGTTTGACAACATGTAATTCACTGAAAATTATTTTCAAGAGTGGCATGCTGGTCTTTGATGGCTAGCATGCGTGAAATTTGATTTTAATAATAATAATTTATTAATTTAGTCTCCTTTCATGCTCTAACATTTTCCTATAAATAGAGGGGCTAAGTTAGAATTGAAAATCACACCGTAAACTAAGTTTTCTCTTTCTCTCTCTAAATTATCGAGCGTATTCTTGTGAGTATACTTTGAGTGTTGCTATACTATGGTGGTTTCACAAGACTATACCGTAATTCAAATGTCAATCGATTATTTTGAGGTAAGTGGGTATTATTTTTTTTCTTAAATGATATTTTTCTTCAATATCATTATGCCAAGTATTGGTGAACTTTTTATCAAATTTGGAACTTGTTGTGTTTGGGGTTACTATTCACGTGATACGCACTATTCACGATACTGACACTTTTCACTTAATACGCAAGACTATTCAATTTAAAAATAAAAATTTTCTTTTTGTCCAAAATATCTATTCGGATACTAGATTTGATTGTATCCATGTTTTGATCATTCTTGAATTTTACACCAATATGATTATTTTTGAAGTATTTTTGGACATGGGTAAAACAAAGTACGAATCCTTAATGCTTAATCCTTGCCATTTTGTTTCAATCGGATTCGCTTTTTAAAAAATGTTTTCATCATCCTCACCCTAAATGGTGATATAAATGAATATCTTTGGCCCGTAGTGCAAAGATGAACGATTAATCGATGAATATCTTTGCCCGTAGTGCAAAGATGAACAGTGTTGAGATGAACATGACCAACCGGTGATATAAATGAATATCTTTGGCTGTAGAAAGCAAAGATGATTAAAGATGTATATTGATTGTTATCACAGGATAAACTATTGATGATGGACATTTAAACCTTAGAAGACAAAAGAGAATTCTTTCTCTACGTGACTCTTCTAATGGATTGCTGTTTCCGCTGCATTTGTTGATCTAAAACTTGTTGTCTATTGTATTCTATTAGATTTTTCTCTGTTGAAGACTAACGATAATTTGTTGTATATTATCTTAGTCATAATATTCTTTATCGGGCTAGTTGAGCTCACCCTTTTCCTTTTTGTTCCATTTTTCTTCTCGTGAGGTGAGAACATAGCGAGATCGAGTCCTGGGTATGGAGTGATGGTTCTAGGAAGATGTTTTAGTCATCTCCTCACTACTCAGTAAAATAGTGTATGAATAATTAATGAGGACTTATTTGGGTGTATATATTGTCTAGAAGACAATATTTGTATTCAAACTCACAAATTGTATTGTCGTATTCTACACGACATCCCATTGTCAAAGTTGTAGTTTGCTTTCATACCATGTATTTTGGCGACTCGTAATGGGTGTCAGATACCTATTTTGGGGCGCGCCACAGTTGGTATCGAGCTTAGGATATGATCTCCATGAGATCGGGGAATAGAACTAGAGAGGAGAGACGAGTAAATCCTTCGCTAGTGTGTCCTACCTAAGCTTATTTGTTGGTCGGTCATAATATAGATATTATGTGATATGTTAATTTGTTTAATTAACCCTTGTTTTATGGCGAAGATTTAAGAATGGGCTCACGAGAACGTTAACAATGGAGTTTATGAGATCGTGGAAACGCCGCAGACTCACCAACGAGGCGAACGTGTAGCAACAGTCGGCAATGTTCCTCCCGTGAACAACGCCACCGAGCAAATGATGAACGACGGATGTTTAGAAGCTTTTTGCGCTTCATGCAAAATCGAATGAGGAGACTCGTATACAAAATACGGGTGGAAATGATGGCAATGCACTGCATCCATCACAAATGCAAGGGCTTTAAGGAGTTGGGACCACCATATTTCCATGGAAAGCCGGATCCGATCAAGGCAGAAACGTGGGTCAAGCAAATTACCAAGATATTCGATGTCTTGGGGTGCACGGAGGAACAGAAGGTTCCATTCGCCACCTTTATGTTTCGTGGTGAAGCAGACATCGGTGGGAATCGTGAAGCGTACCCAGCCAGATGCACTTAACATGTCTTGGGAAAGATTTCAGAAACTGTTCAATGACAAGTACTTTCCAGAAAGTATTCGTCATATGAAGGAGGTAGAGTTTATTAGACTCGAACAGAACAACATGACGGTGTCTCAGTACGAGGCAAAGTTCGCAGAGTTATCCAGGTTTGCACCTCATTTGGTGGAGAATGAGGAACGAATGACGCGTATGTTTCTGAGAGGTCTAAAACCCGAGATTCGTCAATACCTTATCTCTCATAAATTTTCTCTCAGATTCGATGATGTTGTCAATGTGGCTCAGCTTATTAGAACGAGATAGTGAGTATACTCAACCGAGGGACCACAATCGTGGTAGTCATCGAACGATGATAACCAAACAGGAGGAAAGAATACGACAAAGGCGGTAACCACTCGTGTGGTAATCGTGGACATGATAATAGGAGAGGTGACTCAAGTGGAAATTTCGAAAAGAAGATTCAACAATGACGGAAGATATCAACGGCAAAGACCAAAGACCAACAACAAATGCTAGGGGAGGAGAACGACCGCCATTAGATGTTACAAATGCGGGAAGGAGGGACATATCACCAAACCGTCCCACAACAATCCAAGGTATGTTACAACCGTGGAAAGGAAGGCCACATCGCCGAGATTGTACTATCGCGAAACCAAGTTCAAAGCAGAGTGGTGATTCTAAGGGTCATCCTTGATAAGTCGAAATCAATAGCTTCTGGAAAGAGCGTTTGTCGTGGATCGACAAAACGTGAGGAACCCAAACGAGGTGATCACGGTAAGCTAATCTTGAATTCTTGCAAGTTTATACCTTACTAGATACCGGTTCTACCCATTCTTTTATCTCTCCGCTTGTGCTCAACGCTTAAACTTGACTCGAGAAATTAGATTTTGATTTATCTGCTGAAACTCCGTTGGGTGAAACCTTCGTTACATCTACGCTTTATAAATCTTGCATGATCCAATTTGGCACTATCACATTACCCGCTGATCTTATCTCTTTAAAGATACTTGCTTTTGATGTGATTTTAGGAATTGATTGGTTAACCACCATCATGCCAAAATTGATTGTTTTCGTAAAGTTGTTAGTTTTCATATTCCTAACCAACTTGTCATATACGAATTCAAACCACTAAACCACTAAAATCACCATCGTCATATCAAGCCACAAAGCTATTCGCTTATTGAAAAACGGATGTCAAGCTTTCTTAGCCCATGTTATGGATTTGAATAAAGACAAGTCGATTTGAATAATATTTCGTGGTTAAAGAATTCTCGATGTATTTCTGAAGAGCTTCCCTGGCCTACCCCGAACGTGATGTTGAATTCTTTATTGACCTTGAACCGCACAAAGCCCATTTCTAAAACCCCATATCGAATGGCTCCTATTGAACTTCGTGAGTTAAAAGTCCAACTACGGGAGTTATTAGACATCGGTTTCATTCGTCCCCAAGACGCCTCCTCGGGGTGCTCCTGCTTTATTCGAAAGAAGAAAGACGGAGTATGCGACTTTTGTATTGACTATCGAGAATTGAACCATGTCACCATCAAGAATAGGTATCCGCTACCTCGCATTGATGACCTGCTCGACCAGCCATAAGGAGCGCAATTCTTTTCAAAGATCGATCTTCGATTCTCGATATCATCAAATTTGAAGATTAAAACCGAGGATATTCCAAAGACGGCATTCGTGACTCGATACGGGCATTATGAATTCTTGGTCATGTCTTTTGATTGACTAATGCTCCCGCCGCTTTCATGGATATGATGAACCGTGTATTTAAGGAATATTTGGATCATTCGTTGTTGTTGTCTTTATTGATGACATCCTCATCTATTCCAAAAGTCGTGAAGATCATGAGCACCATTTGAAGTCGGTACTACAAAGACTTCGTGAACACAAGCTTTATGCCAAGTCAAGAAATGTGAGTTCGCTTGAGGAAGTAGCATTCCTTGGGCACGTGGTGTCAAAACAAGGAGTATCTGCTGACCCTTGCCAAGATTGAAGCAATACAAAGTTGGGAGCAACCGGTTTGTGGATCAAGACGCAGCTTTCTCGGGCTTAATTTGTTATTATCGGAGATTTGTGGAAGGATTTTCTCGAATCGCTACTCCGCTAACTCACCGACTTTAAGGATGCAAAATTCTTATGGAGCGAGGAATGCGAGAAGAGCTTCCAAGAGCTCAAGAGGAGACTCATTTCGGCACCTGTTCTGACAATACCATCTGGTTCAGATGGATTTGTTATCTACAGCGATGCTTCTGGAAAGGGGTTAGGATGTGTTCTCATGCAACATGGGAAAGTCATAGCCTATGCCTCACGACAACTCAAAGAATATGAGAGGAATTATCCTACTCATGATCTCGAATTAGGCAAAGCAATGATTCAAGGCGTTGAAGATATGGAGACACTACTTGTATGGAGAGAAAGTGGAGATTTATACTTTTACCATAAAAGCCTCAAATATTTCTTCACCCAAAAAGAACTCAACATGCTAAGCAATGACGTTGGTCGGAGCTATTAAAAGATTATGATCACACTATTCAATATCATCCTGAAAAAGCGAATGTAGTAGTGACGCATTGAGTAGAAGATCATATGCAAGCACGAAAGTCTTGATATTGTCAACGCAAAGGCCCATTTTATACGACTTACAAAGGATGAAGATAGAATTAAAGACCTGTGGTCCCACATGATGATGGCGAATATACGAGTAGAACCGACTTTAATCGATAAAGTTAAAGTCGCCAAGCTACTGGACCAATGGCGCGTATGAAGAAGAAAGTGCAAGAAGGAGCTATTCGAAGCAAGAATTGATGAGGAAGGAATACTTGAAATCAATTCTAGACTTTATGTTCTCCTAACGATTCTCGACTGAAGCATAAAATCATGATGGAGGCACACAACACCCCGCTTGCAATCCATCTCGGAAGTACCAAAATGTATCATGATATTCGACATACATTTTGGTGGAACAATATGAAGAGAGAGATTGCGAGTTTATCTCAAGATGTTTAACTCATCAACGTGTAAAGGCGAGAGCATCAAGTGCCAAAAGGTCCATTGCAACCACTTGAGATTCCTGAATGGAAATGGGAACACATTACTATGGATTTTGTTACAGTGTCTTCCCAAAGTTTCTCAAGGCGTAGATGCAATTTGGGTTATTGTTGATAGATTAACCAAGTTCCGCCCATTTCACCGATACGCTGAGACTTATTCCCTTGAACGCCTTGCTCAGTATGACGTGAATGAGATTGTACGATTGCATGGCATGCCAAGATCCATAGTTTTGGATCGCGACCCGAGATTCACTTCAAGATTTTGGGTTAGCTTGCAGAAAGCTATAGGCACGGATTTACGATTCGGCCAAAGATACCATCCTCAAACCAGACGGACAATCGAGAGGACTATTCAAACCCTCAAGATCTATTAAGACTCGTGGTCCTAGATTTCAAAGGAAGTTGGGATAAGTACCTACCACCGGTGGAATTCTCCTACAAACAACAGCTTATCAAGCAAAGTATAGGCATGGCTCCATTTGAGGCGTTAGGATGGATTTAAAATGTCGCTTCAAAGATGTTGGGACGAGGTGGGAGAAGCAATATTGTTGGGACCGTAATTAGTACGCATGACTACGTAAAAGATCCAAATGATTCGACAACGTATTCAAACTTCACAAGATCGACAAAAGAGTTATCTTTGATCTTCATGTAAAGGACGTGGAGTTTAATATTGAGATCATGTATTGTTACGTATTGCTCCATGGAAGGGAGTTACAAGATTTGGGAAAAGAGGAAAGCTCAATCCAAGGTTTGTTGGTCCATTTGAGATTCTTGACCGAATAGGGAACGTAGCTTTATAGACTCGCGTTACCTCCAAGTATGTCTCGTGTTCACAATGTATTCCACATATCTATGCTTCAGAAATATGTGAAAGACCCGAACCACATTATTGCATTAGAACCGCATTTAGATAGCGTAAGATTTAACCTACGAGGAGATACTGTTGAGATTTTGGATAGGAAAGAGCATGTCTTACGACGAAGGTTATACCACAAGTTAAGGTTTTGTGGAGAAACCATGCAATTGAGGAAATGACATGGGAGTTGGAATCGGAGATGAAAGCAAGGTACCTCACCTTTTCGATATACTGTGTATCGTATGTCAATTTCGAGGACGAAATTTCATAAGGAGGAGGTTGTAAGACCCCAACTTATTATAAATAAAATTGAATTTTTCTTTATTCATTATTCTAAATTAATAAGGGTTAATTTGATATAATTCTTTTGGTTATGGGTGAAATGTGCAAAGTTTACAAAATAAGCAAGTGGTTATAAAATATTCATTATTGTTTGGGAATATTCGTTTGGTCGTGGAATATTCTTTTTGTCGGAATCTCCGCATTTACTTGCCAAGTAGCTCATTGGTGGGCCCCATAACGGAAAAAACGGTTGGATGAAGGAAAACGACAAAGATTGAGTTTTATAAATAACGACGTAAATTATTACCAAGTAACAATCATTGGGTTACTCGGTGGTTAAAATACAAAATACGCTGTGGTTGCATGGCGAAGACACCAGATTGCATAAAGATTGTTGAATTATTGATCCTTACGTAAGAAGGCACTACTCAATAATTGTTACAAAGAATTATCGCTCATTATTTTATCTTATTGATTCAATAATTGCTGCATTGATATTTATATTATTATTGTTTCAATAATTGTCATTACACAAGATTTTCCATTATCAAATCAATAATTCATATTATTTGAATAATATTATCGATAACATTATTGGCAATGTCTAGAAAGTTCGCATCTAAGGAGAGGTTTGGTCACCTAATTGCGCGCCAAGAGAGAAATCCTTATCGAAAGCCCCTCTTCCTCGAACTACCGGGTTGTCGAGATCTGTGATTCTCAGCAATATTATTTTGAATAATTAATTATTGATTATTATGATAAAGAAAATATTTATTTTATGTGGATATAGATGGAGAAAATTTTAATGTGACAATTGTTGAAAATTAATATTTTATCTTTTTCTCGATAAAATAATACATTTAAATATATTATTTTAATAATATATTAACGGTGATGTTTTTATAATGATTGTGGGATATATGAGTATATGAGGAGGTAGAGTATTTTGTGGCATTAAATGTTTAACATATGTTTTGTGTGTCGCGTGGACACAATTCTTGACCGAAAATTGATTATGTATCGTAAAAATCGTCTGCTTATGGATTTCGGTCAATTTCGCTTTGGAATTTGGAAAATTTTCTTCTCAAAGTTGTAGAGAATGGAATTTCACATGGAAAGTTGCGAGTTTCAATTTTTCCGATAAACGAGCTATTTTCTACTTAATTATTGAAGTTTCTAAGATAAAATAATTTTATTAAATAATGGGTGGGACCCACTTGTTTGTTTGACAACATGTGGGTCACCGGAAAATTATTTTCAAGAGTGGCATGCTGGTCTTTGATGGCTAGCATGCGTAGAAATTTGAATTGAATAATAATAATTTATTAATTTAGTCTCCTTTTCATGCTCTAACATTTTCCTATAAATAGAGGGGCTAAGTTAGAATTGAAAATCACACCGTAAACTAAGTTTTCTCTTTCTCTCTCTAAATTATCGAGCGTATTCTTGTGAGTATACTTTGAGTGTTGCTATACGGTATGGGTTTCACAAGACTATACCCAAATTCAAATGTAAGACGATTATTTTGAGGTAAGGGGTATTATTTTCTTCTTAAATGATATTTTCTTCAATATCATTATGCCAAGTATTGGTGAACTTTTTTATCAAATTTGGAACTTGTTGTGTCTGGGTTACTATTCACGATACTCGACTATTCACGATTCACGATACCTACACTTTTCACGAATATTTACACTATTCAATCGAAAAATAAAAATTTTTCTTTTGTCCAAAATATCTATTCTCGATACTAGATTTGATTGTATCCATGTTTTGATCATTCTTGAATTTTACACCAATATGATTATTTTTTCAAGTATTTTTGGACATGGGTAAAACAAAGTACTTAATCCTTAATCCTTAATCCTTGTCATTTTGTTTCACCGGATTCGCTTTTTAAAAAATGTTTTTCATCATCCTCGGTCTAAATGGTGATATAAATGAATATCTTTGGCCCGTAGTGCAAAGATGAACGATTAATCGATGAATATCTTTGGCCCGTAGTGCAAAGATGAACAGTGTTGAGATGAACATGACCAATCGGTGATATAAATGAATATCTTTGGCTCAGTAGTGCAAAGATGATTAAAGATGTATATTGATTGTTATCACGAGGATAAACTATTGATGATGGACTTTTAAACCTTAGAAGACAGAGAATTCTTTCTCTACGTGACTCTTCTAATGGATTGTTGTTTCACGCATTTGTTGATCTAAAACTTGTTGTCTATTGTATTCTATTAGATTTTTCCTCTGTTGAAGACTAACGATAATTTGTTGTATATTATCTTAGTCATAATATTCTTTATCGGGCTAGTTGAGCTCACCCTTTTCTTTTGTTCCATTTTTCTTCTCGTGAGGTGAGAACATAGCAGATCGAGCCTGGGTATGGAGTGATTGTTCTAGGAAGATGTTTTAGTCATTCCTCACTACTTCAGAAAATAGTGTATGAATAATTAATGAGGACTTATTTGGGTGTGTATATTGTCTAGAAGACAATATTTGTATTCAAACTCACAACAGTATTGTCGTATTCTACACGACATCCTCAGATTGTCAAAGTTGTAGTTTGCTTTCATACCATGTATTTTGGCGACTCGTAATGGGTGTTGTATACCTATTTTGGGGGCGCCACAAATAATAGTCCAAATGTTCAAAGATATATTAAAATAATAATTTACTAAAATATTTTTTTTATTTTAATATATACTGTATTGAATATGTGATACGAAATAAGTGATTATATGCGCGTATAATGCGTATGCGTGATAAATATATATATGAATATATTTTTTTTCGCAAAAGAGACGATCAAATAAGAATAATTTTAATATTAAATTCTAAAATTAATTTTTAGAAACTTTTATTTAAGAAAGGGGTGTTAAAATAATTTTAATATAGAATTATTTTAATACAAAGCATTACTATGGAAAATATAATTCATATAATGTGATATGAGTTGTTAAGTTAAAATAAAACTTTAACCATGAAAGCTAATTGGGAAATTATTTAGAAATAAATAAAATAAAACTTAAAAGATTAGGAAAAAAATTAAATTAAAATCAAATGAAGCCCTAGTTTTTTTTAAACAGCCAAACATGGCCTAAGACTTGGTTAAATTCTCCCTCCCCAGCCCAACCATGCACATCCCTTTTCTTCTCCCCCAGTCCCGGCTCCCCTCCCTTATCCTCCCATCATAAATAAATAAATCTACATTTGATCAATTCAAGGGTTGGGCCTTTCAGATTCTTCAATGGAAGCTCGGGGTGAGAGTTTGAGTATTAATGAGGAGGCTACTTAATACGTTGTTAGATTTTGGGTGAGTCCATGGTTTTGGAGACCATTTCGTCGTTTGGGTCTACTTAATTCTTCAATATCTATGCTCGAATTTGCATCAAATTGGGGTTTATGGTGAGGATGGTGGCATTATTATCAAGTCAGGTCTCATCGTGTTCAATTGAGAGTACATTTTGATTTATTATTATTTGAATATTTCAGTATACTTTTGGTGGTTCAGCAGTTTATTTTGATGTCTGACCAATTTTCTGGATTAATGATGTGATAACCCAGATTTTTGAGAATTATTAAAATAAGAATTTAATAAATAAAATTCCTATTAGATGATATGTTGTGTGATATAATATTTCATAAATGAGTAAGAACTATGCAATATGTGATGTTTATGCTAATAAATATATTAGAATTATATATTTATTATATGTAAATAAATTGTAGAGGAGCAATTTATTAAATGGAAAATATTAGAATAATCTAATAAGAGGAAATTATTTTAATAAGGTGAATTTATCACATTAAATAAATTATCTTTGTTTAATGTATAATTTCATTTATTTTATTTATTCAGAGGAATAGTGAATTTTAATACATTAAATAAATACTGTTTTATAATGTGTAATATATATAAAGTATATATATTATGCAAGATTATGTATTTAGCATATATGTATTTGTGTATGAGTGCTAACCGATAAATTTCAAGCTGAGTCAATTACTAATGCCACTGACTTGAGCTCTCCTTCTGGTCATAGTGGCTCGGGTCCAACAGAACGGTATGAATATGAGAGAAAAGTCTCCTATATATCTTTATCGGCTGCATGCTATCGGAGAGAAAACAATGGGAAGTTCAGTCAAACGCATGTTTACTACCAGAGAGGCATTGGATAAATACCAATTAGTGGAAAAAGCCAAGAAGCTGGAAACTTTGGTTTCTGAAGAAGAGTTGAATATTCGTAAATTCTCCTCATCCGTAAAGTCAAGTTAAGTAACTTTGGTAGGACTTGAACCCACGACTGTCACCTAAGAGACGACCACTCTTCCTCCTCGAGCTACAGGTGGCCCCTTTTCCTAAAGATCCTCTCGCTTTGCCTACGCCCGGTTTGAAGGCAAAAAAAATGTGATGACCCTCCGGAATTGCAATTGGAGAAAAGGGGCTTTGGGGCATTCTCCCGTAGATGCGGAGAATCTTGCAAAGAGCCATGGAGGAAGGCTGACGAAGGAAGTATATAGTGAATAGGAAGTAGGATTACTAAGTACTTCCATAGTAGAGTTATGGCTTAAATCATGTTAGGATCTTGATCTGGAGATAGGTAATAGGAAGAAGGATGTTGATCTGGCTAAAGAATGAATCTTTCATTGTGCTCGCTTGTTTAGGGTAAGGGGCTACTCATTCCCATTACAGTCAATCAGATGGGTAGTTCCTACTCATTGCCTCTAGTTTTTTGGCGGCTGGGAATAAAAGCACACCCAACTTGCTCTGGCCCCGGGTCCTTCCTTTCTATTCCTCGGTAAGCGGAGCTGCAAAGATTATGTGGCTGAGTCATATGTTTTCAAGCATGAGGTGGCATCAATTGGAATAATGAAAAGTGACTAATTCATAACAAGCATGAGCTGTTAATGAATTAGTGTAAAGTGGGTGAAGTGTTTCATAAGGAGGTAAATAAGAGATGAGCATTTTTTTTTCATTCTCAAACCTTAAGCTCATCCGTTCCATTCTAAGTTCCGTTTTAGTCTACTTGGCCCAAATCAATTCCATAATTCTTTAAAGCTCAGTGATTTGGCTAAAAAGAAGTTGGAGGTTTCAAGGAACTGAAATTTAGTTGGATTAAAGTCTAGAGTTAGCAGTAAAGCTACAAGTCAAGCATCATAAAATTGAAAATCTGCAACAAATAAGAGGTACATGCATTTCTATTTGTCAATTTGTGAGAATTAGAGTAAATTTTAGTGTGTATTGCTTTGTTTGGTTACAGAATTGTATGATGATGGGAGTGTATGCTATATGGAGTAATAAGAATGGAAATTTTTTGGCTAGACTATGTTCCAACATCTATGAATTATGTCCTTAAAACTAATATGAAGCAACAAAAAAAAAATTAAGAATCTAGCCTAGTTGAGAATCTGACCGACAGGCCATTTTTAAGGCTGTGTAAAATGGGTTTGTAAAGTCTGTTTTGGTTGGGTAATATTTTGTTAAAAAATATTATGCCATGTCAAGTAGAACATATTAAAAATTGGTTATCCAAATATGTGGCTGAATATTGGTCTGTTATTACTTGAGTTAGAATCATGGAGATAGGTTGGGATCTGAGGAGTAATAAGGTGGAAAAAGGAGGCTAGAATACAAATCAAACTTCAAGAAATCGAGCTTTAAAAATAAAGTGCACACATAAGTACTTGACAAAAGTCCTATATGGATCAAGCTTTTGGTTAAAAACCAAGTAATAGATAAAATCAAGGTTTGGGATAGATATATGTATATTATATGATGATAATTAGAAAGTTTGGGAAAATCAAATTAGAACAAAAAGTGTTTTTAACTCTTAACGAAAAATTAAAATTAGTGAGTCGAGCTACTTTTGGGCTAACTATTTCGGCTAGTTAGACTTGCTGGAAAATTATAATTTCCTGGGGTCCTATAGTATGCAATCCCAGGTAGCCATAGCCTTTAGAATGGACTAATTTCATGATCGAACGACTGAGTTAAGACATTCCAAAGTGGGTGCGTCGAAACTGCCCAAATCTGGAAAACATATTCGAAGCAGTTCCCTTGCACGAATTTTCTGGAATTCTGTGATTTGAATTTGGAAATGGTCAAAGAATGAAAGTTGCAGCCTCAAAAGTTAGCTTCGCGTGGGCGCAAGAATCGCTAAAAAATGTTTTAAAACGAATTAGTTATGACTGTTTTAGCGAGAGAGGGTAAAGCTGGGAAAAAGTTAAAAACTGTTATGAATGTCCACTTTTGATGCACTGTTTGGGCTGCCTAATGAACCTACATTGGGTAACTTGTATTTTTTTAAAATAGTCTTACATACCATGTCTAACATATTCAAAAATGAGCGTGATCCATCATGCGAGCTAAAAATGACAAAATTGCAAAGTAAATGGCGTCATGGGAGGGAAATTCTTACAAAGCAAAAGAATAAAAGACACAAGATCTGTGAC
This sequence comes from Panax ginseng, assembly GCA_020205605.1. Classification (NCBI taxonomy): domain Eukaryota; kingdom Viridiplantae; phylum Streptophyta; class Magnoliopsida; order Apiales; family Araliaceae; genus Panax; species Panax ginseng. The sequence continues at coordinate 133,555,442 of CM035145.1, read as the reverse complement.
CCACGCACTATAGCGGTTCTTTGAAATTTGTTTTGGCCTCTTGTTTAACGCGTCTAAATTACCCAAAATATTCTTGCTTAGCATTTTTTTAAAAATAGGTGGACATACTACCTATAAGATCTCCAAAATTGGTCGGGATCTAGACGAATGAGATGGAAACTAAAATATACAAAGTGGGACGTAAGACATGTTCGATTTGCGACCACGCCAAGGCCGGTCATCCAAGCCAAGGCGCAATGCTCCCGATCCGACGCCATGATGCGCTTTTCATAACGAAATGCAATATTTGACGTCGTGACACGTATTTCAAGGTGGCGACACAGATTTTGAAGTTTTTGACAGTTTCATGTATTCTGAGGCATCGAGGCGGATATATAACGCAATTTAAAACCTATATAATGTGTACAACCGTTTGAAGCATACTAGACGCTATAAAAGCAATATGTAAACATAAATTTACATGTACATGGGTAATATATCCGTGAGATGGGATATGTTGACGTTAATGAAAGCTATTCCAAAGTTATACCTCGGAACTGAACGGTTTTCGAAATACAAAGCGATAATTGTGTAAACGGAGTTGAAAATTCAACGCTTGAAATTAATAAGATATGAGTAGGTATAAGACATACAAATAGCATATGTCTACCTACAAACCAAGCAAATGTGGCAATGTTTGACATTATAAGAGACGCGTATATGTAAAAACATATATATAGCTCATGTGTACATAAAATGGAGAAAAGTAATGTAATATGAAAGATTAAGCCTAGAAAGCTAATATTACGGGTGAAATAGTATTTAAATTACTCACGAAAGCGAAAATAAGATATAATTATGCAAAGTAAAGGCACAAATGCACTATATGACTATAAGTCTACATATAGATACGTGTAAAGTATGTAAATGTAATGAATTGACATTTTAAAAGCCGCGTTGGAACTTTTTGAGAATGTATAGCTATAATAAGCCGAAACTTAAAATATTCTAAAGGAATATAAAAGTTTCTTGGAAATAAGAATATCGGATATTGCTATAGTTTACGTGAATATTGTTAGCTATACAGGTTATGAGATATGAATCTGTGACTAATGTATGTATACATGTGAACATAATTGTATAGGATTCGGGAAGCAAAGTTAAACTAAAGTTTGTATCAATGGTCACTGAACGAGACAAGTTTTTCAATTCTATTATGTTTGTGGATTAAATGTGATTATGTGGTGAGTTACATATCCTGCTTTATGAATTGTTAAAGTCAAAATATGACTAAGTTAATTGGGTTATGGACCTCAATTTATATGCGATATGTGATAACACATGTTGTATGATGTAACTCGATAAATTAGAAATGTATAATGCATGAATGTATGCATTGAAAGGAATTATTGATGCATGTAAGATGTGCATAGTAAAAGAAATATGGTGCATATAGATTTGTGTGCTATGTGAAACATGATAGACTGCTAAATTTGCTGGGCTGTCGAGCTCAATCTTGCAAACACAAACTTTTTGCAGGTTAATGACGCTATGCAATATTATTTATTTTGCGGATGATGAAGATTGAACGATGTGCAAAATGAATACATTTCTTAGAATTAGAAATGGTATAAATTTATGATTGATAGTTTTGTCAAATATAATTCGCAGTTATGTATAGTTTGAAATGTTGAATAGATAAAGAATGTTTATTTTGAAATGAGATTAATTATAATTCTAGTATAAAGAATTATAAAGGTTGCGATTCAGGGAATGAATGAATGGAAATAAAGAAGAAAATTAAAAGTTATTCCGCACTTTTAGTTATTTTAACATTAAATAATGTTTTAAAGTTATAACAAAGTAGTATTAATGCACAAGATCGGGAAGGGAAATGGTCCCGATTGTGGGGTCGTTACAAATGATGTGTATAGTCAGCCTTTTCTAGCATCTAGATTTGATATTGAGAAATTGAAGACATTTATTTAGATGCTGGAATTTTATAGTAACAAGAATTCATTTTGTGTTTCTGTTGTTTCTCCTTGCAATAACATTAGCTACATTGAGCACTTCCTTGCATTTGTTTGTTTTTTTTGGATAGAGGTGTCTTGCTTTTGGGTAATTATTTCCTTTCTCTTGGGTTACTTCATTTTCCCATTCTCTTTCTTACCACGGTAAATTACCAACTTGAATCTTATCAAGACCTGTTCGTGTTTATTTATTTGTGTCCAACTTCATCACCGGGTTTGATCTGATATTATGGCCATGTATGATGATATTCTTGTGCATCTTGGTTGTAACTTCTTTTGAGTTTTGTGTTTGTGAGTTGTTATTTATACTATACGTAAAGTATTATCATCCTTTTAGTGAGTATATGTAGCATGTTGCATTGAGATCTTTATTCTCTATAGAAGAAAGACACGGGAGTCCTTATTACATTGTGATCAAACTTTATCTATTCAATCTTATGTCAAGGTTTTCATGTTTTTTGTACAGTAGATTCTAGCATAATTCATTGGATTATGAATACTATTGTCTAAATGGTATAATATGATGGCTCCCCCCCTCCTCCTAGTAGTTTCATTATTCAAGATCTTTGAATTTCTATTGACGATAGTCAACATTGTCTCCCAAGATTTCTTTTTCAGTCCTGATCATAGTTACAGGGGAAAAAGTGCATTTTTTCTTTGTATAGTTGGTAATTAAGAAGATTAATAAGGGAAATGAATCCAATCTTTCTAGGCAAATAAGATTTTATTCATAAAAATATGTATCTAGTATATGATATCGCGATCTTATTAAGCATGTAGTAAGTAAAGATTGTGTGTGTGTTTGTGTGTGTGAGTGAGTCGAGAGGGTTCTAATACCACTTGTGGGTTTATATGTAGCAATATCACCATATTTTCTCTTTTTGTTCTCTTCGGTACGCGTGGATCAATGGTAGATTTCTTGGCCTGTTGTATGGTATTAAATAAGGTGGACAAAAATAAAGAGAAAAGTTGGAAGTTGGTATCAGTAATATCCATTTAGAAATATCTCATGTTGGTGTCTTTTTTCCGTGAAGTAAAATTAATATTTTACTTGATATTGAGAAATTCGGTGAGATTGAAAAGGCAACTTCCCACTCAAAATGTCTTAATTAGGAAAGTCAAGATCCTGAAAGCACCTAAATTTGATATTGGCAAATTGATGGAGGTATGCTTCTCATAGCAATTACATATTTGGATTGATATTGGTAAGTGATGTTGACATCACGGCTTCATGGATTTTGTTTTTAAATATGTGAAGCGCGCTTTTTGAGATTACAGTGTATGTTATTGGGTCATCACTTAAGAGGCGTGGAGAATAGAGTGCATCTAAGTTATATCAGTTACCTGGAAAGTTTAGTGGATGATCATCCAATAACTATCCTACATTCCTACTATCACGTGCATATTCATTAATAAAATTGCGATATTGTTGATTACCGGATTATAAGTTTGTATTTTGTTATGATTGCAGAGAAAAAAATGGAATTGAGATTGTACCTTTGTTCATCTCAGTTGATCCTAACGAGATAATGTTGAGCAAATTCGTGAATATGTCAAAGGTGCTTCTTAGAATTAGACTTGCATACAATTATTTGTAAAAGGTGTCTGTGTATCTATCTTATTTTATTTTTTCACTGTCCAGAGTTCCACCCAAATTTGATTGGGCTAACTGGTAGTCCTGGTGAGATAAAGAAGGCTGCTCATGCATATCGAGTTTACTATATGAAAACAGAAGCGGAAGATTCAGATTACCTTGTCGACCACTCGATAATCATGTATGTATTACATTTCATGTCTTAATGCCATTATTTGTCATAAACTTCATCTTTGTTCTAGGCATGATCAATGACTATTTCATGCTTGATTGTATACATGTACTTTCTCTTTTTCATCAACTTATTACATTGAAGTTTTCTTCTTCTTTTTTTCCTTTTTTTTGTTATCGTCTCAGTTAGATGTTTATTCTCCAACAAACTTGTTCTATTTCCCTCTCCCTCTCCCACTCGCTCATTAAAATTCTTTATTTTAATTTTATCTGTTCAAGTAAATCTGTATGTAGCAACTCTATTTGGTCTTAAGTATAGCATAATAAAAAAAATCATAATAACTTTTAATGGGCAGAATAAAAATGTACTGATTTTCTATCAAGCATTCATAATGTTACCAGTTTTAAATAAAGAGTTTGATATTCTGTTTTACATAATAATAGTATGGTAGTCATTGACTTTACAACCTTTTTGAACAATATCTGAGCAAGTTACATTTTTCATTTAAGGTAGAACATTACCATAAAGTTCTTACTCACTTGACACAAATTATCTAATTTGTTTTTTGGGGTTGGGGAAGGTGGGACTTGGTATTGAAACCATATTCTATTCTTCAATAACTTATGCTTCTTTTAAATTTCTTTGAATTTTATCCTCTTTTTAGGCAAAAAGTTAGGGCAAAACATGTGTATGCAGATGGTCGTGGTTGACCATCAAGTACCGGTATACTATGGCTTCTAGTTTATGTAAGACACCTTAACATATTATACTATTGCCTCTTCAAATGGATTGGGTGTTGAGCTTCACTATCGAGGTTAATATATCTTCTTTGAATTGTTTATTTTATTTAAATTTTACTCATTGTATACTATTATAATATCCAACACTATGATTCTCGCTCTAAAGTTCTTGATGTGTGACAACCGCCAAGTGCTTTCATGATTTATTATAGAACGTAAACGATGTAATCATTTAACTCCATCCATTTCTGCTATATGACATATTCATTAAGGTCCATATGCTTTTATGGTGCTGGCCTGCTTTACCTTCCCATGAATCCCACCTATATCATATAAATGAATCTTTAATTGAGATTTGACTAGTGAAATCAGATAATTTATATTTATTTTTCTCGGATCACCTATGACTTTAAGAATATGAAATGCACCCTTGGCATATGTAAAAGATTAAAAAGGTAAGAAGTGTGAAAGTATATCCCATATATGGGGGCATGGGCATACAAAGAAGCATCCCCGGACTATATTAGTTGTTTTTTGCATGTGGCTATATTGCCCAATTGGTTGGGTTCATAGGGATTTTGGTTGCTATAATGTCGGTATAGCTATAGTTTTGGAAAATTCACAATTTATTATTTAAACATTTCTTTTTTTATTTACATTTCTTTTTTAATTTTATAACTATTTGACTGATTTATGTCTGTATATTTTTTTGATTTGCAGATAGTTTTTTTGGAATGTCAATAACCACAAGGTTGAAGGTTTTAATTAAGCATTTTCTTAGTATATGGATTTCAGAATTTCAGCTTTTTGGATTATATAATTTGGTTTTGTGGTACTTAGATTATTTAAGCAACTGTTTATTACCTAGCTAGTTGGGTGTTTTGTTGAATCAGTGAATCTACTATTTTTTTATAAGATAATTATTTTTTATTTTAAATGTTTATTGCCTTTTGTCTCTTATATTATATACAGGTGTAAAGTTGATTTAAATAGCTCACTAAATGTATTATATTTTTTTTATTGAAAATTGTTAATGTAATAGTATATTTTGAATGTCAAACAACTTAATATGACCACCACATCATCACGATTTATAATCATTTATTGACAAATAATATTTGGTCAATGAAAATGAAAATTTAATAATGAATCATTTTGTCACAACAACTAATTTTGTCACTATTAATAACTTTCTATGACAAGATGTATCGTCACTATAAGTATTCAATTAGTGACATTGAAAAATGTGTCCCAAAAAATAACTCTTTGGTGACAAATTATTTTGTAATATTATTTAAAATATGAAATGACAATGACATAATTGTCATGTTAAATATATTTATAGGTGACGAATTGTTTTGTCGTCATTTATTTTCTTATTTTTGGTGACGATAAACACAATAACATAACAAAAGAATAATCATAATTATGAAAATATTGTCGTTATTAAAATTAGATGATTTAAATAGAGTAACATATTTTCGTCACTAAAACAATATCATTTAAAGACGAAAAACGATTTTTGTCATTTAATGCACCAAGTTTTGATGACGAAACATAATATAGAGTGACAAAAGTTTCATTCAAATAGTGACGCTATTAACGTCACTAAAAGTAATTAATTATAGTGACAACGATGTAGATCGTCACCATAAGTTAAAACATTTAGTGACGACATCAAATAGTGTCAAATAAACCTAATACCACGCTTTCATACGGTGATTTGCCTCTTGACGATTAACAATTGTGGACGAAAAGATTATAATTATCAATTTCGAATTAAAAATAAGACAACTTTCCCTATGCAACATATTGTTGTGGAGGGTCTCATTTTTTATATTATTATTAAATCCTAACGGTCAGATCTTGCAATAGCATTCCACTCCAAAAATGTTCATCCATTTCAACTTTTATACAAATGAATAAGGGATATATGAAGCAAACGAACCTGTCCATCCCGATAGTGATTTTTTCTGTTTAGTTTCTGCAGAATTTAAGCAGGTAGAAGGACTAAAATTAGAATTAGAAGAAAAAACTTTTCTGCTCATGTATAGACACGTTCCCCATAGTAATGTGAGATGAATTATTGTTGACCCGGCTAGCAAGCCCACTCCAGTTAACACATTCTCTTGAGCTCCCTCGTCACTACTAAACAGTCCAGATACTGCAAAAAGAGGTGGAAAAATATATAGAAGAGGAAAAGAAACAAAAAAGACTTGGAGAACCATCAAAAGCAATTGTTTAAGCACCGTCTATTGTAGTGTTATTAGGAACACGATGGTATCAATTGTATGCTAGGAATGTTTATACTACGGAAGCATTAAGATGAAATTTAAGTCTATGGGAATGATAAATCACAATTCACAGGCTATTCTGCTTCAATTTTACACATAGAAAAGAGAGGTGTATATTTTAATTTTAAAATTATAAAGTTACATGATATTCCTAATTTGTTAGTAGCACTTTTTAATATTATTTATAGCATCACACCACCACTACTAGATAATTATTATTTTATTCTTTTGTTAAAAAAATAGAAAGTAAGTTGATACAAACCATCAAGTTACGTGTGTAATAGTATGGAGTTACCTCGTCGGCCCATTTACCCAGTTTCTTTTTTAGCCCATCTTTCCATTGGCTCTCAATGAAAGCACCAATGATAAAAATCGTAAATCCTTTGACCCAGATTGATAAGCTAGTTGTCTGAGAGGACTAAGGCTTATACACAAATTGTGCCTACAAGAACCATATACACAAGAAGGAACCTCTACCCTACCTATGTTGGGGCGGAACTCAGGATTCCTCTATGAATAACATGTAAGACGTAGAATTGTCACCAACCATATATCTGCTACGGGTGAGAATCGAATTCAAGTTTTGAGCGAGATAAACAACCCACTTATATACCGTAGACCAATGGATACTAGACTATTAACTATTTTTACTGGTATATTTGAAAGGAAAATGATATGTTATATTGCGAATATTTACGTTGACTATTTGATTGTCAGTTACGTAGATAAGTATAATGATAACTTTTTTAGAAGGATGTGTAATAAGTGGAGCCGTTTTATAATTTCTATCAATCTCATGTATTAATAAGTTTCGTAATAATAATTCGAAGTGAATTTTTCACAATACATAACACGGCTCTATTTGAAAACATAAATTTATTCTTAAAAGTCGTGGTTTTAAATTATATATCTAATTTAGAAATGAAGTATAATTTGTTAGAATAGAGAAATAACTGAAAGTCATGCCAATTCTAAGCCATTCAAAAGCTTCACTTTTTTAATACATCCCTTAGTTGAGTTTGTGATTTTATTAGTGAAAGATGCACGGCAAGGGAAGCACATGTAATTTATTAAAAAGACTAATGTTTGATAAAAATTGAAATTTGAATTTGAATCTGATTAGCTGAATCTGAATCTGAATGAAAAAAAGTTGTTTGATAATTAACATGTCTGAAAAATCTGAATAACAAATTTTTATTATTATACCCCTCTGAAAAAAATCAAAATTATTGTAAATTTATTTAATATTATTTAATATAATAGTTAATATTGTTCAGCTCATTCAGCCAAAAAATGGGACTTAGTCATTCAGTCAAAATCATATTAATGGCTGACAGATTCAGCCATTCAGACGATTTTTATTCGAAACAAACGTACTGAATGGCTGAATCGGTTAGTCATTCAGCCATTCAGTGCTAATCAAACAACCCCTAAGTCCACGTAACAAGGAACACATCATAGGCTAATCATTAAACTATATATTTATATTTATATTTATATATATATATATGGGTAATAATCCATAACATGTATTTACTATGAATCAAAATAGGCATACACCATCCTATATCGTCAATATAAAAAGAGGAGGCGTCTTCTAGATGGTCAAACTTAATATCGAAAAAAATTTGAGAGAGATCGGGGTAGAGCCTATGAAGATATTGGAGGTGCTTGGTGTCCAAATGAGCCCCCCCGGGCCGAGGCGAACCCGGTCTTGTGATGTTCGGTCGGGTCTTGAGTTTTTTTGGTCAAGCCTGACTAGATTAACTCCAAAGGTGGTGATGAGATTGGACTCTCTTTGCACCTTTTAAGGAGATTGTGTTGGACCCAAGTTATGGTAACTACATCTACACTTATATTTTAATCCACCATTGGGAGAAGGATCAAAATATAATTAAGGCTGCAGAAATATCATTAATATACCTACTTTTGAGCACTAAATACTTATCCTCCATTTTAAACCTTGAACTACCATGTCCACATAAATTTTGTATAAAAAAGCGGATTACGTGAGATTAGAATTGAAAAATTCAAGTCTACTACTAATAGTAGCGGACGACAGGTTACGTCCGCTACTAACAGTAACGAACGACTATAATATTTTCAGTGGCATCTGCAACTATTAGTAGTAGTGGACGTAATCCGTCGTCCACTACTAATAGTAGCGAACATGAATTTTCAATTCTTATATCGGTCGTTGGTTATTGTGTTTATCCATTTTTAATTCAAAATAAGTACTTGTTATGGATCATTCTCATATATATGTGTGTGTGTGTGTCTGGTCACCGCAATCATCTAATTGTGGTTTAAGCATTTTGATAGTGGTAGTTATGTCATTTAACCAGTTTCATTAATGACATTATTTTACTATTTTATTAATAAAATTATGTTATTTTGAGCCTAGTTGGTTGTGGAAACTACAGTCACATGTAGAGAAAATTAGATTATAAAGCATATCTTAAATAAGTTTGACTGTATGTTACTCTAAAAACGATATTTCAAAATATTTTTCTAAAATTCAATCATGATAAGATCGTTAAAGAGAATGTACCAAGAAGTGTCAAAGGCTCCGGAAGCTGAGCAATGACAGGAAAAACACTTGCGCCAAAGTATCCTGTGCCAAGAATCTCGAAAATCCGACCACCTCCATAAAGAAGATAAGATTCACCATGAAACAATAGGTACTCATAAACCAAAATAAGGAAAAGATGGCCTAGAAGATTTTCTGAACAGGGCAGAAACCCATACATATGCTCACATTGCCCTTCAGAAGAATCCATCCCTTTGAGATGTAAAAATGAAGATATGGATTCTTCATTTTTGCCATCTGAAACTAGTTCTGTAGCATTGTAAGGCAAATATCTGTCATTCGCCTTAACGACTAACAAAAAAAGAAGAAAACTTGAACAGACTGTAAGTACTTTTGCCATTGCCAAAAATTGTGGTTGACTTGATTTGGTGCAAAAATCAGTAAGTGCATTATATAGAAGTAGCAATTATTTGTTAAGCTTCCTCATGGTATTTTAAAAATTGGATAAAAAATGTGCCCAACAAACATTTAAGAGTAAACAAAGACTATAAAGTCTTCGTCACATTACAAATCAGCTACCTACTTTATTAAATAATTAATAAAATACTAATTTGTTTATTAATAAAATACTAATTTTTTTAGCAGTCTAGCTTATTAGTAAAAAGTACTGTACTAAGCATAAAACTGTAGTGTTAACCAAGTTATTTCAATGAGATTAAATGAAGGATTGACTTGTATTCTCTCCGCTTCCTTCTATTTGTTTTTTTAGAGAGGAAAATATGGATCTTTTTTTTCTTGTCATTTTTAAATGTTAATTAAGAAAAAAAATTAATGACTTATTTTTTTTTCATATTATCTGTTAACATTAAATACTAATTTATTTCTTTTTCATCTTTTCAATAACGTTTAAAAGGGTAGTTTTTGGATTTTATACTCAATTTAATCTTGTAAATTTTTTTAATTTTACAAAAGGAGCTCACTTTTTTGTGATAGTAATATACAAGTCAATCGATCTCAAGTCACACTACTAAACAAACAATTTACTATTTTTTGAATACATACCCAAAAAAAAATATCATTGATATTAATAAATTTTACAAATGAGATTTTTTTTAAAAATAAACAAATTTCGGAGGAAGGAATACTATTTAGTGGTTGACTAATGGATTAAAGATAGTAAAGGGGTACTTTGTGAGGAACTCTGGCAAATCATTAAATGGTACACTCCAAAACCTCGTTTGGTGCAAGATTATTTATTTAAAAAGAACTAGGTTTACTATTTTTCAATTGAGGAACTCTGGCAAATCATGGGTTAAATGGTACACTTGTTTTCTCCAAAATAAAAATCGTATTTTTTTATTTTTTGTCAATTAAGTTCTTAAAGTGATATTTTTTATCGATTTTATTCTTGAAAGTGATATTTTTTTGTTCCATTCCTTTTACACGATTTACTTGTAACCCGCCCAAATTTTGACTTGTCTTTATCTGGTTTAACATTTTTTGCACTTTTATCCATACCCAATTTGTCTTTGATGTGATAAAAATATATAACTGCAAGTGCACAGTGTCAAATTGAAAAACTGGTAAGTAATGGTCGAAGTTACAGAGACTAAATTAATTTTAAAACATCCTTAATATTTATTTCAGACGAATTAGAAATAAAGATGGAGAATTGGTTAACTTCAATTAAACAAACTAATAATAAGAAAGCATTCTAGGAATCCGAATCCATTAAACAATAAACATAACAAATAATCCAATTTCTTCTATTTTTATAACTTAACTATGATTTTGATCTCACTTACCTTTAATTTAGTCATTTTAAAATTAATGTGGACAAGCATAGACTATGAAAAATTAAAGATTAACTATAATCCATCAAAACTTCTTCGAGTAACCATGAATTATGAAAAAATCACATCTTAACAATAATCTATCAAAAACTCTTAATTAATTTAAAATCACATAAGAATTATAAAAAAAATGTATTTCACTAACGAAACATGAAGAAATCAATTAAATATAAAAGCATAAATAATTGAGGAGATAGAAAATATTATCATGAATAATTATTTAACTTCATCTTCATCCTAAATTAAAGAAATTAACTAGATATTAAAAATAAATAAATAAACTAAAATAAAGAAGAATAAGTAGAAGATTAAAAATAAAATAAGAAAACTACCTTTATAAACGATCATCCAACGAGCGAACAAAGAATAAGTAATTTAATCTACTCTTACTCCTAACATAAACTAATACATGATATACCCCCCTCTCTAAAACAAGAGATCTATTTATAAAAAAAAAAAAAATTGTGCCTAATTTAGATATTCATTGAACTTTGTCTCTTTTGTTCCCTTTTATCCTCTTCTTTCCTTCTTGACTTCAATCTCTACATGCTAATCTCCCAATAGTCCTTTTCTATCTTTAAAAGCTGGAAAAATTATCTTTTATTTATTCACCAAGAGAAATAAGGTATATCCTACAAAACCAAATAAAATGTATTTGTTAAATAAAATAAACATATAAAATAATAAATATTAAAATATATAATTAATGTGTATATCAAATACCCTCATATCTATCTTTTACTCGTCCTCGAGTAAAATAAAAGAAAATTAAAATTATCCCATTTTCATAGGAAACAAGATTGCACTTAGCATGTGCAATATGCCTTTAAACCCCAAGGTTACCCCAAGTGGACGAGTTGTGTCACATGAAGGGTTTACAGTAAATATACCTACAAAATTTAAAATTATTTTTGGGTTCAACAAGTTATGAAATTGAAAGAAAACTTCTAAATATCTATGGACATTATTATACATAAGTAAGATTAAATTCAAAATTACACTTTCACCTTATAAAAAATACTTTATCTTCATTCTAGACACCATACTTCATAAAATTAATTTCAAGTGATGCATGCTTGTGTATGTGATGTAACTCTTAGTAAAGATTGTTACCATGAAAATCAAACAAACTCATTTTTTTCTTTCTTTTTTTAAATTTTCTTTTTTTTTTTTCTTGACTTGCGCAATGTCTCGTTTTTTTAAACTTTTTAGAGCTACTCGTGTAGCGAGCGTTGGACCAATGACTCCCAAACCAGTTGGCTTTATGACACTAGGTGTAGAGTCATTCCTAAAGACTTACGAACTCGAGTAACAAAGGCCACAAAACAAGACTTGTCAAGCTATTTATATCCATCACACTTTTCAGCGTGAATATCGATGTTTCATAAGGCTTGGATATACAATTATTTTGTTCAATGGACATTGAAGCAGTTGTAAGGACCGAAAATTTATACGATTATATATGTATATTTTTACGAATAATTTTTTTTTATTTACTTTGAGAATATGAATGAATATGTGATGAGAATTAAGTAAGTTAGTTAATTTATTTAATGTAAGTTAACTAAGAAATGAAAAGGAATCCAAAAAGAATAATCAAATCGATTGAAGAAAAAGTAAGACAAGCTTATGTTAAAAATTAACATAGCTTGAATGTTAACCTTAAATGGTAAATAAAAGATTTATAATCTTTAAGTGATTAGTTGATATGACTTATAAAAGTGATTATATAAATAATAATTCATCAAGCCAATTAAGGCTAATTGAATTAATGAATTAGTGGAACAAAAAGGAAAGCCAAGAAATAAGAATATTAAATTTCTTAATTATCAATGTATTGAACATTTTGTGCCATATAAAGAATAAATATATGGATAAATGATATAATAAATATTTATCAATGATGATAAATATGTTATGACTTATGTGAAAAATATTTGTGGGTAAATAAATATATATATTGTAAATATGTATATATTTTATTTGTAAAAAAAAATTAAAAAAATGTCTTATAACCTAATTATACATTAGGTATGGAAATTAAATAACATTAAGGGTTATTTTATTTAAGAATATTAGTATTTAAAATTTATAATAACCTAAGAGATTAATTTTATTATCTCAATTTATTATTTATTTTAAACCTAATTAAATTAAGCGTAATTGGGTTACATAATTAAATCTACTTGAGTAATTATTTAAATTCCAAAATAAGTAGAATGAGAACCCTAATTAAATAATTAGGGTAAGATAAAATTAAAATTTTTGGACCATGTTAATTATCATGGCCCAATCATTTAATTTAAAAAGCCTAAACAATAAATCAAGTGGCCCAAAACTTAGCCCAACTTGTGAGTGACTTTTTAGTCATTTAATTAAATAAATTTAGCAAATAAAAATAAAGTAAAAATGGGGAATAAAAGGGAGGAGGCGGGCGGCACATCAAGAGGAAAAAAAAGAGAGCATGTGATGTTATGATTTGTTTTACTAACTCCTACCAACTCTTACATATGTCACATTTTCATTTGAGCCACCTAATTTAGCAAAGTTTACAAGTTAAGTAAGAGAGAGAGAGAGCAAGATGTATTGGAAGATTTTATATAAATATATTAGCTAAATGTATATATTTTTACCAATAATAAAAACCTACACCACTTTAATAAATAAAGTTTATTTCATTTCTGTTATGGTTAAGGTTTATTGTTCAGTTAATAAGTGTCCTATTATTTAGGATAATGTTGTTAGTGTTTGAATTGTTCTTTGTACACGTTTCTAGTTGAGAAGCGTGGGTTGTTGTTCTTTGTACACGTTTCAATTGAGAACGTGAGTTGTGTTTGTTTTATTTTGTAAGGCTATTTATAGCCAAAGCTCTTCAATAAATAAGTATTCCGAAGATCAACAAATGGTATCGAGCCAACAAAAGAAAGTCTGCAGCTTTTTTTCGAGTGACTTGCATCCGCAGAAGAGAAAAGAAAAGAGAGAGAGAGATGGCGAGTGATGAGAAGGTGAATTTCATCCACCTTCCATCCATCCCACGTTTTAATGGTTACTATGATCATTGGAGCATGTTGATGAAGAATTTCCTCGTGTCCAAGGAGTATTGGGACTTAGGAAGCCGAATTGCAGAGGGAAGCGATTAATGGTTTTAACCGAGTCACAGAAAAAGGGACTCGAAGAGATGAAGCTCAAAGACCTTAAGGCAAAAAATTATCTGTTTCAGGCCATCGACAGGACTATCCTTGAGACAATCTTGAACAAGGATACGTCAAAGCAAATATGGGATTCGATGAAGAAGAAATATGAAGGAAACACACGTGTGAAGAAGTCGATCCTGCAAGCTTTGAGAAGGGACTTTGAAACCCTAGAAATGAAATCAGGTGAATCTGTTAATGATTATTTTTTTAGGGTTATGTCGGTAGCTAACAAAATGCGTGCACATGGAGAGCAGTTGAAGGATGACATGGTGGTGGAGAAGATACTTAGGTCCTTGACTGAGAGATTTAACTACATAGTCTGCTCAATCGAGGAATCTAAGGACATCCATGAACTCTCTATTGATGAACTCCAGAGTTCGTTGAGTGTACATGAACAAAAGTTTCGCAGGCAGATCAGTGAAGAGCAGGCACTCAAAGTGACATATGAAGAGAGAAACGATGGCAGAGGACGTGGAAGAGCTGACTTGAGAGGAGGAAGAGACAGAGGAAGGGGTCGTCGATCTTTTAACAAGGCTCTCATCGAATGCTATAATTGTCACAAACTTGGACACTATCAGTATGAGTGTCCACTTTGGGATAAACAAGTCAATTACGCTGAGTTAGATGAAACTGAAGAGATGTTGCTTATGGCCTACGTTGAGATGCATGGTGCAAACAGAGGAGATGCATGGTTCCTTGATTCAGGCTGCAGCAACCACATGTGTGGTGATCGAGCCCTGTTTTATGAACTGAATAAAGAGTTTAAGCAAATGGTAAAGTTGGGAAACAACATAAAGATGAGTGTCATTGGGAAAGAAAATGTGAGACTGTGTTTAGATGGCCTCAACCATATCATAACTGATGTGTTTTATATGTCGGAGCTGCAGAATAATCTCTTAAGTATAGGGCAGTTGCAGGAGAAAGGGCTAGCAATTTTGTTTCAGTCAAAAAAGTGTCGGATATATCATCCAACAAAAGGTCTGATCATCCAAACTGACATGACTGCTAATAGGATGTTTATCCTGTTAGCTAATTCCCAGCCTGCTAAAGCACAACCAACAAAAGAAGTTTGTCTTCAAATAACAACTCAAGATCTATCATACCTTTGGCACTGTAGATTCGGTCATCTCAGTCACAAAGGTCTCAAAACATTGCAGCTCAAGAAAATGGTGAGAGGCCTGCCCAAGCTTAACTCTAGTCTTCGTATGCAATGGGTTGTTTGAAGGGCAAGCACCACCGTGATCCTATTCCTAAGAGAAGCAAATGGAGAGCATCTCAGAAGTTGGACCTTATTCATGCTGATATATGTGGTCCGATTAGCCCCACCTCCAACAGCCACAAAAGGTATTTGATTTGCTTTATAGATGATTTCAGTAGAAAAGCATGGGTGAATTTTCTAGTTGAGAAATCAGATGCATTTGCTGCTTTCAAGTTCTTTAAGAACCGTGTAGAGAAAAAAACTGGTTTGGTTATCAAGTGCTTGAGAACAGATCGTGGTGGAGAGTTCACATCAAGTGAATTTAATGAGTATTGCAAAAGAAGTGGGATACAAAGACAATTAACTACTGCCTATACACCACAGTAAAATGGTGTCGCCGAAAGGAAGAATCGAACGGTGATGAATATGGTAAGGTGTATGTTATCCGAGAAAGGTATCCCGAAAACCTTTTGGCCTGAGGCGGTGAATTGGGCAATCTATGTATTGAACAGGTGTCCCACATGTCCGATGAAGGATCTTACTCGGAGGAAGCACAGGTGGAGTCAAACCATCGGTGGAACATTTTAAGGTTTTTGTATGTGTTGCATATGTTCACATTCGCGATGCTAAAAGGACTAAGCTTGAGGACAAGAGCTTCAGTTGTGTTATTTTGGGAGTAAGTGAGGAATCAAAAGGGTACATGCTATATGATCCGGTCTCCAAAAGGATTGTAATTAGTCGTGATGTTGTGTTTAAGGAAGACAGGAAATGGCAATGGGACAAGAATTATGAAGAACAAGTCTTGTTGAATTTAGAATGGGAGATGGAGAAGAACATGACAACTTGAGTAATGTTGAAAGTGAAGGTGAAGTCGAAACTGAAGAAGATAATGGAGCACCATCAAGTCCTGAGAACACAGAAGGTTCAAACTCAAAGGAAAAGAGAAACAGGAGAGCTCCGGTGTGGATGAAGGATTACGGAACTGGTGAAGGCCTTTCTGATGAAGATATTAATATGAATATGACTCTATTTGCTAGTGCAGATCCAATTTGTTATGAGGAGGCAGTAGAGTGTGACAAATGGAGACAAGCTATGGACTCGGAGATGAGATCTATCGAGAAAAATGGGACATGGTTTCTCACTAAATTACCAGAGGGAGCAAAGAAAATTGAAGTCAAGTGGGTATATAAAACGAAACTAAATGAGCATGGAAAAGTTGAGAAATACAAAGCTCGATTAGTTGCGAAGGGTTATGCACAAGAGTACGGGGTAGATTATGAGGAGGTATTCGCACCAGTGGCTCGAATGGATACAGTCCAAATGATACTTGCACTTGCAGCACAGAGAGGATGGAGTATCTTTCAACTTGATGTCAAGTCGGCTTTTCTCCATGGAGAGTTGACTGAGGATGTTTTCGTGGAACAACCAAAAGGGTATGAAGTGAAGAATGAAGCTCACAAAGTTTACAAACTCAAGAAATCACTATATGGGCTGAAGCAAGCACCACGTGCTTGGTTTAGTCGGATTAAAATCTTATTTTATGAAAGACGGCTTTGAAAGGTGTGATGATGAGCAAACTCTCTTCACCAAAACCAAAGAAGGAAGGTAAACGTTTGATTGTAAGCTTGTATGTTGATGATTTGATTTATCGGGAGAGATGATGAGAATATGTTCGATGAAGTTTAAGGATTCAATGATGAAGGAATTGACGTATGTCGACTTTAGGAAAGATGAGGTTTTTCTTGGAATTGAAATAATGCAACTCGGTGAAGGGATTTTCATAAGCCTGTCAGATATGTGATGGAGGTCTTGAGGAGGTTTGGGATGGAAAGCGATGTCACAAATCCAAAATCCCATCATTCCGGGGTTCAGAATATTCAGAGATGAGAATGAAGTGGAGGTTAATAGCACCTTTTACAAGCAGATGGTGGGTTCATTGATGTATTTAACAGCCACAATGCCAGATATAATGTTGCAGTCAGTTTGATAAGTCGGTATATGTCACATCCAACTGAGCTTCATCTCATGGCAGCTAAAAGGATTTTACGATATCTGCAAGGGACAACAAATTTTGGGATCTTTTATAGGAAGGGAGGGAACAAGGAGTTAACTGCATTCACGGATAGTGATTATGCAGGTTCTTTGGAAGACACAAAAAGCACATTTGGTTATGCATTTATTTTGAGCTCAGGAGCAATAGCTTGGTCTTCAAAAAAGCAGCCAATTGTCACACTTTCGACAACTGAAGCTGAATTTGTTGTTGTTGCAGTGTGTGCATGTCAAGCTATTTGGATGAAGAGGATTTTAAAGAAACTTGGCTATGAAGGAGATGAATGTACCACCATTCTCTGTGATAATAGTTTGGCAATAAAACTATCCAAAAATCCGATGATGCACGGCAGGAGCAAGCACATTGATGTGCATTTTTACTTCCTAAGAGATTTGGCTAAAGAAGGAGCGGTGCAGCTGATCCATTGCAGAACAAATGAACAGGTAGCTGATGTACTAACTAAACCACTTAAATTAAACATGTTTCAGAAGATGAGAAGCTTTGATGGGAGTTTGTGAACCACTGCGATGAAACTAGTTGCTTAAGCAATCTAGTTTAAGGGAGAATGTTATGGTTAAGGTTTATCTTCGGTTAATAAGTATCCTATTATTTAGGATAATGTTGTTAGTGTTTGAATTGTTCTTTGTACGCGTTTCTAGTTGAGAATTGGGTTGTTGTTCTTTATACACGCGTTTCTTCTAGTTGAGAACGTGGGTTGTGTTTATTTATTTTGTAAGGTTATTTATAGCCAAAGCTCTTGATAAATAAGTATTCCAGTATCAACAATTTCTTCCAACTTAGCTAACAAAACCAAATAGAGTGAGAGAGAGAGAATAGAAGGGTTTGGATCAGTCACAAAGGAGGGGAAAAAAGGAATTAGATCATCACATACTTTGAAAGGAAGAAAAAGATCCAATCAATGGTATAAAATCTCCAAAAGTATAAATTCTAAACTAGTTTATTCCCCTTTATTTTGGTTATTTTAAATCAAATCTTGGGTTTATGATTCCAAACTCAGAAAACCTTAGATTTACATGTTAAAGAGTGTTTCATGTATAGATCTAACCCTTTTGAGTGTCAAAAGATTGGATCAAAAGAAAGAAAAGCAAAATTATGTTAAGGGTAGAAATTCCTAACTTTTCTTCACTTTGAATGTCTACCATTTAAGATCTACACCTTATTTTTGAGATCCGTCAAATAGGGGTGCTAGATATGTGAGTTAACTGTTAAACCCAAGTGGAAGCACTCAAAACAGTTGATTTTTCAAGTCATAGCAACTGTTTTAGTCAAAACAGACCAGTTTTAGAAAAAAGGGGAAAAGGCAGCGGTTCTGATGCTTCTTTGCGAAGCGATTTAAGTCCATTTTGTGCTTTCTAAAATTTTGGAAATATTTGGTGGTATAATATTATGAGTTAAATGATTCCAATAAAAAGATAGCAATTTTTTGATGTGTAGAATGAGAGTTATGGATTTTACAAGAAATGACTATTTTAAAATAGAACTAAAATAAAAAAATTTGTGTAACTCCAAGAATTATGAAATTTTTACTGGATGTAGCGTATCATGAAAAGAGCATACCCTAAAAATTTCGTAATTGTTAGACAAAGTAATGATTTATGATCATTGTTGCAAGATCTGATTATTTTGGACCATTTAAAAATAGTAAACGATATTCAATTCCAATATATATATATATATATATATATATATATATATATATATATATATATAGGAAACCATATTACATTGATTCTCGGAAAGAAAAATTTTCAAATCTATTTTGGTATTTTTCATGTAAATGATTGAGTTATGAATAAATGGGAATAATATTTTATGTGATGTCATAAATGGCAAAAATATTATTTTATGGCTTAGAAACCCTAAATATGATGTATACAGATTTCTGGAGGGTATTTTGATCATTTTTGATGAAATATTATATTTATGGCATTTTAGGGTTGTTAAAAAAAGTAATTAGTAAAGGATAAATAATTAAAATAAATTGTTTATTGGTTTCATAAATGATTAAAATATTATTAAGAGATTAATAATATTATTTTAAGATATTATTATGTAATTAATAATATTTAAATTAAAATTAGATTTAAAATATTATTAAATAATTAATAATATTAGATTAAGGCATTAATAAATGATTAAAATATTATTAAATGACTAATAATATTAGATTAAAATATTATTAATATAATTAATAATATTAGATTAAAATATTATTAAAAGGATATTAAAATATTAATAATATTAGATTAAAGTATTATTAGATGATTAAAATATTATTAAATGATTAATAATATTCAAAATTAAATATTATTAAATGAATAATAATATTAGTAAGTGATTAAAATATTATTAAATGATTAATAATATTAGATAATGATTTAAAATGTTATTAAATGAGTAATAATATTAGTAAATGATTAAAATATTATAAAATGGTTAATAATATTACTAAGTAATTAAAATATTATTAAATGATTAATAATATTAGAATCTTGATTTAAAATATTATTAAATGAATAATAATATTAGTAAATGATTAAAATATTATTAAATAGTTAATAATATTACTGAAGGAACAAAATATTATTAAGTGATTAATAATATTAGTAAAATAGGAAAGTATTATTAAATGATTAAAATAGTATTAAGTAATTAATAATATTAGCGAATGATTAAAGTATTATTAATTGATTAATAATACTAAGAAGAGAATAAAATATTATTAAGATTAATAATATTGACTGAGTGTTTAAGATGATGATTATGTGATAAATTATTAAAGATGATAATATTACTAAGGATTTAATGTCATATCTAATATTTATGTGACTAAATGTTAGATAATATGTTATGAGAATAGTATCAGTACGATGAATAAACATATATTATGCTAATTGAGAGATCAATCTTCTTAATGATATGTCTTTCAAACGAAGTTAAATTAAATTACGTAGTAGTAGTAGTCAACAACCAATGCAAGTTTCCTAACTCACCTTGAGTTATTAATTTCAAAGCATGTTAGTGGATAATTATTGTTGATTATTCACATCCATAATGATTATATTATTATTCGCACATAGTGCAATTGATTCATGTTTCATTATTTGAACTGTGAAATAAATTTAAAGTTCTTTTATTCAAGAACTGTTTATGAGTCATGTCTCAGCTATTTGTTTCGGCTAGACTAATAATTGATGAACCATTCTATTATTTGAACTAAGTTGTTATTGAAAGATTTATGCTATTTA